>OY755204.1:16404218-17004218 GCA_963576765.1 Draba incana | reverse complement strand
GTGTCATTAAACATTTCCGGTCGTTTCATGTTTTCTCGTTTTAATTGTTAGTGTCGGATGCGTAAATAAATAGCTTCACTCTTACCTTTTCCCTTTGCCTTTGCCTTGGCAGCCTTAACACCAATAGGCCTCACCAGTGGGTCTTCTTCTCCATTCGCATGAGCAGCATCATTTAGCTTTGATTTCTTCTTCCTTGGTTTGGTTTTTTTAGTACAGAAGCTTTGCCATTTCTGCTCATTCTTCAGAATTCTCCAAACATGGTCAAGTGTGAACTTGACCTTGTGATCCTGGAAGTATAACTTGTGTGCCAGTACAAGTACATCATCAGCATTCTCTCCACTACGAGGAATACGTTCTGCACACTCATAGCAGCCTGCAAATTTCATCACTAGCTCATTCATCTTTTGCCATTTCTGCTTGCAAGTATTAACCTCTCGGATTGGAAGATTTGCAACATCAGGACACTCTCAATAATAACTAGCGACTCTCTCCCAAAAAGCACTTGATCTTTGCTCATTGGACACTATTGGATCTTTCGAAGTGTTCAACCAAGCAGAGGCAAGGGCCTTTTCTTCAGGAGGAGTCCATCTAACCTTAGTCAAGGATGTAGGTGTTGGGTTACAAGGGGAAAGTAGCTGTTCAAAAGTTTCAGGATAAGTGAGGTCTTCTTGACAGAACAAGAGATTGGTGAAAGATTCAGAGGAAGAAAAAGAAGCAGAAGAATCCATTATCATACGTAATGAAGAAGATTTGTGTTTTGTTTACATGAGTTTAAGTCATTATAAGGCACAACCTCAATAAATGGCACCTAAGCTGGATTCAATTACGGTGAATTGTGTAATTTAATTCTCTGAGACACTAGCCATCACCATAAACACATACTTATATGACTAATGTCTCATCACCATTAACTGAACTGTGTACATTTTACTTAAAGCGCCATTTTAGATTAGTTAAGAGTGTACTTATTGAGAGTAATTTTAAATCAGTTTAAGTGTACTTATTCATATGTAGTTTAGATCAGTTAAGAGTTTACTTATTCAGAGTAAGTTTAAATCATTTACAGTTTACTTAATCATATTTAGTTTACTTACTTAGTTTAGATTAGTATATTTATAATTCATTTTACTTTACTAATATTTCAGTTTTCTTTAAGACACATTTCAGTTTAGGTTTAAGTCACATGTTAGTGTAGATTTATGATACAAAATTTATTACAAACAGGTACAAGTGAGTGTTCAATATAAATGAGAAAAGAATTTGCAGTGTTCAACATAAATAGTTTTTTCAACTACCCATCCGTATTCACTGCTGCTAAAGATACTACCCGATACAAACCAAAGAAAATTCATTAACCATAATTGTTCTAACTATCATATTCCTTAACCATTAATGTTCTAATAAGCAGATACAAATCAATGCAAGACACCACATTCAAAGACCATAGTGACTTGTAAGAGACCACAATCACTAATCAGAGACCACAATAACTAAGATAATACGATCACATTCACTAAACATTTATTATATGAATTTGAAGCAAATACAATTATTCTTCTTGTTGCAAATATAGCATTACTTGTGATAAGTTTTGTGATAAAATCCAGGAAATCCTAATCACTAACCAAATCAGAACATGATCACAAAAACAATCACATATATGTTTTGATATTTACTTGTGATCTTCGCATCCACGCACATAATGTTTTGATATTTACTTGTGAACAAAAACTACAAGTAAGATCAACCAAAACGAACCCAGAAACAAAAATACTATAATTCCATAGCTATATTATGATGAATATGAACATTAAATCCATACTCCTTTACCTTTAAAGCTGACTCATCAAAATCCAAATCCAGAAACCTCTTCATCCGAATCCTAATCCATAAACCTCTTCATCCGCATCCAAATCCAAATCCAGAAAGAACAAAAAAAAACATATTACAACTCACAAATCCATATATTCAAAATCCGAAACAAGTATTAATTTACAAACAAAAGCATCACTCTTGAGAATCCAAACAAACCTAGAACAAAATCTAAATCAAATTGATTTTTGGGATGAAATACGAACCTGTGAGGGCTGATATTCGACATGCATGAGAATGACCACCACCGATGAAGAGAGGAATAGACTATCGCCGGAGATTTGGGTCAGATCGACGAAAAATCTTTGTTCTCTCTGTCGCCGATGAGAACGAAGAGAGAAAAGAAAACTTTGCAAATGAATTTTTTTTCTCTCTTCCCCCTATCTGATAATTACACGGAGCCAATAACAACCTGCCACGTACACAATGAAACCGTATCATTTAACTCATCAGAGTGATACGGTTCAGACCAATTTTTATATTTTATAATTAATTTTGGGCCTATGAAACCCAGCAAATATCATTGTTGGACATGCTCTTAGTTCTCTGTTTATTGATATTACTGTTTTCTTTAATTTTTCACTAGATTTTACTTTTTTAATTACCTTAGGGGTTTTGATATCACATACCATCTCGGTTAAAAACATCTTTTACTTTTCTTTTAAGGTTTGAGAATATCATATTCGTAGGAAGTCCAATTTTCTTGCTACGGTGACTACAGTTGTTTATATGGCGCTATCACTCACCAAAGACATAATCAACGACTTTTTAATCTTGAAGGTAAAACCATTGATTTATCTTCTCAAATAGTTCTTGAACTGGAAAACAAAAGGCAATAGAAACAAATCTGGTTTCAAGAAATAGTTTGTCCTCAATTGCTATATAGTTAGGTTGTACCTATTTCTAATCTTATGTTAGAATCATGTAACAAGGAGTACCTTTTCATGACTGACAACCCTCAATGGGCGACCTCTTCGCCCACATGTAGAACCACCCTACATAGCTTATACTACAAGTGGGAGGACGGACAAACTTAGAATTCCAGGTGTAAAAAACAAAGGAAGCATGAGTCCGGAACCAATTCCAATTCGTCGAGCAAATTGCTCACACTACAAGAAAACACCGATTTAGCGTCATCATATTTCGAAAACATTTCGACGCCTAATCGTCGACGCTATTTTAGCGTTGAAATGAACTTCGACGCTAATAGGACCCTAATTTAGCGTCGGATGTTCGACGCTAATCCGACACAATATTTCGATGCTAATTCGACGCTACTTTAGCGTCGAATTAGCGTCGAAACGCCTCGATGGTAAATCGATACTAAATCGATGCTATATTAGCGTCGAATTAGCGTCGAACGTATCATATGTCGACGCTAATTCGACGCTAATTTAGCATCGATTTAGTATCGATTTAGCGTCCATTGGTAACATTTTTAAAAAAAAAAAATTATTATACAAATAATATTATTAATTAAAAATTATAATTATAATAAAAATAAAAAATTATCCGATACAAAATATAATTATCCGTTACAAATAAAATTAAAACGCTACTCCTACGGCTGTTGTTGGGTCCCTAGGTTCACGATATCTTCGAACTCTTGGTGGAATTGTGTTGCATCGGGAGGTGTAGGAGGCGGTGGAGGACGCGGCATGCCTTGCAAGGCATTGGCTAATGCCGGATGATCCACTGCAATGATGTCAAAGAGACAGGTCAATGACCCGACATGGGTCTTTAGCTGCGCTTGTTCCGTCTTTAGCTGCGCAATCTCAGCTTTAGCAGCTTGCAACTCAGCGGTCACACGCGGCTGAGACGAACCCGAAGAGTAAGAATATTGAGAAGACGAACAAGCTGCCGGGACATCTTTGATGGATCTAGCACCCATCGTTCATCCTTTCTTCTTCGGTGCAACCTAAAAAATAAAAGTGTTATACGATAAAATAATAATTAAAAATAAGTTATAATACAAAATAAAAACGTAATAAATTACCTCGTCGTAAAGTCTATCGAAATCTTCGACACCCATCGTAGACTGGACAGACTCATCAAACTCTTGCAGTCGTGCATTGTACGCGTTGAACGTTTGTTCCGCTTGAGCGGTAACAAACGTCCCATCCTTCTTCCGATGAGTTTTCTCCATCACTTTAACCATCGGAGGAAGATCACCGCCATCAGCCTGTTAAACAAAAATAAACAAAGATAAAAATAAAATATATAATAAATAAATATTGAAAATATAAATAATTAAACAAATTTATCTAATACAAAAATTACCATATCCAGTCGTATTGTGGCGTATGATGATTGACCCGCTGTATGCTTTGAAGGTCCATCTCCTTCGGCCACCGGCGTGAGACAGGATGCTGAACACTTCCCCGATTTAACCACCGATTTAGGATCCTCCCAATACTGCACTAGACCCAACCAAACATCGGGATCCATCGCGAGCGGCTTCGCCTCATCGCCTTTCTTGCCCCACGCTTTCTTCAAGTTCCCGACGTAACCGTTGAGACGCTTTAGGGCCTTCCTCTCGAACGCCGCTCGCACTTCGAAAGTATGAGCTTCCTCCCAATGCCACCCTTGCTACAAAAATACAAATAATGTTATGAATATATTTATAATCGAATAATTTAATAAATAAAATTAAATAATATAAAATGATTTACCGCCCATGACTCGAACCAAATATCTCGAACATTCTGCGGCGTCATGCTCCAATTAGGATGCACCATAGAGAAGTGGGCCTTGATTGCATTGGTGACCGAACGCGCAACCTTGTTATCCGTAAACCTATTAAACAAAATAACATAATGTTAATAATTTAATTATAACCTGTATTTAAAAATTAATTACAGAAAACAAATTTAATTTGTAATATTGAAAAAAAATTAAAACATACCATAATGTACCACGAGGCTTCAACAGATGGATAATCCTAAGTCGTGTCTCACGTCCAGGTTGGCGGAGAAGCTCAGAAATCCGCATCATAAGAGGCGCGTTTGGCGGTGGAGGGGGCTCATTGTGGTCAACGGGCTGATCATCTTCGCCTTCTTCTGGCTCTGGATGAGGCTGTGTCTGAGGCGGTGGCGGAGCTTGTGGCGGAGCTCGGAGCGGAGCGTGTGGCGGAGCTCATGGACGATAGTTCGCAGCCTGGGAATCGAACCTTCGTCGCCAAATAACTCGCCGTATGAAGGAGGATGACGTCGATCACCCTATAAAATAAAACAAATTTATTAAATTTAAAAATGTAAATATAAATTTAAAATTTAGTAAATAATATATTATTTTTGAAATAAATTTAACATATATGAAATTATTTTAAATTATCGTAAATTAACTTGTAAATTCATTGTTCCTTTAATAAAATTATTTTAACACCAAAAAACTCCTTAATTAGTTTTATTTGACTTTCCATAAATATATTTAATTAAATCTAAATTCAAATCTATAAATTAGCACATCTATATTCAATTCCATAACTTATCAAATCTAAAATCAATTTCATTTCCTAAAATTTATTTCCTAAATTTTTCCTAAAATCTATTTCATACCAAATATACTAAATTCTATTTACTACATATTTATTAACTTTAAAAATGTACAATATAAATTTAAAATTTAGGAAATAATTTTATAGTGCTGAAATAATGTTGGGAAAATTTTTATATTTTATATTTAAGAATTAATTATATATTTTCATAATAAATTTAACATTGATGAAAAATAACTTTTATATTCGGTTTTAATTTTAAATAAATATTATAAATTTAATAAACTCATAAAATTTTTTTATTTGACTTTACATAAATAAATTTCATCAAATCAAAATTCAAATCTATAAATTATCAAATCTAAATTGAATTTCATAACTTATAAAATCTAAATTCAATTCCATTTCCTAAAATTTATTTCCTACATTTTTCCTAAAATCTATTTCATATGAAATTTCCTAAATTCTATTTACTACATATTTCATAAAACCATTTTCTAAAATCAATTTTATTTCAAATTCCATAACTATTATATACATCTAATTTATAACTAATTGCAAAGATATATAAAAAATTTTAAAATAAAATAAATAAATATATATATATATTACCATTTGTTTTCCGGCGGTGGCTGACGGCGGACGGAGATACAGAGGAGGAGAAGGGATGGCGGCGGAAGGAAGGAGATGTGGCGGCGGCGGAAGGAAGGAGCGGCGGCGGCGGAAGGAAGGAGATGCAGCGGTGGAGAGGAGAGGGAGAGGGAGAGGAGAGGGAGAGAGAGGCGCCAGAGAGTGGGAGAGAGAGAGAGAGAGGTGCGGGAGATAGAGAGACCGGCGGTGGCTTGAGATAGAGAGAACGGCGGTGGTCGGCGATGGAGAGATGAGAGGAGAGGATTTTACAGATACCGGAGAAGAAGACTTCGGTCTCCGTATAATAATCGGGAGCCGAGGCTAATTCGACGCTAAATTAGCGTCGCCTTGGATTTAAATATTTTTTTTTTCCCACGCACACTTCATTAAGATCCGAATTAATTTGGAGTTACCGTCGAATTAGCGTCGAATTGTTGGTCAATTTGACGCTAATTCGACGCTAAATCTGAATTAATTCGGTTTACCGCCATTGATTAAATAAAATTAATTCAACATAGCGTCGAATTTGCGTCGGATCAAATTAATTTTTTCCTTTTCATACCCTAAACCCTACATCCCAAACGAAAAATTTGTTCAGATAGCGTCGAATTAGCGTTGAATCGATGCTAATTCGATGCTAAATCGATGCTAAATTAAAATTATTTTTCATTTAGGGTTTAGGGTTTAAGGTATCCGCCATTGGTATGAAAACTATCTTACCCTTTTCAATCTTTCATATAATAGAATAATTTAAAAGTTTGAAATTTGAAATTACATAATTGGTTCATAAAGGGTTATGAAGTTATATATAAATCTATATGGTTTTTTCAAATAGGAGTCCTTACATGCATTTGTAACATCGCATCACACAAACATACTAATTTGTTGGCAAGTAAATCTTTGAATGTAGATAACATTGTAGCTTCACTCTGAATCATAGAAGTTAAAGCTTTTAAACCCTAAACCCTAAACCCTAAATGAAAAATTAGTTTGATATTAGCGTCGAATTAGCATCGAATTACTTGAATTCGACGCTAATTTTGTGATATTAGCGTCGAATTTAAGTGATTCGATGCTAATTCGACGCTAAATCAGACTAATTTTTCATTTAGGGTTTAGGGTTTAAGGTATCCGCCACTGGTACGAAAACTAACTTACCCTTTTCAATCTTTCATATAATAGAATAATTTAAAAGTTTGAAATTTGAAATTACATAATTGGTTCATAAAGGGTTATGAAGTTATATATAAACCTATATGGTTTTTTCAAATAGCAGTCCTTACATGCATTTGTAACATCACATCGCATCACACAAACATACTAATTTATTGGCAAGTAAATCTTTGAATATAGATAACATTGTAGCTTCAGTCTGAATTGTAGACGTTAAAGCTTTTATTGTTTACACCCTAAACCTTAAATGAAAAATTAGTCTTATTTAGCATCGAATTAGCATCAAATTACTTGAATTCGACGCTAATTTGACGCTAATTTTGTGATATTAGCGTCGAATTAGCGTTGAATTTAAATGATTCGATGTTAATTCGACGCTAAATCAGACTAATTTTTCATTTAAGGTGTACAACATTTAACGATACTAATCACAACAATTCAATAACAATCTAACATGAATCAATTAGTGTCGATAACAATCATACAACGAGATATATTTTTATTATGCAACTCCAATAAAACATTACAAATAATGCAACATAATTTTTAAAACGACTTCTTCACAGGTACTATACATTACAGACTTGAAAAAATTAAACATACAACGGTTATGGTACAAGTACATAATAGACTTCTAATTTTTAAAACATATATGTATACATACATATATGTATGTATCCACTCCAAACAACGGTTAGAACCAGAAACTTTTCTTTACCTTTTGTTTCTTTGATGGAGAATCTAAAAACCCGTCGCAAAATTCCTTTTTGATTGCATCAACATCTAGATTTAAGTTTGGGATTTCTGGGCTTTGGGCAAATTCATAATCGTAGTAGTGATCCTTACATTCATTTGAAGTACTTCCACCATAAGTAGTTGACTTTTCAATCAATTGAGATGGTTGTCCGTCTTCGAGTTGCCTATAAAACTTCATCGAGAACCCGCTTCTGGTCATGACATTCTGGCTGCTTATCATATTTTTGTTTTGAATAACTGATCCCATCTTCAAATTTGGGACTCACAACATTGGGAGGAGAGCATGAATCAGCTTCCCACGAGTAGGTGGGTATCTCTTTAGTATATTCGTCGCACTGAGATTCAGTTTCCCACGAGAATTTAGGAATGTGTTGGATGTTTGTCAAGCAATGGCTGTCCGACACTATTGTTGATGTAAAATCTTCATTATGGGTTGGTGACCACGTATCAAATTCCCACGAGTAAGTGGGTATCTCTTGAGTGAATTCGTCGCATTGAGTTTCGGTTTCCCACGAGTATTTTGGAATATCAAAAAAATTTCCTATGTTTGTTGATTTAGAGTCTTCCTTAGGAGAGCTAGAAGACATTATGTGTGTTATTGATAGGTGTAGAAGGTATACACTCCATCATATGTATTTATAGTAGAAGATATGTTTAAATGAGTTGTCAAATCGGATTTGTTTAAATGAGTTGTCATATAATTTTCGAATCTATAAAAGATTTAAGTGGAGATTTTAGCATCGATTTTGCATCGAATGTTAGCATCGCAATAGCATCGAATTCGTTTGCGTCGATGTTGCATCGAATTCGCGTCGTTTTTGTGTCGTTTCTAAACGATGCTAAATAAGTAGGTGAACCCGTGTTAAATGTGTCATGTACCTACCAAATTCGACACAATATTCGACGCAATATTCGACGCTATATTCGACGCTAAATCGACACCTTAAGCTTAAAATATTTCTGATAATAATAAACTGAATTCCTTTTCCAAACAGATAATTGGTGCTAATTTGATGATTGCCGAATACGAACCAACCAAAGTATCTACTATGAAAGAGGAAGATGAAGGAACTACTGGGTACGAATATGAAACAGTTCCAGAATCAGATGATGAATAAACATCCGACCCGTCAATGGTTAAGAATAAACTTAATTAAGGCTTTATGTTTCTTTAATGTTTAATATTTTCCTAGTATCCATAGTACGAGTTTATAATAATGTTGTTATCTGTAATATTTCCTATTTTCTAATCAATGTAATATTTTGTGTGTAATGTAATATTTTATGTGTAATGTTCTTCCATTCGAATAAGTAAAATACCATTAACAAAAAAAAAAACTAATTTTTAATATTAGTGAATGTTAAAAACGAACAGAAATTGCTAATTGGCAAATATGTAATGGGCAAATCGGGAAAGCCTCGTAGCCTAATGGGCAAATCGGCACATGTTACTGCATAGTTCCAAAAGTAAATACAAATGAAATAAAAACAGCCATATATGCTTCACTCTGAATCGTCATTTGAGTTGTCGTCATCCTCATCGGTACTTTCTCCACTTTCGTTTGCGAACTCGTCTTCGGGATTTTCTGCATCGTTAGCATCCGGAAGTATTTCAGCTTCTCGATTTTCCAGATCTATAAGAATGATATTGTCTATATCTGCTTCTAGAGTTGTTAGATCCACGACCGTTTCATTTTGCATAGGAGCGTCGTTTGATTGAACTATCATTCCTCTAGGTGATATTTTAAGCACATATAACCATGGAATCCCTGTTTTTCTGACACATGGATATGGAATGAAACATACTTGATCCGCTTGTGATGCAAGGACAAATGGATCATACTTTGCATAAGAACGCGATCTCTAAACATCGATAACACCAAACTTTCCTACACGAACCCCTCGCCCGACAACTGGATCAAACCACTCGCATTTGAAAAGGGTGCACTTTAAGTTAACCAAACCAGGGAATTGCACTTGAATAATGTCTTGGATAATGCCATAAAAATCTGTGTCCCCGGCTCAAACTACCACACCATAGTTCGCAGTTGCTCTATTTTTGCAACGTTCGAACGTATGAAACACATAACCTCGTGTAAAATACATTGGAGATGACGTGACTTTCCCCAACGGACCTTGGATCAACTCTCTAAACCATACAGGGTATGACATGTCTGCATAATCAACCTGACAGATACAGAATACACAAAGTGTACATATAGGTTTTTATGGAAATTTGATATATATATAATCTTGTGTTTAACTTATATACCTGAGTCCTCAACCATTTAGCAAAGTGTATATCTTTACGTTTTTCAATCTCATCGGCGGATGCATTTGGGAAAGCCTCGTTAACTTGGCGAATGAATTCACTAACAGAAAATATGGTTATAACCAATGCGTTTGTTTTATATGTTTCTTAGCATATATAAGTACCAAAAAAACTCTTTTGACCTCAATCCATACTTGGGAATTATAATATGTACCTTAAAAATGGGCTAACTTCGTCGCATTGTAAGAGAATATATGTGTGTGCACAATTATAGTCTTCGAACGAGGACCAGTCTTCTTCTCTTATGATTCCCGCCTGCCTACCAACTGCACAAAATATATCTGGGACATCTGAAACTAGATACGTTTGTGCGATGCCACCATCGTCGTACCAACGTGGAGCTCTTTTTCGTGTCCGGACAGTTGGAGGGAAGTAATATGAGCTGAAATGAGAGGTTTTTTCGGTTAAACTGCCCGCAACAATTGATCCCTCAACCCTAGCTAGATTTTTAGCCTTTCCTTTTAAGTGTTTCATGAATCTCTCGAAAGGATACATCCAACGAAATTGAACGGGGCCTCCTAAATCGGCTTCGTGAGGAAGATGGACAAGAAGATGCTCCATCACATCAAAGAAAGATGGAGGGAATATCTTCTCTAAGTTGCACATCAATATTGGGATGTTATTGTTTAGTTGTTGAATTCCATCCTCAATCAGAGTTCGCACACACAGATCTCGAAAAAATGCTCTAACTCCTAAACCCAAAATCCAATATCAACCAAAACACAAATGTTATTTTCGACACATGATTTGTTTCCATATTTAAATATCGTCATAGAAAATATACCTGCAAGTGCTTCATGCACGTTCGTTGGCAAAAGTTCTGCAAAGGCGAAAGGCAATAATCTCTTCATAAACACATGACAATCATGACTCTTCATACCAGAAAATTTTTTCCCTTGCTCCACAGACTTAGAGAGTTTTGACACGTATCCATATGGGAACTTAACTTCGGTGGAAACCCAGTTGAAGAATGTTGGTTTGCCTTCGCTTGACAATCTAAAGCTAGGCACTAGAGCTCTCCCATCTTCCTTGAGATGTAACTCAACTCTAGAGCATATAAGAGGCAAATCCAGTTTAGACTTCAAGTTGTCTTTAGACCTGCCTGGAACGTTTAAGATGGTGTGCATGATGTTATCGAAAAAGTTTTTCTCAATGTGCATGACATCAAGATTTTGGCGCAATAGATGACCCTTCCAGTACAGTAGATCCCAGAAAATGCTCTTCTTATGCCAATTATGTTTTTCAAGGTATCCATCTGGGAGATTGGTCGGAATATTAAGCCAGTTACCACCACGTTTGGCTGTGTCTTGAGCTTCAATATTAAGCCAGTTACCCCAATAAACAAGTTGACCTTCAATTTGTTCTCCTGAAAGATATGGAGGTGGGGGGATACGTACACGTTTGCCCTTTGTGAACAACCTCCTATTCCCCCGGTATGGATGGTTCATAGGGAGAAACCTCCGGTGACAATCAAACCAACAAGATTTTCTACCATTTTTTAGTTGGAATGCATCTGTTTCATTTTGTCAATACGGACATGATAACCTACCATGTGTTGTCCAACCAGATAACATTCCATAGGCTGGAAAATCACTTATCGTCCACATAAGCACAGCTCGCATGGTAAAATTCTTCTTCCTTGAGTAATCAAAAGTACGAACCCCATGAGACCACAACATGTTCAACTCGTGAATCAGCGGCTGTAAAACACATCAATAGATCTTCTTGGATGCTTCGGGCTAGGGATTAAAATACTCAAAAACAGAAATTCCCTCTGCATGCACATATCAGGCGAAAGGTTATAAGGTGTCAATATAACCGGCCACAAAGAATATTGCCTGCCAGACATACCAAACGGACTAAAACCATCTGTACATAGGCCAAGATAAACATTGCGCTTCTCTTTAGCAAAATTAAAGTGTAACGATTTGAAGTGTTTCCAAGCTTTTGCATCAGAAGGATGATGAACTTCTCCTTCAGTAGTTGAATGTTCCGCATGCCACCTCATTGATGCAGTTGTGCGTTCTGAATGGTATAACCTTTGTAGCCTATCGGTTATGGGCAGGTACCACATTCTCTGGTACGACACTTTTATACCAGCTCCTTGGGGCTTAAATCTTGGTTTGTGGCAAAATCGACATTCCTGCAGACGTTCATCTTCTTTCCAAAATATCATGCAATTGTCAATGCAAACATCTATCATCTGCGAGGGCAATCCTAAACTAAAGACTAGTTTTTGTATGTCGTAATATGACTCAGCAGCTTGATTACCCTATGGCAAATATGTAGGAATTCATACTAGGTTACCTAGATTAATCTCTATTAATCCACCTATGTCACAGTTCCTTTCCTAGGATCTAGGGTTTGTAAACGAATAAACTGAAAAACTGGATCTCGATTATACCTGGAGTTTGCAGCGGAATTAGCAGGGAATCGAGATTACGAGCACGTCAAACGCTATGCCTCTACGGATAGTCCACACGCACACAAATAGGAATCCGCCGGAATGCTAGAACCGGTGATCAGATCTCTTTAGGGATTTAGTGTTTCAGAGTGACGGCTATCAGAAAGATCGCTTTTCCAGGTCGTGCCTCATATCTTTATATATGGGCCCTGGAGAAAAACCTAATTATCCTGAACCGAGTCAGAATTAATTAAGTCGTCAAATCGAAATCCCTATTTCGGATTTAACTCGTGTCGATCGACACAACCCATGTGTGTCGATCGACACACTCTTTAAAACACTAAAATAATGTGTATCAAATACACATCATTTGGATCATTACATTAATGATTATTCCCATATAAAGCGCATCCTATTTGCTTAGGTGTGTGACCCTGTAGGATCATATAATACTAGCAATGAGTTCATAACTCATAGATCATCAGAGGTTTCTAGCAAAACGTCATGATCACCTAGTATCATATGAATGTCTAATCTCGACATTACAACTATCACTGGAGTGATTACAAGTGTGATTTCAGGACATTCCCAACAATCTCCCACTTGTACTGGAATCAACTATTCCAATAATCCCTTTGTCGCTATATCTCGATATGGCATAAGGCAAGTACCGTGTCATCCTTATTCAACCAAAATCATGTTCATCGAACTCCGATTTATACTGACAATACAAACGACTGACATTCAGCTCGTTCGAGTGCGGCCACACATTCCTCAGTAACAAATCTTCGATGGGCCCTGAGATATTTATCTCCCGTTTTCCAGGAGGGACAAATCCCATCTTGTTCCATCCCTGTTCCTTCACACACTTCATGATACGCCCAATCAATGCCTTTATTGTCACCTGTAACGGATAACGTTTGACATTGTCAAAGCGGACCAATTCATATGTAAGAAATCATGATGAACTCAGGTCTAAGGACTATACTCTATAGTCGTTATGAGAATCTCTCATGACACTTAATTTCCTGTAGATTTCTCATTAGCGGGTCATGTCCGATCATATGTTCTCCAACATATATCTATGTGATTGACTTTAATACTCTTATTAATGACTCCATGAAACTTAGTCATCAGTCACCTCACATGCTAGTCTCACGCGGTTGTTAGTGACCCACATTAACAACCTCGACCAGGGACAAATATAATCTGTGTCATTTAATTCTCATAGGGTTTCATGATCAAGTCCTCAACTTGATGACCTATAGAATGTCATAAATTACTTTGGGACTCATTATTTAAAAACACAGTTAAATAATACCGAAATCATATTTCATTAAAATAATCAAAGTGTGATTACAAGAACATTAAAACCTAACCAAAAACAAGACAACTCCCACTAAAATCAAGATCACATCTTAATTTCCTTCAGTCCTATAGCAGCCGTATGACTGTCATGCTTAGGTCTTTGGAGGGGCTTGGTCAGAGGATTAGCGACATTCTCATCCGTGGGAACTCGACTGATCTTCACGTCTCCTCTATCAATTATATCAAGAATCAAGTGATATCTCCTCTCTATGTGTTTGGATTTCTGGTGAGATCTTGGTTCCTTTGCCTGAGCAATTGCTCCATTGTTATCACAAAACAATGCTACAGGCTCCAAGATACTAGGAATCACACCAAGTTCAGACACGAACTTCTTGATCCAAACAACTTCCTTTGCTGCTTCCGAAGCGGCAATGTATTCAGCCTCAGTAGTGGAATCAGCTACAGTGCTCTGCTTGGAACTTTTCCAACTTACTGCACCGCCATTCAGACAAAAGACATAACCAGACTGAGACCGGAAATCGTCTCTGTCCGTCTGAAAACTTGCATCCGTGAATCCACTTATGACTAGCTCATCACTTCCTCCATATACCAAGAACTTATCCTTAGTATTTCTCAAATACTTGAGGATATTCTTGACTGTTGTCCAGTGACACTCACCTGGATCAGATTGGTATCTACTCGTCATGCTTAAGGCACAAGCAACATCTGGACGAGTACAGAGCATGGCATACATTATAGATCCTATTGCCGAAGCATAAGGAAACCTATTCATTCGTTTCCGCTCAGCTTGTGTCGAAGGACACTGCTTCTTGCTAAGAAGAACGCCATGCAACATAGGCGTGAAGCCCTTCTTGGAATTTTGCATATTGAATCTGTGTAATACCTTATCAATATAAGTATCCTGACACAATCCAATTCGCCTATTTAATCTGTCTCTATAGATTCTAATTCCAAGAGTGTACGCGGCTTCACCCATGTCTTTCATGGAAAAACAACTTCCAAGTCAAGTCTTGACAGACTGAAGCAATGGAACGTCATTTCCGAGAAGAAGTATGTCATCTACATACAGTACGAGAAATGCAACTCCGCTCCCACTAGTCTTCTTGTATACACATGGTTCTTCTTCGTTCTTGATAAAGTCAAACTTTTTGACTGCTTCATCAAAACGAAGATTCCAACTCCTTGATGCTTGCTTCAATCCATAAATGGATCGATGAAGCTTGCATACTTTCCCAGCATTCTTAGGATCAGTGAAACCTTCAGGTTGTGTCATATACACATCCTCTTCCAGAATTCCGTTAAGGAAAGCTGTTTTCACATCCATCTGCCAAATCTCATAATCATAATAAGCGGCAGTTGCTAGGAGTATCCGAATGGATTTAAGCATAGCGACTGGGGAATAGGTCTCATCATAGTCAATACCATGAATTTGCTTGAAACCTTTAGCCACTAATCTAGCTTTGAATATCTGAATATTTCTATCCACGTCAATCTTCCTTTTGAAGATCCATTTACACTCAATGGGTCTTACACCATCAGGTAAATCTACCAAGGACCATACTTGGTTTTCTGACATGGATCCCATTTCGGATCTAGCGGCTCCAAGCCACTTTTCGGAGTCAGAGCCCAACATCGCTTGTTCGAAATTCATAGGCTCGTCACTGTCAATGATTAACAAGTCATGACAGTCGTTCACGAGAAGACCGTAGTATCTCTTGGGTTCGTGACGAATCCTTCCGGATCTGCGAACTTCAGGCATCACAGGCGCAGGTTCCACAACTCCTTGTGGTTCAGGTTCCACAATTCCTTGTGGTTCCACCTGCTGCTCTTCCTGATAAGGTTGAGCAGGTTCCTGTGATTCTCGAACTTCTTCGAGTAGTACTTTACTCCCACTATTCTTCTTGTGAAGAAACTCTCTCTCCAGGAAAGTACAATCCCGAGCAACAAACACTTTGTTCTTAGAACGGTTGTAGAAGTAGTACGCCTTGGTTTCCTTAGGATAACCAACGAAAAAGCACTTATCAGATTTGGGTGCAAGCTTATCGGATATTAAACGTTTTGCATAAGCTTTACAACCCCAAATTTTCAGAAAAGACAAACTTGGAACATTTTCAGTCCACATCTCATGTGGTGTCTTCGCAACTGATTTTGATGGGACTTTGTTTAGTGTAAACGCAGACATTTCTAGAGCGTATCCCCAAAAGGATAATGGAAGGTCTGTGTGACTCATCATTGATCGAACCATATCCAATAGGGTCTGATTCCTCCTCTCAGAAACTCCATTCCATTGGGGTGTTCCAGGAGGAGTGAGCTGTGAAACAATTCCACACTCTCTCAGATGATCACTGAACTCTTGACTTAAGTATTCTCCTCCACGATCTGATCGAAGAGCTTTAATACTTTTGCCAAGTTGGTTCTCTACTTCATTCTGGAACTCCTTAAATTTCTCAAAGGATTCCGACTTGTGTCTCATTAGATAGACATAGCCATACCTACTGAATTCATCAGTAAAGGTAATGAAGTATTGATAGTTTCCTTTAGCACTTGTGCTCATCGGGCCGCATACATCTGTATGTACAAGGCCCAATAAGTCACTGGCCCTTTCATTTGGTTTGTTGAAAGGGGCCCTTGCCATTTTGCCCATCAAACAAGATTCACATTTCTCACATGATTCATAATCAAATGAGCCTAAAAGTCCATCACTATGGAGCTTCTGTATGCGTTTTTCATTTATGTGACCCAAACGACAGTGCCAGAGAAAAGTTGGGTTTTCGTCATTGGACTTAAACCGCTTAGCATTTATGTTATATACGGGCATTGATTGGTTTAAAACGTAAAGCCCATTCTCTAATGGGCCGCTACCATAAAACATACCATCACGATTGAAAGAACAACATTTATTCTTAATAGCAAAATCAAATCCTTCTAAATCCAAACAGGAAACAGAAATGATGTTTCTGCTTATCGCAGGTACATAATAGCAATTGTTTAATTCTAAAACCAAACCCGAAGGCAAAGACAAATGATAAGTGCCCACGGCCAACGCAGCAACCTTTGCTCCATTCCCGACTCGCAGCTCCACTTGCCCTTTCTTCAGCGTCCTACTATTGCTTAGTGCCTGCACATTAATACAAATGTGAGCACCACAACCGGTATCCAATACCCATGAGGTAGAACCTATAGAAGTAATATTTACTTCAATAACATAAATACCTGGAGAAGTCGTCTCGTACGTCTTCTTTTTGTTCTTCAAACCTTCCAGGAATTTGTTGCAATTTCTTTTCCAATGCCCCGGCTCATTACAGAAATGACATTTATCAGCACCAGAAGGGCCAGCCTTTGGCTTAGGAGTCGGCGCAGGTTTGTCCTGGTTCATAACCTGGACGCTCCTGCCCTTTCCCTTGCCTTTGCCGGGTTTCTTAAACTTATTGCCCCTTTGTACCATAAGCACATTTGGGGCACCCTTCTTGATGTTTGGCTCAGCTGTCTTGAGCATGCCATGTAACTCAGTCAACGTCTTTGTCAAGCTATTCATATTATAGTTCATAATGAACGTATTATAGCTTGGCGGCAGTGACTGTAGTATGATGTCAGTAGCCAACTCTTGGCTAATGGGACAGTCCAGTTTTCCCAAGTTATCAATATAACCCATCATCTTGATGACGTGGGGACTCACTGGAGCATCACTTGGCAGCTTGCACTCAACTAGAGATTTAACCGTCTGGTATCTCTCAGTTCGAGCTTGCTCCTGAAACATAGCTTTCAGGCTAGTGATTATCTCGATGGGCGACGCCACGTTCTCATATTGCTTCTGCAAATCTGAGTTCATGGTAGCCAGCATCAGACAAGTCACATCGACCACATCATTAGAATGCTTATCCCAAGCATTCTTTTCTGTCTGTGAAGCATTGGAACGGTACTTCTCGGGGAGAACTTTATCAAGGACATATTCCTTTTTCTCCTGTCTGAGAACAATTCTCAGATTCCGATACCATTCAAGAAAATTAGATCCTTTCAACTTGTCCTTCTCAAGGACGGATCTTATGGAGAAAGTGTTGTTAGAGCTTGACATAGCTGAAACAAAAGAGGTAGAGGGTTAGTTATGATGTTCAACAAAAGAGTAAACTTAACAATTAAGAAAACTCGCATTATATTCAAACTATATTTCCTCAAAAGAATATAATGATCCAAGATCCATGTTTCACTAAAACCCGAGCAAGCCACTGGCTGTTACTCAAATCTTAGCTATGCAGGTAAGCAACACTTTGCTAATCATATCCAATATGACTCTTGGTTGTGGATAAAACATCTTATGTTCTACCCACCTGATGTCTCTGGGCCCAGAACTTCTGATAGCCCATTCAAGCAAACCAATCTCTTCTGTCATGTAATAGTTGATGCCATGCACTGCAAGCCCATCAACTCAATTACCTACTGCCTCACTCATGTCACTGCAGATACCTTGCACTGCAAGCCTATCGCGCAATGAAAAGAGCCTTGACAGCTGACAAGATCGGGAAGACATCCAGAACACTTGATATTTATTCGAGGAACTGAACATTTAATCCTCAATACATATCATATATGCATTCAGGAACCCAATCTCATTAAATCCGGTTCGGTTATTCGATTTCAGGTTCACTAACCATCAATCTGCATAAGTTGTCGATCGTCACTACCTTAGTGTCGATCGACACTTACTCTTCTGTTACAGTTCATCGAGAACCGATCAATCCAATTGAACCGGATTCGATAACCGACACAAAATTTCGATAACCGGTCTGTGTCGATCGACGCAACATTTGTGTCGATCGACATGACCAAACCAGATTCAATCTTCGATAACCGGTCAATCTAATTGAACCGGATCGATAACCGGTCAATCTAATTGAACCGAGTCGGTTTTGGTCTCTGTCGAGCGACACAACATTTGTGTCAATCGACACGAACCAAACCAAATCAATTTTGCGATAACCGGTCAATCCAATTGAACCGGATCGATAACCGGTTAATCCAATTGAACCGGGTCGATTCTGGTCTCTGTCGAGCGACACAACATTTGTGTCGATCGACACGAACCAAATCGCTATAAACCGAAATTAACCGGTTTAATTGATTTGTTAACCAAGCGCGATAACCGATTCAATCCAATTGAACCGGTTCATCGTATGCAAGGCAGATACAGACGTGTCGATCGACACAACCATCGTGTCGATCGACACGACTAGGGTTCTTATGCGATTTGAGCAGTTTAATGACAAAACGATTTTGCAAATTTAACTAGATCAAATTCGATTACTGTTCAACAGATTAATACGTTAAACCCTAAGGCTCTGATACCACTGTAGGAATTCATACTAGGTTACCTAGATTAATCTCTATTAATCCACCTACGTCACAGTTCCTTTCCTAGGATCTAGGGTTTGTAAACGAATAAACTGAAAAACTGGATCTCGATTATACCTGGAGTTTGCAGCGGAATTAGCAGGGAATCGAGATTACGAGCACGTCAAACGCTATGCCTCTACGGATAGTCCACACGCACACAAATAGGAATCCGCCGGAATGCTAGAACCGGTGATCAGATCTCTTTAGGGATTTAGTGTTTCAGAGTGACGGCTATCAGAAAGATCGCTTTTCCAGGTCGTGCCTCATATCTTTATATATGGGCCCAGGAGAAAAACCTAATTATCCTGAACCCAGTCAGAATTAATTAAGTCGTCAAACCGAAATCCCTATTTCGGATTTAACTCGTGTCGATCGACACAACCCATGTGTGTCGATCGACACACTCTTTAAAACACTAAAATAATGTGTATCAAATACACATCATTTGGATCATTACATTAATGATTATTCCCATATAAAGCGCATCCTATTTGCTTAGGTGTGTGACCCTGTAGGATCATATAATACTAGAAATGAGTTCATAACTCATAGATCATCAGAGGTTTCTAGCAAAACGTCATGATCACCTAGTATCATATGAATGTCTAATCTCGACATTACAACTATCACTGGAGTGATTACAAGTGTGATTTCAGGACATTCCCAACAAAATATTCTTTTAGAAGAGATGCCTAGTCATCCCTGCAACTCTCAGATTGATTATGATCAGACCTTATTGTCATCATCCTAGATGCCAACTATAATTTAGACAGACCTTCCCTACAACCTTCATAGATTGGTTGTTTTGCAGAATCAAGCATATCATAAAAAAATTTTGCATCTAAATTGGGTTCCTCAGCAACATCAGGAGTACACCCAACTCCAGGAAATGCATCGGTTACCATTTCTTCAAACCTATTATGCTCTAACCCGACATTATGATCATCGTTTTCTATAACAAATTGATGCCCATCATATTGTTCATTCGAATAACCCTGACCCTGATCCATAGGTTGGTAACTAATACTACCCGAAGTTTCATCTTCATATCCCTCTCCATGATAAAACCAAACATAATACTCAGGTGTAAACCCTCTATTAAATAAATGCGTACCAACTGTATCAATTGTCTGTGGCTGCGAATTTTTGCACTTCCGACACGGGCACACCATCACTCCGGTCTGTTGAATTGTAGGCACACTACTCGCTTGAGCCATGAAAATTTCAAGGCCGTTGAGGAACTCTTCTGAAAGACCTCCATTGTCATCTTTACGTCGATACATCCAGCTTCTTAGTTCGTATATATCGCCCATTTAACAAAAAATATTAGGGACAAAAGTTTTTTTTTTCGGATTTGAAATTTTGTTTTTCCTTTTCAAATACTAAACTGATTCTTTACGGTGGTGGTGGGTGGGTATATATAAGAGATTTTAGCATCGATTTTGCATCGAATTCCTTTGCATCGAATTCCTTTGCGTCGATTTTGCATCGAATTCGCGTCGTTTTTGTGTCGTTTCTAAACGACGCTAAATAAGAGGGTGAACTCGTGTTAAATATGTCATCTACCTACAAAATTCGACGCTATTTTCGACGCTATGCGTTCGACGCTAAATCGATGCAAATTTAGCGTCGATATAGCGTCGATTTAGCTTCAAAATGTTTTTTCCCTAGTTAGCGTCAATTTAGCGTCAAATTGTGTTGTCGACGCTATTACGACGCTAAATCGACGCTAAATTAGCGTCAGAATAGATTCGACGCTAAAACACACTTTTCTTGTATTGTCAGGTACGTCATGCAATTTTAGATCCTAACCACCGTAGCTCTAGCAAACAACCTCACGTGGTTAGCGAAACTCAAGTAGTGAACGATTTTATTTCGGTGATGGATTTTCGAATCGGCTTAGAGACAAATGGCTGAAGAAGTTGGAGATGCCGAGCTGCGATGGATCTGACATCTATGGGTTGATTGCAAAGGTAGAACGAATTTTCAGGATTGGTCAACTCACTGATGAGGAGAAATTGGGCGAAGTATCAGTGAATATGACTGGAAAAGTCTCAAAATGGTATAATTGGGAGACTAGAAGAATGAGATTCAAGAATTGGAAAGAATTCAAGATGAAATTGTTAAAGAGGTTTGGTGCTTCTCGGGAGTTAACACCATCAGAAAGATTGTATTCTCTTAAACAACGGGGAACGGTGGACGAATTTTTAGAAGAGTTTGAAGATTTATCTGCTCAAGAGGTAAACGTTGATGATGAAGGTTTGGAAGCAATCTTCAAAAATGGCTTGAAACAAGAAATAAGAGCTTTGGTGTGGATGTTAAAACCTAAAGGATTAACGGAATTGATAGAAAATGCTCTAAATATGGAAGCTAGTATTATGTAAGAGATAATCTCTGGGGCATTTCAGCAAAAGAGAGGGGGATTTAAGTCCATATTTGCCAATTTGATTCACAATGATTCTAGGCAGATGAAGCAAGGTCAGAGAGAGATTCAATGTCCAGGCCAATTAAGCAACAACATGAATGGAGGCACTCAAGATCAAAGATCAAGATTGCAGTTTTCTCCAGCTGAGTATGAAGAGAAGAAACGCAAAGGATTGTGTTTCATATGTGATGAGAAATACTATGTGGGACATAAGTGTGCTAATAAACAATTGCAAGTGTTATTGGTGACCAATGGATGTGAGATATAACTCAATGAGGATCGTGAGGAGTCCATAACAGATGAGAAAGAAGATCATTCGTAGTAGTAGGGTGACTTGGAGGCTTTAGTAGTATGGTCGTGGGAAAAGGGTGAAGTATTTGCAGTAACAATTGTCAGGTTTAAGCTTGAGGGCAAGCTTGGATTTCGCCAGGGGGGGGGGGGGGGAGTTTATTAATAAGCCTTGAAGGCATATATCAGGAGGGAAAAGAAGATAGGATGAGCTAAGAGAGGAAGATTAGAGAAGAGAGGAAGTTGTTGAGAGTTAGTTAGGATTGTTGTGTTGACTAGAACCTTTGGTTATAAATAGAGGGTTATGTAGAGAATAGAAGTTTATCTCATTTTTCTCATAATTTGTAAAAAAACATTTTTACAGAGAGAAAGAAAGAAATATACAAAAGTCTAACAAAAGTGCTGTTTGTAGTTAGATCGATATATTTGTATCTGCAATGAGATTGTACAAGCATAAAAAGAAATTGGCACAAATAATTTTATAACGAGGTTCATTTCATAATCCCCGGGACCACGTCTAGAATAAATCCACTATAGAAAAGGCCGCAACCTACAATTGCGTATGATATCGAGCACTACGATGCCTACCATTCTTTTCTAGATGAATCAACTTACTATGAAGAGAGGTATCAAGCCCGCATGCTTGACTACCAACCGATAGCACCGGTGCATCACCGTCTTCATATGAGGCCATCTTTATAGACAAACACCAACATGCAGATCATGTTTTCTAATCTCCTCCAGTGGACGACGCCACACACACATGTGTGCCTCTCTCAATGATATCCTAGGCGCGTGAGGTTTCTTGTCACGGCCTCTTGGTATTTATACTCATCTCCCATAGGCTAACCTTTGCCTTGGTCTCCAAGTTTGGTAAGATTTTGTTTCTTTCTAAATCTCTAAAACTTAAATCTTTCTTGAATATTTCCATATATTTTTTCTTCATGCACAGATCTTTGGCCGCCACTTAGCTTCACTTCGTGTCAACTACTTCTTGGTCATGATCCTACTTCATAAAGTCCATCTTCTTTGGGCCCAGTTTGTCTGCACTTGCTTCAACTCCGGGTGTACTACATCTGGTACAATGACTGGTACATGACTTGCTTCTTCAGTTGCTAACCTAATGGAAATCTTTTGCCTCCTTTTATCTTTGTTTCAGTCGGCAAGAATACTTTCAAATAGGTTAAAGCCCAAACTCATTTGACCTAACTTCTTTGTGCCACTCGAGCTCTTGTTGTACTTCTGCTAGTACAACAACTCTTTCTGGTACTGCTCTACTTCTACATCCTTCTTTAGCTCTGTCATCATGTCTCTGTCTCAACCTACTCTACGAGCTTCTTAACCAAGCCTACTGCCTTAGCTCTATGATTCAGCTCAACTCTTGTATTTGTATCAGCTTCTTGTATAACCAGCTTCTCAAACTAGTCATCAGTACATCTTCAAAAACAATAAGGGGAATTCGGTAAATTTGAATTTATAAACGGAGAGGTTTTGGTATGAACCACCAAATAGAAGATTTGGACCATTGGATATAAAATGATGATTAATTTACACCACCAATTTTCGTGGAATAGGTTCTGGAAAGGAGGAGAAATGCCCCCCTGAGTTAACCAAAGAAGACGAAAGAATAATTAAGAAAGAAGAGGAAAAGAGTAAACCAAAGAAGAGGAAAAGAGAAAACCAAAGGAAGTTGAGGGAGCAACATTGGTGAGACACTTGACGATTTCGCTTCGTGGTCTGGTCTAAAAGTAAATAAAGACAAAATAGAACTATTCCTGGCTGGTGTAGCTCCCTTAGAGGTCAACTCTATCAAGGCTTTTGGATACCCAATTGCTTCTATGCCTATACGATACTTAGCCCTCCCTCTTATAAGCTAAAAACTAAGAATTTCAGAATACAAATCGTTGCCTGACAAGATCTCCAACAGATTTAGAGCTTAGGTAGTTAAGAGTTTGTCTTTCGCAGGACGTGCTCAACTGATTTCATCTATTGTATTTGGTACCATCAACTTTTGGATATCAACTCTTCTTCTACCCGTTGGCTGTGTAAGGGAGCAAAGATATCTTGGCAAAATGTGTGCTTGCCTAACAAAGAAGGGTGGTCTGGGCCTGAGGAGAGTCCCTATCTGGAACTACACCTTATGTCTCAAACTGGTTTGGACACTCCTCTCAAATGATTCTTCTCTCTGGGCTAAGTGGCATAGAAAGCATGATTTGAAAGATTCTTCATTCTGGGCGGTTGAGGCGAAACAAAATGACTTGTGGTCCTGGAAAATGCTGCTCAAACTCAGACCTTTGGCTCAAAGATTCATTAAAGTTGATGTGGGGAACAGAGCCAAGACAAACTTTTGGCATGACAATTGGACATCTTTGGGCCCTTTTATAAAGATTATGGGACAAGGGGTCCTGTCACTACGGGAGTCCCTCTTAATGCTATTGTTGCAGAGGCTTGTAACAGGTCAAGGATGGAGACTTTGCAATCCTTGATCTTATGCTGCCGTCATGATTTTATCCCAGCTGCCTAATATCCGTTTGCCTCATCAAAATGATACTCAAGATTCTATTGTTTGGATTGTGGATGACACTATATGTAATGGATTCTCAGCATAAAAAACTTGGGAAGCTCTTAGGACTAGACAGGATGTTCAACTCTAGTCAAACGTGGTCTGGTATAAGGGTGCAGTTTCAAATCATGCATTCAACATGTGGGTTACCAATCTCAAAAGACTACCAAGCTCATAGTCCGTGACGTTAAGAACATCATTAATGCAAGAAGGCATCGGAAGCAATGGAAAGATCTTATGGATTGTTGGATTTGGTAGCACTACCCCAATTCCCCAATTCAATCTTTATTGTAATCTTGTTTTTAGTCTTTTTTTGCCAAGATTACTCTCTATTAGGTAATGCTTTACTGTAATACCTCATGTTTTAGTTATATGATATTTACAATTTAGCAAAAAAAAAAAAACATTGGTTGGATAAAATAGCAAAGAGGAATGATGGGTAGTGAGGAAAATGCACATGTAGCGCGGTAGAGCTCAAAACACTTCCAAAATAAGTACGTTATATATATAAACCAAGGAGAGGCATACCAAGCAACTTGTGAAGAATATTTGCTTTTGTTTATTCAAATATATGTATTTTTACAGATTTCTTAATATGAAAACAAGGTAAAAGACTCCAATTAATGTAATATCCAGAAAGCTAACAATTTATTGGGTCCGATTGGTGAACTAGCTTTTTTTAAATCTAGAGCGGTAAGTTGGAGCGGTAAGCTTTATAGCATAGTGCAAAACTGTATAGATAAAGATTTGAGATAAAGATGTATAACCACTTTTTAATTTGTACCGTTTAGATTGTATCAATCACGAAAACTTTATCAAAAGCTTTACCAACACTATTACACTAATCTTTATTTAAAATAGTGTTGGTAAAACTTTTGATAAATTTGTACAATCTAAAGCGGTACAAATTAAAAAGTGGTTGTAAGATTAAAAAGATTCTACCAATATAACCCATTTAAGAATACAAATTATATTGTCAATAATTAAATATCAAACAAAATTACATATCTACAAATTGTGACAATATTTTTTTGAGAGAATATTTGATAAAATTAATTTAATAAACGAAAAGATTTGAGAAAAGTGGTTGTAAGATTTGAGAAAACTTTTGTGATTGGTAAATGCCAAAGCTTTATATATTTAAAAGACTTAAAAACAGTCTACCAATCAAACCCATTATCTCTCTAGCACTACAAGAAAACAGGCAGATTTCCGACGGCCCGTTTTTTTCCTTCGGAAATCCGTCTGCCAAATCCGACGGGTTCCCGACGGCTTACCGACAAAAACAGTTCCGTCGGAATTCCGCGCGGTCACCATTTCGTTGGAAAGTCGTCGCAAAACACCGACGGATGTGAGACGGCAATGATCCGTCGGCACTTTCCGATGGCATTGCGATGGATTACCGACGGAATTCGAACTTTCCGATGTCGGCAACGGCTGATTGATTGGACTTATTTCCGACGGACAAAATCTGTCGGAATGGGGGACGGATTTCCGACGGCATTCAGACGGTTTACGATATCGGCAAAGTTTGAGTGGTTGCCATATCTTCTAGGCTGGCCGATGGGATGGGTGGGGGTGTTATGTCGGAGGTATTGACGGAATTCCGACGGATTTCTGACGGAATTCCATTCAACATAAGTTTGCAAAATGGTTCATTCCATCATAACAAAATTTTGAGAAAAAAAAAACTATAAAGATGAGTTCATATTTTCTGGCATGGATGGACGAGCCAATGACGAACGAGGGCTCGTACTTATTAAGGGACAAGTACGCTCAAGGATTATGGGAGTTCATGAATTTACCCAGTAATGTAGAAGCAGCCAAAAAAGGTCAGGATATCAAATGTCCTTGTTCTAATTGCTGTAATAGAATTAGTGTGACTGTTCCTAATGTTTGTACTCACTTATATAGATATGGTTTTAGGCTGGGATATAAGGTTTATAAGGTTTGGTTTTTACATGGAGAAAGGAATTATGAATATGGTAGTACTAGTAGCAATGAACCTTATTTTCCGGATATCGTAGGGGAACCTACAGCGGAAGTAGATGTTGGGGTAAGTACGGTTGCGATGGTTAACGATGCGTTTAGAGAGAATTTATAGTCGGGTGGGTATGAGGGTCATAGGGCTGAAGAACCTAATTTAGAATTTCGAAGGTTTCGCGATATGTTAGACGCATCAAACCAACCACTTTACAGCGGTTGTAGGGAAGGTTTTTCACCGCTATATTCTGCGACTAGGATGATGAACATAAAGACTGATCACAATTTGTCCGAAGAATGTGTTGATGCATTCACTGAGTACGTGAAAGATGTTTTGCCAGAAGATAATCTGGCCCCAGGATCATACTACGAGGTCCAAAAACTTGTCGCCGGTCTTGGTTTGCCTTACCAGCTTATAGACGTGTGCATCGACAACTGTATGATATACTGGAGAGAGGACGAGAACCGAAAGAAATGTAAATTTTGCCGCAAACCCCGGTTCGAGGAGACAAGTGGCAGGGTGAAGATTCCATTCAAACGGATGTGGTATTTACCCTTAACGGAGAGGTTGAAGAGGTTGTACGAATCACACCGCACAGCAAAGGCTATGAGATGGCATGCAGAGCATAGTCAAGATGGAGATAACACGCATCCTTCTGACGCGGAAGCGTGGAAACACTTCCAATCCGTATATCCAGATTTTGTATACGAACGACGGAATGTATACATAGGCTTATCCACTGATGGTTTCAACCCATTTGGAAAGCATGGAAGAAAATATTCTTTGTGGCCGGTCATCGTAACACCTTACAATTTGCTTCCATCTATGTGCATGCGGCGAGAGTTCCTGTTTCTCTCAATTCTAGTTCCCGGGCCAAATCATCCAAAACGGTCACTCGACATATTCCTCCAACCATTGATCTGTGAGTTGCAGATGTTGTGGGAGCATGGTGTTACGGCATACGATGTTTCAGTGCAGCAGAATTTCAACATGCGTGCGGTTCTTATGTGGACCATAAGCGCTTTTCCGACGTACGGTATGTTATCTGGATGGACAACGCATGGAAGATTGGCGTGTCCTTATTGCCAAGACAATACCTCAGCTTTCCAATTGCAGCACGACAGGAAGACTTCATGGTTTGATTGCCATAGGTGTTTTTTGCCGCCAAATCATCCATATCGTCGATCTAGAAGACATTTCAAGACGAATGTACAAGTGTTTCATTGTCCACCTCCTGAGATAGATGGTCGCAGCATGTTGGAACAGTTACATGATTTTGGTGCAGAGCGAACTCCGGAATGTGGGGGTAATGGCCATTACCCCGTCGATGGTTGTGGGGAATTTCACAATTGGCACAAGAAAAGTATTTTCTGGGATTTGCCTTACTGGAGAGACCATCTACTTCGGCATAATCTAGACGTCATGCATGTTGAAAAGAATTTCTTTGACAACATCATGCACACCATATTAAACGTCCCAGGAAAGACCAAAGACAACTGGAAGTCTAGATTCGACTTACCATTGATTTGTACGAGGCCATCTCTTCATGTTTCGGCCGGTAGATTGCCGATGCCAGCGTACCGGTTAGACGCTCATCAGAAAGATGTTTTTTTGGAATGGTTCAAAAAATTTGTAAAATTTCCAGACGGCTACGCATCTAACCTACGTAATTGCGTGGATTCGACGGAAGGGAAGTTTATAGGAATGAAGAGTCATGATTGTCATGTCGTGATGCAGCGTCTTCTTCCATTTGTATTTGCATATCTTCTTCTAGAACCTATCCACCAAGCAATTGGAGGTATATTTCTTACTCCCATTAGTTTCTTACTACCATAATATTACTATATATGTACTGACTTGTTTAATTTTCGTTTATAGGAGTTGATGCATTCTTCCGAGATTTATGTTCAAGAACGCTTACCGTCCACGGGATACGTAACTTGGAGGCCAATATCCCGGTTCTCCTTTGTAATCTTGAGAAGATATTTCCACCGTCTTTTTTTGACGTTATGGAACATCTTTCTATTCACCTCCCACGAGAAGCAGCCTTAGGAGGCCCTGTTCAATACCGATGGATGTATCCGTTCGAGCGTTACATGTTCCACTTGAAGAAAAAAGTTAAAAATTTAAGCAAGGTTGAGGGATCTATTGCCGCACAAAGCCTAAACGAGGAAGTCTCACACCTTGCCGAATCTTACTTTCAATCGGAAGTTCGTACTAAGGCGAGACGTCCTGCACGACATGATGATAGAGGTGAGAAAGCATTCTATGACGTGGTTGTTCCTGAGTTTTTTGCCCAAGTTGGTCGAGCAAGTGGAAAACGAAGGACACGCATACTATCAGAACAAGAGGTTGACACATTTGCATACGTATATCCTAAGAAACTGTGACGAAATGTTGGAGTACGAAAGGTATAGCAGTTATTATACTAAATTTATGGAATTATTTGCCTTCATCAACTAACGACTGTTATGTTACAGGATCTACATGTCTCTGGCACGTGATTACCATTATGGTAAGACAGATGCCGAACTTGCATATAAACTTTGATCAGGAAAGAATATTTATATTAGTAAAAAGGAAGGTATACTATCAAAATTATACTAGCCTCAATGCAATGTGTTTACACAATCCAATGTTCAGTGCAACTTTCGAAGCCGCAGTAATATATTTTTCTTGGTTTCGAGGGTAAAATTAACTTGCACGACAAATAATTATCATATAATTTACAAAACTCTTATAATTATTTTTAAAAACCTTATAATCAACTTGAAAACCATATCATATACTTTAAAATCATAAAAAACCCAAAACCGTCGGAATTCCGTCTTAAGTTTAAGACGGAATTCCGACAGTATTTATTGTTTTTTATGATTTTAATTTGTCGATAAAAATTTAATTAAATTAAAAACCCAAACCCGTCATCATCGTCAAACCGGGAAATCCGTCTGAATTCACAAAGTGCATAAATCACAAAACCACATAATCCCAAATTGAATAAATTCTATTTTTACCAAAATCTTAAATTCCCATCAATCTATATGTCCTTACCTAACAAAATGTCCGAAAAGTCAATTTTTTAAATTTCTATATTCCGAAAACCATTAATTCCCAATATCCTTATATATATCCCTAAATCCGAAATTTCGAAATAAATAAATCACATAATCTTAAAACCCAAATTCCTATAAATTTCATTTTCCATAACTCCTGAAATCTCAAACACTTTATTTGGACGGGAAAATATTAAAAAAATGTACAATTTCATTTTTTAAAAGAATTTCCGTCGGAATTCCGTTTTAAATTCCGACGGTCTACCGACGGAAACCCTAATTTCACCAGCCGCCAAAATACTTCGTAATCTTCGTCAAAGAGGAAAAACCGTCGGAATAATGACTGACCGTCAGAATGCCGTCAGATAGTCTATTAAATCCACAGTTTTCGTTTTCCCCGAAGACAGATCTGGAAAAAAAAAAATTTCAACAGAACTTTTGTTTATCGCCGCCGATCCCTTGCCGAGTCACCGCTGATCCCTTGCCGAGTCACCGCCTCGTTCCAGCCGTGTAAGCCCTCGGTCTCCTCTTCTTCCCGATTCTTCAACGGAGACAACCAAAAAACAAAAAACCTTTCACCGCCGGATTTCGCTTTCAACCGCCGGAAAACTCACACAAACCGCCGGAATCATCCTAATCAACACCCTCTTTCACGAATTCAACAAAGCTATGTAAGTTTTTTGATGATTACAAAGTTTGTTCAAAAAAAAAAAAATTTTGTTCTTCATAAAAATAAAATGTGTTCTTGGAAAAAAAAAAATTATCTTCATAAAATTTTAAATTTGTAAATACCTATATAGAATAATTTTACATAATATTATAACATTAATAAAACAATTTAAATTTAAAACAATATAGAATATTAGGTTTAAAATTTTAAAATTTTTAAAACAAATAACATTAACAAAACAATTTATACCTTGAACAATTTAAACCTATTTAAAAATAATAAATTTAAAACTTTCAATCATTGAAATCCTTTAAATTGAAAAAGTAAAAATTTTATAATTTATAACTTTAACAATTTAAACCTTTAAATTCTTCAACCAAATCAAAAATTATGTAAGTTTTAAAACAATTTAAAGCTATAAAATTTTAAACCTATTTAAAATTAATAAAATTTTAAACTTTAAATCATTTAAATCCTTTAAATTTATAACGTTAACAAACTAAACCATTAAATCCATCAATTTTTTAAAAACATTTACGTTAATAAAATTTGTCAAATTAATGTTAACAATTTTAAACAATTAAAAAAAAATTAAACCTTTAAATCCTTCATATTTAAAAATTTTTAACCATTTTTAAAAATTTGTCAAATTAATGTTAATAAAAAAATTTTAACTATCCAAACTTTCAACAAATTTAAACCTTTAAATCCTTCAAATTTACAAATTTTTAACAATTTTAAAAAATTTGGAAAAACTAATGTTAATAAAAATTTTAACAATTAAAAAATAATAAAATTTAAAACTTTAAATCCTGTAAATCAAACAAAACCTAAATCCATGAACTTCGGTTTCTGAATAGACAATATAAAAACAAGCCTTGATTACTTAAATTTAAAAATTCCAATTTCCCTAAATCCCTAAGTCCATAAATCACAAAACCACGTAATCCCAATTTAATTAAATTCATTTATTACAAAACTCTTCAATTTCCCAATATACTTATATCCCTAAATCCGAAATTTCCAAATAACCAAATCGCAAAATATAAAAATTCCGAATTCCCATAAATCCCGAAATATCAAACTCTTAAAATTTTGAAAATCGTAGGGACTATGAGCATTTTCATCGCTCTAGAGGAGGTGCGACTTCTAGTAGGGGAGATCGGACTTCGAGTCAGACGGGTATCCCCGAGGATAGTCCCGACTTAAAGACCCAATACATGTCTCAGTCCCCGCCCACAGCCTACTCAGCTCCCACGTCCATGACCATCGAGCAGTTGGTGGCGCAACCCGGACGTGATAGGTTGACTCGTCTAGATCCAGACACGCCACCTAACACGACCTGGTAAGTCTTATTTAAATATGTAGTGGCTTAAATTATTTTAGATAAATATTTAACTAAATATTTTACTAGGTTCCAATACTCGGGAAACGGGATTACGGGTTCTATCAACGACATGATGAATTGCCTGGTAACTAAACCGTATCCCACATACAACGATATGCCAGTGGAGGACTGGGACACTTGGTTCCGACAATTTGCGGTATGAATTTATTTTATTTGTTTAAATGTATTTCCTATATGACTAACATTTTAATTACTAATGTGGAAATGTGGTGTTTTTGCAGCAACATTTTACGTGGGACCCACCGCTCACTTCGATGGTCCGAAAGGAATTCGACACAAAGGCTGCGAGGAAGTACTCGTTGAAGATGAACGAGTGGAAGGACTCGTGGTACAAATACGGGAAGGTGCCTAAGGTTTTTAAATATAAAGAAGAGTGTTGAGCAGGTCTAATTCGATTTTGGGAACTTGAGGCAACTCGGGAGGACTCAGAGAAACACTCAACTAACCGCAAGAGCGACCGGAAGGGGAAGGGACCCGCGACCCACAAACTCGGAGCAACGAGCAAGGCTTCAGCTGCTCTGAAATTGTATATGTTAACAGTTTCAGGAGACCGATGTGTTTCCTTCGAATCTTGATTTGGTCAAAGTTTCGCACACCAACAAGAAGACCGGCGAAATTCAAGATCCCATTGCTCGTGAAATCGTGGAAGCCGTGCAGAGGCGGCAGGAGGAGTACCTCCAATCGCAACCGATCGAGGAAGGAACTCCGGCGCCCACCGAAGTTCCAGTGGATAAGATCAACGAGTTCACCTACGAGGTTAGTATTCGTCACACTTTTAAAGTAATTTGAAATTAACTTTTAATATAACTAAATTCTAAGATTTAATTTCTTTTTTATCGTAGGTGACTCCCAAGACCAGAGGCCGTGTATTCCACCTTCCTGAAGATAGTTGCTCGTCCGTTTCATCGGTTCGACATCGCGGTGGTAGCAGATTGGAGGCGGAAAACCGAGAGCTAGACGACCGGCTTAGGGCAATGGAGGAAGCGAGAGCGAGAGATAAGGAGGAGGCCGATGCAAAATTCCGAGCGATGGAAGAGAAGATGACCAACTTCTTCAGAACTGGTAGGCCGGAATAGGCCTTTTAGAGTTTTTAATTTTATTGTAAAACTTTAAAATACTTTTAAGACAATTTTAATTTAATTAGTTTGTATTTTTAATTTTTAATATGTTTTTAAATGTTTTATTATATTTTATTATAGTATTTATTTCCAATTAAATAAATTTTGTTTTTTTTTAATCACGATTTCCGTCGGAATTCCGTCGGTGCTCGCCGGAAAACCGAAACCGTCGGAATTCCGTCGGTAATCGCCGGAAAACCAAAACCGTCGGAATTCCGTCGGTCCTCGCCGGAAGTCTGAAACCGTCGGAATTCCGTCGGTCCTCGCCGGGAGTCTTCAACCGTCGGAATTCCGTCTCCCTTTATACTCCGACATGAATTCGTCGGATTTCCGTCGGAAGTGATCGACGAATTTCCGACAGGACTTTTTTTCCGACGTGATAGAAACGACGGACCAGTCCCGTCAGAAGACCGTCGGAAAAGGGCCTATTCCGACGGCATTCCAACGGTTTTGGCCGTCGGAATACCCGCTGTTTTCTTGTAGTGTAGTTTTGATTTCAATTTTCAACTCGCATAGTACGGTCCCAACTGGCTTTTTGATTGAGGAGCAAAAATACAGAACAAAATGCTAAATTGACTCGAAAGCTCAACAACATAAACACGCAGCACGAAGCAACAATTTGCCTCAAGCTATCGACCTGGAGATATATAAGCCAAAATATGCATAAAGGATTGAATCGGTAGAGTGAAATATAAGTCGACCATCATATAGCAACACTTGTGATTTAAATTTTGATTTGTTGAATTTTGGTTTTGTTGAATTGAGAAGTCAATTTTAATTTGCACCAACTGACTTACTGCAAAGGAGGTCAACGTTCTTGAATCTTGTATAAAGTGTGTTAAACCAGGTTTTCTCTTTTAATTTAAAAGAAACGCAAACGATAATTGTATTCCGACTTACATAATGTGATGTTGAAATCTTAATTTTAATCATAACACGGAAATTGTATGCTTAAGAGGGGGTTATTCGTTCATGGAATTTAATGGATTTAGAAATCCAAACGAAATTCAGTGTTATTGGTTCAATGAATTTAAAATCTATATTCAAATCCAGTGTTATTGGTTCTATAGTTTTGATATCCATTTTAAAATCTGGTGTTATTCAATCCTACGGATTTACTTGTGGATTTGATTTGATATTGAATTTTAGTGGATTTGGAAGGATTTTAATGCTAAAAATACAAAGGCTCAAATATTGAGGTTTACCTTGTTATGTAGATGAATTTCAATATTATCTTCACTTTACATGTTCTTCACGTACAAAGGCTCTATTGTATCATCACATGTTCTTCACGTTCAAAGACTCACAATATTTTTACATATATTTCACGTTCATTGTATTATGACAATTTTCTATTTTTTTCTTCTCTTTTCTTCACGTTCACGTAAAAGTATTTCTATTTTGGAAAATCGATCTATTTCCCCACGAGAACTATGATATCTAAGTATATATCCACCAAACTATGACCTCTCTCTAAATCTCCACCAATTGAAAGTTTTATACCTAAATCCACACAGATCGAAAGTTTCAAAATCAAATACACACGAATATAATACCGTGTTGGTTTTTCGTATACCAGATCGGTTATACAACACCAAACCGAATAAACCAAATTTTAACCCAATTAGAATCCGACCCGTATAAACCCATATCTGTAACCATATCCGTAACCCGACCCGACATGCTCCAACGGTAATAAACCCCAAAATGCAAAATTGATCTATTTAGAACCCTAAATAGTGAAATTGTTCAATTCCGTGAAATCAGTTTCTTAAAATCGTGCAGAGAAGTGATAGAAATGAGTAATTCTGGGTCGTCGTTGTCAATGTCTTGTGGTCGTTCAAGGGGAAGAGTAGTTGGAGTTCCTAAGAGATGTTCATGTGGAAGCTCGATTGAAGCCTTAATCTCTAAATCCGACCAGAATCCTTATAAAAGATAATATCGATGTTCTTATGCCGTATCTCATAAGGTTTGTCAAACACTTTCATGGCTTTAAATTAAGAATCAAAGTTATCTTCACTGATTTCTGAATTGTTGAATGATTTTGTAGCTTATCAATGATAACCATGTATTCAAGTGGGTAGATGCGGCTTTGTTAGATGAGATTGAGTTCCTGCAAGTGAAAAATGTGCAACTTGAGAAGGAGCTTAAAGAGATTTCAAAAGAGAGAGAGGAGTTTGAAAAAATGGTGTTTGAGAAGGTGCTTGTGAAGATTGAGAAAGAGATATTTGAGAGGGTTGAAGATGTCTTGCTAGAGTCATCATGGAATACGAAGAAAATGATGATTCTTGTACTCATTGGGTGCATGCTCATGATCGGATTGAGTAAGCTATTGGGTTGAATATTGTATTTGTGGAACATTTCTTTGTATGTGTATTCCTGTGTCTGTGTGTGTTCTTTGGATGCTTTGTATGTGTATTCCTGTGTCTGTGTGTGTTCTTTGTGTCTGTCTGTTCTTTGTGTCAGCTTTGTCGTGTATGTTTGTTTTTGAGTAAACATATGGCATTTCAGTTTGTTGATTTTAATTATTGGATTTAAGAACATGAATGAGAAGGTGAAACAAAAGAGGAGAAACAAACTCATAAAACAGAGCACAAAAGATTGCCAGTTTAACAACATACACAATGTGAATACATGTTTAACCATACGGTTACCAAAAGAGAAGAAACAAACACATAGGTTTACTTAAAACAAAGTACAAAAGATTGGCAGTTTACATCATGCTCTGACACAGGCTTAGTACAAGCTAATGACTACTAAAAGAGAGAGACTATGAAGCCTGAGTGATCCCTTGAGAAGCTTGAGTGAGTATCCCTTCAGAAGACTCACCATTTACACTGCCTTGAGGAGCCTATAAAATACACATTCAGAGAATAAGCAAGCTAGAAAGATAGTAAAAACAGACAACACCACAAAATTTAGATAACAATAAAGAAGAACAAACCTCTTTGTTCTTATCTTTCTTCTTATGGAACCTGCAGTTGTGCTCCTCACTACCACAAATGCCACAATGCATGATCCTTTTCTTTGCTTTTGGCTGCTTTTTGGTTGGAGACTCATTGGCACCTCTCTTCCTTGTTTTGTCAGCCTTAGTGATCTTGTTTCTTCCTGGTTGGGCAGGCTCAGGAGGAGCTACAATATCAGGTGCCTGAGTCTTTGGCCAGAATGGTTTACCTCTGGTGGGAGCAACACCCTCTGTGTAGTTCCTCTTCCACATGGGTGTCTTGAACCACTTACACACATAGTCCTCAACTACAAGTTTCTTTGCCAAAATCACTCCATATGCATGCTCACATGGAATCTCAGTAATCTCCCACTTCTTGCAGGTACATGTCTGTTTCTCCAAATTAACCCTGTGACCACATCCACTGAGCTTTGATTCATACACACCATTTGTGCTTCGAGTGACAGTGCATTCTTTAGCCATGTCATATTCTTTGGCTAGAAATTTAGCAACATACTGCGTACATATACCTGATACAACACAATGCACAGTACATATAACAACAAAAGACAACATACAATAAATATAACAAAAAGAGGAAAGACAACTAACCATTGTGAGTGTGGGATATAACAGACCTTTTAGCAATCCTTGCCATTGCAAGCCTGCTTATCATGGTGAGCATAGGAACAAAAGGCAGCTCTCTTGCCTTGCTTAAAGTACCATTGAATGACTCGGTGAAATTGTTGTCAACATCTTCACAAAAACTCCCTTGCTTGAAGTAAGCCCTGCACCAAGTATTTGACTTTGCCTTCAAGACATCATCACATACTTTCACATCATAACACCTTATCTTATCTAGGTTTCTAAGATATTCAGGTTCGTTGTAGCTCCATGCCAAGCTCCATAACAGTGGCTTCATCCGTTTCTTTCCAGGATGATTCTTCTTTAGATTCTCATATATGTGTTTAACACATGATCTATGCTCAATCTCAGGTAATTCTAGCTCTACTGCTTTTATCAGTCCCTAAACAAATACAGAAACACATATATCAGTACCTAACTACATCATATACACCCTAAATATAACTAAAACAGTAAGGATAATGTACCTTTTGACGATCAGATATCATAACATATCCAACACCATCTTTGAGTTCCAAGTAAGTCTTTAGCTTCTTCACAAACCATAACCAGTTGTCCTTGTTCTCCACTTGTACTGCAGCCCATGCAATTGGGTAGATAGCATTATCTGCATCTCTGCCTAAAGCTACCAGAAGTTGTCCCTTGATCTTATGTTTCATGAATGTACCATCTAATCCTATTAGTGGCCTACAAGTCTGTTTCCAAGTGGTTCTTAAGATATCAAGACATACGTAAAACCAATTAAACATGTCTTCACCAGCATCATTCTTCAATGTATCTACCTGAACACTTGAACCAGGATTTGCTTTTAGTATCTCAGAAGCATAGTCTTGGAGGCGTGAGAATTGCTGATCATACTCAGCTTCAATCCACTTTAGAGCCGTACCTCTGGCATTTTGACATTGATGCCTAGTCACAGTGATTCCCCATTTGACCAAGGTCAATTCTTCAATCTTCTTAGGCATATAATAGTCAGGATCTTCACGAATCTTATCTATGAACAACCTAGTTATGACAGGTTCCCTTAACAGTTTACACTCACCATTAGCGATGCAAGTATGGTTTTCTATAAACTTATTAATCGTCCAGCATGAATTTTTGGGAAGAAGAGAAGCATAGACTTGCCATTTACATTTACATTTTCCCTTTGCATCATAACCACCACCAGCACATTTGAACCCAAGTTTCAGCTTATCGTACCTGTATTGCTACAGATTATGTCCGGTTCGTAGTGCGTAGTCAATAACAGTTTCCTTGAAGGCAACTCCACTCATGAATTTCTGTTTCTTGTACAAACTCCCATCACCACGTCTCATGTGTGTGCGAGCTCTCTCTCTGGCCTCTTCATCATCGTCACTCTCACTATCAGGGATTTCATCGTGATTGATTGGTGTTTAATCCTCGAATTCGTCTAAAAGCTGTTAGATGCGAAACTCATCTCGTTCCTCAGCCTCTTTGTCAAATCCTTTATGTTGTTCTTGCACATCTAAGACCATAAGTTCCATCTCCGCCGCATTCACCTCCGTCGCATTCACTTCCGTCGCATTCACCTTCGTCGCATTCTCCTCCATCGAAACCGATCTGGCTCGTTCACTTCTGATATGAGAGACTTCTGATTTGAGGGGGAAATTTGATTTTTTAGGGTTCTTAGATGAAGGAAAATTGGGGATTTTGGGTATTTTTACGATATAGGGATTTGATTTTGGTTAAGTTTTAGGTTAAGAATCTAATCGGGTTTTCGGAGTGTAATTGGGTCTAAAACCGGTTTACTGTTAGTTAAGTAATCATCCCAAAACAGTAAACCACCATTACCGACATTTCTGTGTAAATTGATTTGAACATTTGAATTTGTGTGTATTTGAGTTTGAAACTTTCGATCTGTGTGGATTTAGGTATAAAACTTTCCATTGGTGGAGATTTAGACAGAGATCATAGTTTGGTGGATATATACTTAGATATCATAGTTCTCGTGGGGAAATAAATCCATTTTCCTTCTATTTTTTTAATGAAAAGTGTTCTTTATAATCTCAAGATCTATAACATAATAACCCTAATAAAAAGTATCAATGGAAGATTCACAAAAAGAACAAAAAAAGGTTTATATAACCCATGGAGTCCAGAAGAGACAAAAACTTTGGTAGAATTACTTCTAGAGTGTGTTGCTTTAGGTTTGCGTGATTCTAATGGTGTATTCAGCAAGTTCACAGTGCAGAGACGAATACTACCTACTGTCAATAGAAAACATGAATGTACCCCCTCCTAAAACTTATCAAAACTACAATAACAGAATGAAGACTTTGAAAGCAAAATATCAAAGTGGTGCTGATCTTCTTCGTTTTAGCTCTAGATTTGGATTGGATCCAAACACAAAACGATTTAGGGTTGATGATGAGGTGTGAGAAGACTACATTAAGCTAAAACTTTTTAATCAATTTTTTATAGATTTTTGTATAAAGAATTTATCTTGCATAAAATTTTCATAATGTTTATTTTTCGTTTTTGTTAGGCACATTCGAAAAATAAAAAAATTAGGGAGGAATGTTTTGAAGACTTTGATGATCTTAAGATAATATTTGAAAAGAATGAAGCTATTGGATTGGGAGATGCTACCGATGCTTGAACACATGAAACTTCCGAGAAAGAGCTACCAAATCATGGTGAAGAATTTCTCATGAATGTCGAGGAAGTGTATGAAACTCAATCACCTTTTTTAAGTAGTCACTCAAGAAACACGTTAGAAAATATGTTGGCCTAAAAATAATTTGATGCCACCATTAATTAAAATGAAAAATCATTTAAATCCATGTAAATCCATTTGGTGAATCCATGTAATCCCTTATTTCATTTTGGAATCCGCTTAAATCCATTTGATTGGAATTCAAAATCAGTGGATTCACCTAAGATTTCTAAATCCAAAAGAATTTTCAAATTCGTTGAATTCCAGGAACCAATAACCCTTGAGCAATCAATAACACAGGGACCACTGACCCAACACACACACACATGAGAAAAACCATCCTAAACAGTATACTGGAAAACACAATCTCCAAAAGTATACAGGAGAACACAATCTCCACAATTGAGTTATTCTGGGACAACAAACCTCTAGAGTAATAAATTATGAGACGCTCATAAACATCTCCCGACTAGGATTACCTCTTGTGGTCTAAACACGATATTCCTAACCCGGAATATCATCACAAAGGACAACCACTGGTCCACACTAACCAATAATGAGAACACACATCTCATCTCACAGACATATAAGGAACCTCATCTTATAAATCTTAGAAACGTATAGTTGTTACCACATAACGAGAATACACAAAACTACACAACATCCCGCTCGCACAACCGAGCTGGAACCACAAGAAAGTGAAGCTCAAATTGCAACATCCTTGCCGAAAAACTTCCTGAACTTCAACTCCATCCTTGCCTCGGGTTCCCTATTCTCCACCTCTAAAAACCACATAAGCCCGCAAAGCTTTTAGCAAAGCAACTTTTCCTGACACAGCACCTTAATTCTCCTCTCGAGAATCCTCAAGGGTCTCGTCGCCACCCATACTCTGGCTGAAGATCCCGAAAATCTTAGCCACCAACTCCTGCGAAGTACGCATGTACTTCCACAACCTTGGCACCTTGAGATACACACAATCTCCCACTTCCAAATCCAACTATGCTCGAACCTTATCAGCGTAACTCTGATGCCGATCTTGAGCCTCCTTCTTGCTCAACTTTAAGACACGAATCCTTTCTGTCATTTCTTGCACCATCCTGCACCAACCATGTTCCTCTCCCTTATTTGGGTTCAACATATAGGTGACTCACAATGCCTCCCATACCAAGCATTGTATAAGTCCATCTCAGTATTCATCGGAATAGATGTTATTCAAAACAGCTTAGCCAAACACAAGTGATCTAAACGATGATCACCTCCCCCTCAAACATACCTCTTAGCCAGAACCAATGTTCCATCGGTCTCCTTAATGGCAAGGGAAAATGCCGACTTAACCCGACGCCCTGCCATAACCCAGATAGCATCCACCTATGCGAGTTAGGTAATTATACTCCGAAATCCATCGAAACCATAATCCGCTCCCACCCGCTGACACTTATCGCATGATGCAGTCGATTGACCAGTATTACCAGGTTTACACACCCGAATCCTGAGGTTTATGTTCCGTCTCATACTTCTGCCACGCTCGGACTTTGATTACTCACACTTTCACCGATATCATCACACTCTCAGGTAGTCTCCTTTGAGGTAACGATACTGATACCACTCCACTCTTAGGACGTCTCTTTCAAGCTTTGGTTAAAAATAGGAAAAACACTTCCTATAGAGTAATCAACTCCCACGTGCACAAGCATTTGAAGACTAGAACCAACTACTGGTAAAAACCCGCTAACCACTCTAGCATATCATCGCTGCTCCAACTGAGCATTTGGCAATACAACGATTTTCCTCAAGATCCATTCATGACCCTCAAAGCACATCACTAATCCTAGGTTTATTCGGCCGTTGCATACATCTATTGCTCTTAACCCAATCAAAACTTTGACACTCGCAGGACGCATCCTGGAGCTGTCAGATCTAGACCCTGACACTCGCAGGATGCATCCTAGAGCTGTCATATCCACACCCTGATACTCGCAGGACGCATCCTGGAGCTATCAGGTCGGCATCCTGACACTCTCAGGACGCATCCAGGAGCTGTCAGGTAACAAACCGCTCGCACTCTCGGGATGCATCCCTTGAGCCAACAACACCCCGATACTCGCAAGACGCATCCTGAAGCTGTTAGGTAACATACCACTCGCACTCTCAGGACGCGTCCCCCGAGCAATTGATATCTGGGAAACACATCCCCACACGAGAGAACACATCTCCCCCTACTTATACTGGGAAACACAAATTCCCAAATAAGTAAGTCTGGGACCACTGTCCCCACACGAGAGAACACATCTCCCCTACTTATACTTGGAAAACATAATTCCCAAATAAGTAAGTCTGGAACCACTGTCCCCACATGAGAGAATACATCTCTCCCTAGAGCAATAAATTCTACACGCCTATAAACCTCAAGATTAAAAATTGCCTCAAGTAGTCCAAACCAATTCTTGGAGCCAAAGGGTACACCGCATAAAGCTGACTCCGCCCAGACTCGTCTGGAACAACCTTAATGAAACGTTTCTTAATCCAAACTAGGTCTGCCTGATTGATCGCAACAATAAGACGATAACATGTACAACCAATCGTAGACTCAGAACTAGATCAATCGATCACGCATAATCCAAACAAGATCATGCACGATCACAGACCCTACATCCATTACCAGGGTCGTCTGAACCGAGTTTCCAATGCAATATAAATTCTAGGCTCGACGCCCGCAAAATTCGTCTATCGAAGATCAACATCCGACTACAACCTGGTCAACAACACTCGAGATCTCTACTCGACTCACATAATGCAAATCTTGACCATACTTGGCTAGCATCATAATAGATCCTCATCTGAACTCAAAAGGCTATCCTCTAATCATCTATTTATAAGCACATTCCTAGACATTTATTACCCTTAACCCATTATCACACTCACTCACTCTCAGGAACACATCCTTCGAGTCACAACAATTAGGGAAACCACCGTTCCCTTGAGAGTACCACCGTCTCTCAGTACTTATACTGGAAACCACCATCACAGTAAGTACACCGGGAAACCACTGTCCCTTAGAGAGAACCACCGTCTCTCAGTACTTACACTGGAAACCACTGTCCCAAGTAAATACTATGGAGTACCACAGTCTCCACATAATGTGTTATCAATAATAAATTCTAGAATGCCTATACTTATCTACGATTAGATTGCCTAAAGTGATCCACACCCAATATCCCCAACACAACCGGCCACTAAGACCATCACAATAACCCAACCCGGTCAAAACAATCCGAGATCAACTCCCGATCTCCGAGGTCCCCATCCAGTCTCAAGCTTACTTATGTTTTCAGACATTAATTACTCTTACTCATTTCACACCCTAACTCACACAGGGCGCATCCTATTACTTATCAGGAAAACATACCGCTTGCACTCTCAGGGTGCATCCTTTAAGCCAACAGTATCTGGGGAGCTCACATCTCCGCGAGAGAACTGACGTCCCTCGCTACTTATTCTAGGAACTCACATCTCGAATAAGTATACAAGAGAACTCACATCTCCTCCGGAGAACTCACATCTCCGACAATGAATGAGGTATTCGGAGCCGCCGCCCCTCGAGTAATCAATTCTTAAACGCCTCTAAGCACCTATTGACCAGATCTACCTCATATGGTCCAAGGCATGATAATTCTTACTCTCGAATATCAACAATAATAAAAACTCCATATCTTATTAAACATAGGAAATAAATAGGGAAAACTATATCTTATAAATTTCCAAAGCGAAGAATTGTTACAACACCAAACAAAACTACAAAAACCAAAAACAACATAGCTGAAACCAAAATTGTGAAACTCACCCAAAACGAAAAAGAAACACCGCTCAATCCTCGATCCACTTCCCTTAGATCTTACTCGACCACTGCCTCTGTCTACTGCAGCAACTGGGGACACTCGGCCTTGATATGACCTGGCTCCCTGCAGTGGTATCAAACTCGAGTTCCCTAGAACTCCGCTCTCACAGGACAGCTCGCAACACAGTGCTCCCTGCTCCTGCACCCGTAACAACTACGATCCTTTGATTTCAGCTTGGAAGCGCCTTCCCACTTCCTCTTCCGCCACTGCACAGGCTTGCTGGCCTGGTTAGGAACCTCATGACGTTGCTGCCTCCTCGGCGAAACAGCTGAAATAAACTCTGGCTGGACAATCACCGGTGCCACCGGATTCTCTGCAGAAACTCTGATCGAACGAGAAACACGCTCTTCCCTCAACAACGACTCCTTAGCTCCCTCAGGTTTCTCTCTTCTTGAGAAGAACCTCGAACTCGAAACCTGCATCCGCCTCATATGGTAACCGCTCCAGTATCTGTGTCATCAAACCCTCAATACGATCCCAACGATCTTGAGCTGGAGCAGCACCCGCACCATGGTCCACTCCACCGCCAGCTAACCCAGAACCCCTCCCGGTACCTGCAGCGCCGTCACTGGCACTCCCGCTAGTCTCACTCACAGATCCTACCTCATATGCCTAAGACTCTGACGCCTGCGAAGCACTCACAGCTCTACCACTGGGCGACTCAAACATGCGCCCCTGACCCCGACCTCTACCCAGACCTCTAGCACCAGTATCCATTACACTGCATTTCCCAAAAATACAGACAAGGATACTATAACTACGTGGAATAGAAGCCACAAACAACATAATTACTCACCGCAGAATCTCTTTAAAGGCTGAAGAGGATGATTCTAAGACTACTAATTGATTAACAACACATAGTCAATTAATCACATAGTCTCAGATATCCAATTATATTGTCCTAAAAACATCTAGGCTCTGATACCAAATTGAAACAACCAAGTTTTTTTTTTTTTTTACGTAACACTTCTATTGCGGAAAATAATAACTCATTCAAACCACTTAAACCAACAAAACAATCAATCTAATATCCCATAATAAAACCATAATCCAACAAAGTTCAATTACAGAACTCCAGAGAAATAATTAGCATTTCTAGGAACCCTATCATCCTCTTCATACGCCATGATCTTGCGATCACACTTTTCCTTTACTTGCGACTCAAAAGGGAAAAACAGAGTTTCATGAGTATTATCATAAATAGCCAGTGAAGCGGTCATCTCACCTACCGATTACAAAATAGGGAAATAGAAAGCCAATACTACACGAACAATCAACACTCAACAAGAGCAATATTTCCACAAAGTAACAAGTGGTGTCGATCGACACTCCAATACCAAAACCGAAACCTGACGATCATAAAAAAGTGGTGTCGATCGACATTGCCACTAGATGTCGATCGATACTTCTCGTAGAAACCTAGACCGAGTCGAAATCCTCACGAGACTCGATCCCGTTTCATCGTACGAGACTGATCACGACAAAACTATCACATATCACACAGAAAACACAGGAATATCAATCATAGCAATCACGATTCAATCAAACAATCCATAACAAACTAATCTCGTAATCGCAATCACGCACTCACCCTGACAAAACCAATGACAAGGATATGGACCCGAAAACAGCGATATCGCAGCCTTTGGTCCCACCCAAAACCACCGAGGAACACTACCTCAAAACATAAAACACAAAACTAAGATTTTTTCCAAAACCCTAATTCAGATTTTAAGAAAACAGAACAATGCACTAGATTAAAACGATCACAGAGATCGGAGATTACCTCTGAATTCAGATCGGAAACCCAATCTGAAAACTAGACCAACATGGCTTTCCAACGGTACTTAGCCCGTTCTCTGATTCTCTCGGAAACGCCGGGAAAACGCCTTCGAAGAGGGCTGATCACAGACCTTATTCTGCACTGACCTCCCTCACAAAAACAGAGATACCTCTTAGCATAAAAATCCGATTGACAAACCAATTTGTCTCATGGCTATCTAAGAGAGACAAGAACGGACGTACGAAAAATCACGTCAATCAGACTTGATTCGAATGTCCGTTCTTCCTTTCTACCCGAACAGCTAAAATTGCCTTCTCTTTTCTCTTGTTTTCAACTAGCAAAACTCTCTCAAATCTTCTTTCTCTCTTTTTTTCCTCTCATCCACGTTTTCTCTGATCAAAAACACTGCCACAAGGCTGCTAATCCCTTAAATACCTGAGCCCTAGGGCTCTCTTTACACCGTCTCTGCAAACCGAGCGATTTTATTGTAACCAAAACAACCCGTAGAACATGGTGTTGATCGACACTACCCCCTGGTGTCGATTGACACACCTACCAAAATGCTAAATTTTGGTTTTGGGATGTTACACTCGAGAGGAGAGTCAAGGAACTGCGTCCGAAGAAGATTCCACTCTTGAGAGTTTTGTGGGATGGTGCAGGTACTGAGGAAGAAACATGGGAGGTAGAGGCAAACATGAAGTTAAAGTTTAGGGAGTGGTTTGTCAAGAAGGTCGCGGTGTGAGCATTACTTATCTTTGTGGTTCTAGTTTTGGTTGTTTAGCTCGTTGTTGATTTTATTTATGTATTTTTTTTGTTTCGTTGTAACGATTATACATTTTAGAAATTTATAATATGGTGTTTTCCTTATTTATTTATGTGTTATAAGATGATTAGTTCTTATATGATGTTTGTTGCGTTGACCAGTGGTCGGTCATGTTTGAGAGGATATTCCGGGTTATGGAATAACGTGTTTGGCCACATGAGGTAGTTCTAGTCGATAGATGTTTATAAATGTTTTTGAATTTATTACTCTATGGGCTGTGTTGGCTCCGAATAACTCATTCTTTTTGGAGATGATTAGTTCTCTAGAGGAGATAAGTAGTTCTCTTATATAATTATGTGGGATGATTAGTTCCCAGTATGAGTATTGACGGATGATGAGTTCCCTTGTGTGCCCGGAGCTCAAACGATTTGTTCTTGAGAGTGTGTGGGGGTACGAGGCGCCGATAGCTCAAAGAATGTTTTCCTGCGATTGGGAGGGGTGTGGAATGAGTTAAGAGTAATAAATATCTGGGAACTGGTGTATAAACATGAGACTGGACGAGAGCCTTGGAGATTGATGATCTCAGGTCGTTTTGACCGGTTTGGGATAGAGTTTGGTTTGGTTAGATGGTATGTCAGGATTCGAGGACAAATCAGAAAGAGAGAGTTTTTGAGAAGATCGAGTGTTCTAGGATTCTTGGTCAATTGGGTTCATAGGAAGGGTTTTGTGGTATCATAGAAGTCTAAAAATCTTTCTTTCTTCGTGATTTGAACTCGAATCAGATCATGTGAAGCCTTGTAGAGGCTGCGTTTTTGGGTTCTTCGTAGTTAATTCCCGTTTTCTGTCGTTTTAAGCCAAGGTGAGTCACGACCATGAATTCTAGGCAATGAAGGATTGTTTTTATTGTGTTTGTGATTGATTTTTGGTGTGAAATGTGTATTGGCGATTGATGTGAATTCTATGGTTCGTATATGTTGTGTTTTGTCAGGTTTATGACTCGTGTGACCCAGAATCGAGTTGAGAGAGAGAAACTCGATTATGGTGCTAGAGTAAGGCGTGTAGCGCGACACCAGGAGGGTGTCGAGCGATACTAGTGTAATTGTCGTGTCGCTTGACACGACCTCTTTGGTTGTGTCGATCGACACCTTTCTGGATTCGTTCGACACAAGACTCTGTTGACCGAAAGTGGTCTGAAATGCCTTGTGATGTTATGTGTTGTATTATGTGTTGGTTTATGTTGATATTTGGTTGTTTACCTGGGCATGTATAATACGCCGTAGGTGGTTTGACCGGCTCACTATGTATTTATTAAATACTTATGCAACTCATTTTTCCTTGTGTTGCAGGTAAAAAAAAAGTGTGATCACAGAATAAAGGCTTTAGGAAGAGAATGATTAAGGATTTATTGTTATTGTTTTATGCTAGTAGAACCTGGTGTTTAGGTTGCTAGAGTAACTCGGTTGTTTATTGAATTGTTGAATTTGATTGATTATTATTTTAATGGGATTATTGGTTGAATCGTTATGTGATTTTTTGCCGTTATTGGTGATTATGGAACTAGCCGTTGAGAGTTTAGTATTTATGGGAATACTAAATTTGGGTTAATTAATAATTTAATTATTTAGTTATTAAAAAAAAAGTATTGATTGTTTCAAGACAACTATTGCAAGTGTAATAGTAAATATTTGAGTAGTCTTCTTGATATTTAACAGAATACAATAGCTTTTTTTATGATTTAAACATAACCGTGGAAAGAGAGTTCATTTTACACTCGTGCTTAGTCGAAAGATTATTAGTTAATGATAAGCGTGGTTTCCATATATACGATGTTGATATACCCGGTATTTTACCACTTTTACTATCCGTTTTTATCTATTTTATATTCTATTTAATAAGCTTTTCTATCAAAATAGGTAGTTTTCTCGTATATATGGTTTTGAAGAGTCATATAGGTCAAATCATCAAAAATGGCATAAAAAGGAGTAAAATGAGAATTCTTCATCCTACAACAACTTACCAAGGTCAAAGGATCCTATCTAACTCACACAAGTTGAAGATTTCATAATTTCCCAAGTTGGACATAAAGGATGTCTCCGAAAGATCACCTCGGACGGAGGACCACATCGACTTGGACGGAGATAAAACTTCATGTGGAGATATTCCTTTGAGTCAGCTTTCCAACGAGTCTAGAAATATATCCAATGGAGTTGCAGTGTAGAAGGTATTCAAGTTTTACTGAAGACATGTCATTCTGTCTAGAAGAAGAATCAAGTCCAAGTTGGGCCTAAGCACAGAACCAACCCATGGGCCGGCTCATTTAAGTGAAGCCACGCACAAGGAGCATGTTTTGAGCCAGACCCCGGACCAATCCATGTGACCGGTGCCACCGTCCGGTGTCGTGGCCACTTCTGCGCACTTATCGACAAAAAGACGTTTTTACCTGAACTAAAACCATAGGGGTTCCACCGACTCAAGACCTCTTCCTACACCTATATATACTTGCTTTTAGCCTCTTGAGATAGAGATAGAGCAGCCGTAGGCACCACAAATCAATAATAAACATGTATTTTCGTTATTCTCTTTAGTTCTTCATTTTATCCTTTGTAAATGAGTGATGAAAGAAATGGTGTTCTTCTCAAGCTTTGTGCTTCGAGATCCACCTATGCTGAGCCCTTACTTAGCACGAATCTACTGTTTTATCAACTTCTCTAGTTGATCCATGTTTCATAACATGTAGAGTAGTTGTATGTTTGATAAAAAGTTATTTTAAAGTTCTTTTGTTGCATCTTTTACATCTTTATTGAGCTTGCTTCTAGATTGATTCTCTATATTTATTTATACTCGAGGTGTGATCTAGATTAGCTACCTAGTGACCAATTTTAGATTGGTGTCGATTCCAAAAGCTTTTGCACCGATCGAATCTAGTATTTGATAGGTTAGGTGTCTTAACAATTCGAAAGGTTAGTTAAGGAGTTTAATGAACAATCAAATCTCAATCTTACAGCGTAATTCACCTTGTAATAACCACACAAAAGCTGAGTCTATTAGGGTTTGAATTATAGGTTTTGGAGCCTCGAAAGGGGAATGATTCTACCATAGTGATTTGAGTTCTAGAACACTAGTTGGATGTCTTTAAAAACCGTGTAGAACATGCTGCATTAGTTTTTTTTAATTTCTTTTATCTTGCGTGTTTTGATTTATCTATCCCTTTATTTTATTTCTTTGCTTTATTTCATCATAAAGCCCAAAACCCAAATATATTTTCTCTTAGCTGATTTTGCATCATATAGATTTATAGCGTAACAATATAGTCTCTTGTGAATCGACCCCTAAGTACTACAATTGTCAACTGTGCACTTGCAGATTAGGGTTTATAAATTTAAAACTCTTTTGTATCTCCCAAATCCGGAGGCTTCAAGTTTTTGGCGCCGTTAGCGGGGACTTTTTCGCTTACCTATAGATTTTTGATAAAGAATAAGTCTAAATTTTTTTTTTTGCCTTTTTTATTTTTTCCTTTTTGCTAATTTTCGTTTTTTTTTTTGCTTTTTATTTAAGTGTGTTTCACGGATTTATCAACGAATGAAGAAGAGCCAACACCTTTGGTCCATTGCTGCACCTTAATACCACTTGAAGAAGACTTCTCTATCTCTGATCAATAGGAGAAAGATGCTCCAAAAAAACACCCACAATGACCAAACCGATCCGAAGAAGACTTACGACGAGGATTTCTACAAACCTCCACCGAAAAACTCTCATTACGACAATGCTTTAAACAAAGCACGGAAGAAGACTTTATGATTGATGAGTTATTCGACCAAGTTAGGAATCCTTATAGGTACCTAAGGATACTTCCTAAGACTCTTGATCCAGGTTATTTCAACATTCCTTGCTGAATTCGTGATTATATCTTTGAGACCGCTCTTTTCGATTCAGGAGCCGGAGTCAACGTTTTGTCAAAATCTCTTGTGAGAAAGATGAGGATAACCAACCTTTGTCCTTCGACTACAAGAAAACTGTAATTCAACAATGAGAATTTCACTTGCTAATGGTGCATCAACACTATCATTGGGTGAAATATTCAATTACCCCGTGAGAATTGGTGATTGCATTGTTCCGACGGACTTTGAAGTGGCTAATATGCAAGATTGCTCAACACCTTACATCCTTGGAAGACAATTCTTGGCTACTGTTGGAGCTATCATGGATTACACCTTACAAAGATTGTCCTTTCCTAAGATAGATAGAAACACCTTATATTACGCAGCACCACCGGGATTTCGATCCAAAGTTACAAGATACATTCCTTTGGAGAAAACAGAAGTTGAAATCAAGCACCCTTTCCATTTACATGATGAAGAACACGACCATGGAATCATTTGTTCACACTCTAAGGACAACCTAAAGCCTTTAGAAGACAATTCCAAAGTCTTAAAACCCCAAGGAGTCGAGCTAACTGACTTTAAACAAGCGCTTTATGGGAGGCAACCCATATATTGAATCTTTATTTTCTTTTGGTTTTTTATGTTATAAACTTTGTTATTCATTAATCTATTTATTTATGAATTTTTCAGATTTTAGAAAAGTTTATTTTTGGAGAAGAAAACCGAAGTTCTAAATTTCTAAAAAAAAAAAAAAAGTGTTCCGGACGTCCTAGACACTGGACGGTCACACCGGACACGCGGTTCCGACCGGTGTCCGAGTAATCTTAGTCCGAACGTGTCGCGGATAAACACGCAGGTCAATCGTCCCAAGGTCCCAGGCCCCGGACGGAGACCCCGAACATGGGAATCCGACCGGTGCAAGGACCGTTCGTCCTGTGTCCGCGACCCGTACCTGCCCCGTCCCACGCCTCTAGCTCCCTCGTCCCACGGATCCATCCGCCAAGGAGCAGCCTTGTCCCGCGTCCCATGCTCCCTTGTCCTGCATATCCATCCGCCACAAAGCCAGCTCGTCCTGCGCCTTGCCCAGCCTTGTCCCGCGGATCCATTGCCCCGGACGCTTCCACTGACCCGCGTACGCGTCCGGTGCCCCGCGTTCCATCCATCCCGCACCACCATCCCGCATCCCCGACCCGCGTCCCCGACACGCGTCTCCTTAGTTCCGCATCTCCACCATCCCGCATCACAACCCAACGGACCAGCCTGGACCTGACCATGACCTGACCACGGACCACGGTTCGAACCGGTTCGAACCACGAGGTAAGTTTTCCTTTATTTTTCTTTTTTAATTATTTAAAAATGGTTATAATCTTACATGAACAATTTTTAAACCAAAAATATTTTTAAATCGTGATTTTTCTTAAATAAAATTTATTTTATTTTTAAATTTTCACATTGCAGTTTTAAAATTTTGTTTGATAAAGTTTGATTTTTAAAATAATTTTCACATCTTACACTTATCTTTTCACTACTTGTTTTCTACTCTAGAATGAGCTTGGATAATTTTGTTTGTTGCTTCGGTATTCTGGAACCTAGGTCCAAGTTCATTTAACAAGTAATTTCAAGTGTTTTTGCAAAGATATTTGGTTTTTACACAGGTTTGACTTTAGAATTCCAATTTCTTAAAGAATGATCCACCTTATCCATAGAAGATATGCACAAATAAAAGAGGAAAACAAGAAGCCTTTTCAACCAACTTATGAATCCTCTACATCAACGTTTAAAGCAAGAGTTTTGTCACTTCTTCTAGCAGTTGTTCAACAACCAATATTCAAGAATTTCCAAGATAATTCGGGGAAAAGTTCCACGATGCAAACTACAGTTTGGGGTGATCTATTATGATCATTGTTGGAGGATACTAACTCGGTTATGGCGGAATGAATTGGTGAGGAAAATTGAGAAGCACTATTTCTTGTGCCTAGAGAAATTTTTGGGGAGTTTCTTCACCCTTTTTTGAACACCATCCACCCGATTCAACTTTGGAAGAAATAAAGTTTCTTTATCTGGTAACTTCGTTCTATTATCCATATTTGTCTATTTATTTTATTTTTATTTTTATTTTCCAACATTTCACCCTTAATTTGATTTGAATTACATTGGGACGGTGTAAGTTAAGTCTGGAGGGATTGTTGCTACTAACGCATTTGTTCGTGTTGGATATTTATGTTTTCAAAAAGTTTTTCAAAATCATTTTCTAAAACCATTTTATTGAGTCAAAATTAGTTGGGAATGATGACACCTTTCTTTGATCAACAACATTTTGATTTCAAAACCAAGTGACCATTATTGTAGGGTTTGTTTCGGACTATTGATTCATACACCTTGTGACTGAGTGGAGTCCAAGGAGATTGCTACTTGCACTATTTTTATGGATATGATTTCGATTCTCAATTTGGTTTACTAACATGATTTTTTACTATCTCTTTGTTAAGGATATTAGATCAAGGAACGAATCACATTCATGACATCTTATCCTCTTTTTACCCCTCTCTGTTGTCATGGATGGCCAGGTCATTTTTAGTTGGTACCCTAACCCAAGCCCTTAAACCTTTCTTTCAGACCTCAGGCACTTCCTTTGCTACGTCCTCTATGCAAATATGTGTAAAAACATCGGAGAGAGTAGGGTAGATGCAATTTTCCAATCACTTGAAGATGCGACGATCAACATTACAAGGAAGGAGTACAACAAGAAAATTTCAGAAAATTAAAGAAGCTTGGCCGATCCTTGGATGCTTAATCATGGTAACAATTTCGTGCCTTACTTGACTCATATCTCTATGAGGCCATTTTCCCCTTTCATAAAAAAAATAAAAGAGAAAAATCATAAGGGAAAAGAAAATAGTTTTCAAAGAGTCAAGGGCCAAAGAATACCCAAGGAATGCCATGATACAAAGGAGAGATGAGTTCGAGAGTTTTACAAGTGATTCCCGGAGAAAAGTCTAAGTCTGGGGAAGAAAGGCGAACAACAAAGTGGTTGGGAAATTGTGGACTTCAATAGATCCATTCTCTCTTGCGATTTTGCATAATGTCTCGCACCCGGAGTTTTTGGTAACCTAAACACTTTTAACCTCACCACTAAAATCAACCTTTCATAAACACCTAGCCAACTTCCTTGTAAATATCCTTGATCAGAGATCTTTGAGAATCTAAGAGGGTAAAATAATCGATTGACTTGAAGTTGAGATTTTGCAGGGACAGCAGTTTAGGACATACTTTCGAATTCACGATTGGAGACGATGAAAAGCGTCCATGAACGCACATTGTCTTTATGTGGATTACAGGTTTAGAGAAAGAAACAAGATCAAAGAATATGTGAGTTCCCGTGTTTTCAAATCTTCTTTCTTGATTAACCTTTTGTTTGCTTGTAGACAAGCAAAGGGTCAGTCTGGGGGAGTTGATATACCCGGTATTTTACCACTTTTACTATCCGTTTTTATCTATTTTATATTCTTTTTAATAAGTATTTCTATCAAAAGAGGTAGTTTTCTCATATATGGTTTTGAAGAGTCACATAGGTCAAATCATCAAAAAGGGTGTAAAAAGGAGCAAAATGAGTGTTCTTCATCCTACAACAACTTACCAAGGTCAAAGGATCCTATCTAACTCACCCAAGTTGAAGATTTCACAATTTCCCAAGTTGGACAGAAAGTATGTCTCCAAAAGATCACCTGGGACGGAGGACTAAATCGATTTGGACGGAGATGAAACTTCATATGAAGATAGCCCTTTGATCAGATTTCCAACAAATCTAGAATCATATCAAATGGAGTTGTAGTATGGAATTTATTGAAGTTTTACTGAAGACATGTCATTTTGCCTAGAAGAAGAATCAAGTCCAAGATGGGCTTAAGCACCGAACCATCCCATGGGCCGGCTCATTTAAGTGAAGCCACGCACAAGGAGCATGTTTTGAGATAGACCCTGGACCAATCCATGTGACCGGTGCCACCGTCTGGTGCCGTGACCACTTCTGCGCACTTATCGACAAAAAGACCTTTTTACCCGAACTGAAATCCTAGGAGTTCCACCGACCCAAGACCTCTTCCTACACCTATATATACTTGCTTTTAGCCTCTTGAGACAGAGATAGAGCAGCCGTAGGCACCACAAATCAATAATAAACGTGTATTTTGGTTATTCTCTTTAATTCTTCATCTTTATCCTTTGTAAAAGAGCGATGAAGGCCATGGTGTTCTTCTCAAGCTTTGTGCTTCGAGATCCACCTATGACGAGCCCTTAATTAGCACGAGTCTACTGTTTTATCAACTTCTCTAGTTGCTCCATGTTTCATAACATGCAGAGTAGTTGTATGTTTGATATAAAGTTATTTTAAAGTTCTTTTGTTACATCTTTTACATCTTTATTGAGCTTGCTTCTAGATTGATTCTCTATCTTTATTTATACTCAAGGCGTGATCTAGATTAGCTACCTAGTGACCGATTTTAGATTGGTGTCGATTCCAAAAGCTTTTGCACCGATCGGATCTAGTATTTGATAGGTTAGGCGTCTTAACAATTCGAAAGTTTAGTTAAGGAGTTTAATGAACAATCAAATCTCAATCTTACAGGGTAATTCGTCTTGTAATAACCACGTGAAAGCCGAGTCTATTTGGGTTTGAATTATAGGTTTCAGAGCCTCGAAAGGGGAATGATTCTACCATAGTGATTTGAGTTCTAGAACACTAGTTGCATCTCTTTAAAAACCGTGTAGAGCATGCTGCATTAGTTTCTTTTAATTTCTTTTATCTTGTGTGTTTTGATTTATCTATCCCTTTATTTTATTGCTTTGCTTTATTTCATCATGAACCCCAAAACCCAAATATATTTTCTCTTAGCTTATTTTGCATCATATAGATTTATAGCGTAACAACATAGTCTCATGTGGATCGACCCCTAAGTATTACAATTGTCAACTTTGCACTTGCAGATTAGGCTTTATAAATTTAAAACTCTTTTGCATCTCCCAAATCCGGAGGCATCATATGTTAAATTGAAATATAGTGAATTGGAAAATTTACATGAAAGCACATGAATAACATAAATTTAGCTGAAATATATTATTATGCAATATATATTAAAAGTGGTTTATGCAAAAGTGGTTTTCTAACTTTTAGTGTAACCAACTTTTTTAAAAACATTGCACAATTTAACGAGCATACCCTTCTTTCTTTCTTTTCTCACAGTTCTCTCCACCATTCAATTTTTATAAAACAGGTATGATAAAATCCACAAGAAAAAAAGTTCAATAAATATTTTCTAATACTCCCAAAATGAATGGTATGATGAGTTTTTTTTGCCATCCAATGGTATGGGGTTTAAGGTCAACAAAATGAATGCTATTTGTTTTTATTCTCAACTGCAATATAGTATTTTGAATTTTTTTTTTTCCAACTACTATTTTTATTTTTTACTTTTTTGGTTCCAAATTTTTTTAGCATAAATAAATAATAAAATTCTTTATTTCCTTTGGTAAATAAATAATAAATTCTATAAGGATAATATTTTTTTACTTTAATAGAAAAAATCCAATAAATAAGATATATTTGTGTACAACGTATTCAACCCAAAAAATGATTTTCTATTTTTTCAGTAAGAAAAATTTCATACCCTTCTATCCCTTTAAATAGTCACTTATTCCTCTAACCTAAGTTCATATCAAAACCCAAATTCTTTTCATCGATTTTCTTCTTAGATAAAACTTGTGTAGATACTATGAGCATCCAAGCTTCTTTCTCTCAACGACGAGTGAGGGAAAGAGGCTTGATTGTATCTTTCCGAGTTTCAGCAAATTTGTTCTCAATTTTCTTGATATTTGAGGTGAGAGTTAGATCAATGAAAATGTCAAAAGGATTGAGAATAAACTAGCCGAAACTCGGAAGGTAATGGCGGAGTATAAGGTCGATGATCTTATGTTCCAACTCCAAGCAGGTCATCCACTTGCTGATCTTAACGAAACCAAAGTTGATAAACTTATAACTTATTCGCATGATGAGTTTGAGAAGAGAGTTAGATTATAGGAAACATTTAATTGAACCGTCTCTAACGTATTGCAAAAGGAGATCAAGTCAATGTTTCCTATAATCTAAGTCTCTCCTCTAACTCATAAACCTAACTTGTCACCATTTAACGGGATTTTTCTTTTTCTCCCTAGGTGTCCACTATTAATTTTTGTTAAACCGGTATGATAAAATTCACAAGAAATATTTTGGGTAGATCCTACCCGGTTTCATTTCAGTGGCATTTGAATTCATGTTTTGTTATTGACTTCTATAAATTTCTTTTGTTGTTGATTGTTGTTATCTTCTCTCTATGGATCCAGTTTTGCTTTTGTTTATTCGAATATATATATATATATATATATATATATATATATATAGATATTTACAGATTTCTTAGTATGATAACAAGGTAAAAGACACCAATTCATGTAATATCCAAAAAGCAGACATTTTATTATCTCTAACTCTCTAGTTTTTATTTCAATTTTCAACTCACATAGTAGGGTCCCAACTGGCTTTTTGATTGAGGAGCAAAAATACAGAACAAAATGCTAAATTGACTCGAAAGCTCAACGACATAAACACGTAGCATGAAGCAACAATTGCCTCAAGCTATCGACCTGGAGATATATAAGCCAAAATTTGCATAAAGGATTGAATCGGTAGAGTGAGACATAAGTCGACCATCATATAGCAACACTTGTGATTTAAATTTTCATTTGTTGAATTTTGGTTTTGTTGAATTGAGAAATCAATTGAAATTTGTACCAAATGACTTACTGCAAAGGAGGTCAACGTTCTTGAATCTTGTATAAAGTGTGTTAAACCAGATTTTCTCTTTTAATTTAAAATAAACGCAAACCATAATTGCATTCTTAATTCAATCAGTAAAATTAAGATTTCAACACCACATTACGTAAGTCGGAAATTGTATTCTTGAGTATATGTATAATGTATTGTTATCATTTTGAGAGAAATTTATATATTAGCTTGGTAGCATCGATAAACACCTAATTATCCGGCATGTTAATTCTTTTTTAAATTACTTCATTTTTCTAACTCCCATTACTTCATTTTCCTCTTGACTATATCTGTCTGCGATGAAGGAAGTTTGAAATGAGGAGCATATTTAAAAATCAGAAGCTATGGAAGATTTTAAATTTTTAATAATCATTTGTAAAATTTCATAGCAGAAAATGAATACACGTTTATAACAAAAAAAAACATGTTGTTTCAATCGAAGAATACCACAGGATATATATATATATAAACTAAATAACTTGTTAGTTGTTCACTATTTATACACGTGATACACAAAGATGGCCAAAAAAAACTCATACTGTTTGTTAGTAATATGTATCTTTTCCCTATATATGATGCCTTGCTAACAAATAACATGTTGGGTTAGATTGGTAGAAATGTTTATCATCTTATAACCACTTTTTAATTTGTACCGCTTTAGATTGTACCAATCACGAAAACTTTATCAAAAATTTTACTAACACTATTACACTAATCTTTATTTATATTGCTTTATCTCAAATCTTTATCTATATAGCTTTGCACCATGCTATAAAGCTTACCGCTCCAGCTTACCGCTTAAGATTTTAAAAAAGCTAGGTTACCAATTGGACCCGTTATCTAGCGTGTGATTGTATCTGCTGCGAGTTTAACTAAATGTTTTATTATTTAATAATGTGCGTGATTTTTTATGAAAACAATGCTAAGTTGTAGTGGGCATAAAAAAAAAAAAAATCAAAAAACCAATGATAAGTTGAAATATAGTGAACTGGAACATATAAATAATTAACACATGAATAGCATAAATTATAGCTAAAAAGTATTTTGTGTGTTATATAATGAATTTTTTTGTTTACGCACAAGTTGTATTTCAATACTCCAAAAACGAATGGTATGAATATTTTTTTAGGATCGAATGGAATGAGGTTTAAGTTCTAAATTTTTAGTTTTTGTTTGTCTATTTGAGTATAGTATTTTTTGACTTTTTCCCACCTAACTATTTCTAAATTTTGGTAAGAAAAATTATTGAGCATAAATAAATAATAAAATTACATTTCTTTAAGGGATAAGATTTTTGTATTTTGGAAAAAAAATCTTGTAGATAAAATAAGAAAGGGTACAACACTACAAGAAAACAAGGGGATTTCCGACGGACGTAATATCCGTCGGACTTCCGACGAATTTCTGAATTTTACATTCCGTCTGAAATTTCCGACGGATATGGTATCTGTATACGGAAAATCCGGTATACAAATACGGTATACGGTAGTCGGTATACGGTTACGGAATCCGTCGGAAATCCGTCATAAATCCGTCGGAAATACGTAACTGTATACCGTATACCGGATATCCCAAATACGGACACGGTATCCGTCGGAAATCCATCGGACATTTCCGACGGATTTCTGAAGGATTTACCCTAATTTTATCCCACCCAAACACATCGTGATCATCGAAAAGGCGGGGGAATCCGTCGGAAATCCATCGGACATTTCCGACGGATTTCTGAAGGATTTACCCTAATTTTATCCCACCCAAACACATCGTGATCATCGAAAAGGCGGGGGAATCCGTCGGAAATTTCCGACGGAATACGTTCTAATTTCATACCGCTCATATTCTCTTATTTGGTAAGAAGAAGAAGAAGAAGAAGAAGAAGAAGAAGAAGAAGAAGAAGAAGAAGAAGAAGAAGAAGAAGAAGAAGAAGAAGAAGAAGAAGAAGAAGAAGAAGAGGAGGAGGAGGAGAAATTCTCCGCCGGAGAATTTTTGTTTAAAAAAAAAAATTGTAAATCCGTCGGAAATACGTCGGAGGAGGAGGAGGAGGAGGAGGAGGAGGAGGAGGAGGAGGAGGAGGAGGAGGAGGAGGAGAAGAAGAAGAAGAAGAAGAAGAAGAAGAAGAAGATGAAGAAGAAGAAGACGAGGAGGAGGAGGAGGAAGAGGAAGAAGAAGAAGAAGAAGAAGAAGAGGAGGAGGAGGAGGAGGAGGAAATTTCCGACGGATACGGTATCCGGTATAGGGTTACGGAATCCGTCATAAATTTGTCAGAATACAAATTCTGACGGATTTATGACGGATTTTTGTTATACCAAGATCCGTCGGAAATCCGTCGGAAACACCCTTATTGTGACGGTTTTGGCCGTCGAAAATCCCCCTGTTTTCTTGTAGTGCAATGTTACCAACTCTAAAATGTTATTTCAATCTTTGAATTTTAAAAAATATCAAACCCTTTCATTTCTTTAAATAGTGTCTCATTCTCTAACCTAAGTTCGTATCAAAATCAAAAATCATTTTTTTATATTTTCTCCTTAGACAGAATTTGTGTAGATTGCATTTGATTTCATGACACTTGTGAGTACGAAATTCGACATGATTCGATTCACAATAAAAGAAATTGGGATCAAAGCTTTTCTAAAAGTAAAACACCAAGTCGAATGAAAGGATAAACAAAAAATCATACCAAAAAGTGAATCGTATTTTCATTAGTAATATATTTGAAATAAATCATCTAAAAGCTAGAACAATCATCAAAAAACTAGAACAAAGAGTTTTCTTAGTAATTTAGTATTCTTCTCGTGGACAAAAGATCCTTCTTCCTTCTCTTGAGCTTCCTCTTTATAATCTTCATCCTGTTGGTCATTAATTTCATAATTAATCCACAAATTAATTCTAATGTTTGACCATGCCATTAATTCGTGAATTGAACCACAAATTAATGTCTTTTTGACCGTTTCAGTTTGGTCTTTTGAATATCTCATGTAATTTGGGCTTTCGATAAACTGGACCGGGTCCGTAGTGCGAGATCCGACGCCAACAGTTAGCCCCCCAGTTCTTTGAGTAAATTATTTTGCTCATAGAACTAACAAACAACGAATCCTTCTCATAATGAGATTTCAACCGACTGATGCGGTGAACAACTCTTTGACCCTTAGTTCTTATTTACAAGATTAACTTGAGTCCATCAATCTTAGACATGATTTTTGCCGCTCTTATTTGCGGTCCATGATTTTTTTTTAGGAGATATGTTTTTAGCCAACTTCATTTTGGCACTGATTTTATTTTGATGAACATGTTTTTTTTTTTTTTTGCTTAATATAGTTCGGCACCGATTTGATTTCGGTGAACATGTTGCCGATTTCTTTTTGGCACCGATTTTATTTCAGAGAACATGCTTTATGCCGCTTTCTTCCGCGGTCTCCGATATTATTTCGGATGAACATGTCCTTTTCCATTAGACGAGTTTATTTCGGCACCGATTTTATTTCGGTTGACATGCTTTATACCGCTTTCTTTCGCGGTCTCCAATATTCTTTGGGATGAACATGTTATTTTTCATTAGCCGAGTTTATTTCGGCACCAATCTTATTTCGGTTGAACATGTCCTTTTTCATTGGCCGAGTTTATTTCGACACTGATTTCATTTCGGTGAACATGTTTTATGTCGCTTTCTTTGGCCTCCGATAGTATTTTGGATGAACATGACTTTTTTTTCAGTAGTCGATTTTATTTTGGAGAACATATTTTATGCCGCTTTGTTTTGCGGTCTCCGATATTATTTCGGATGAACATGTCTTTTTTCATTAGTCGAGTTTATTTCGACACCGATTTCATTTCGGTGAACATGGTTTATGCCGCTTTTTTTTTGCGGTCTCCAATATTATTTCGGGTGAACATGGCTTTCTTTTTTTGTTAGCCAAGTTTATTTTGACACCGATTTTCTTTCGGTAAACATGTTTTATGCCGCGCTTTTTTGCGGTCTGCGATATTATTTCGGGTTCATAAACGGATTGCGCCACCATCTTCTAGAATTTCCATTACTGGGGGAATAGTTCTTTCATTGACTAAGTACACCATGGACTACACTAGCTTGATAAACAAACTTTGATCAATTTGAAGCCTTTTGAACAACGTTCTAACATCTCTGTTGTGACTCCATAAAGTCCTGTATTCTTTTTATCTTGCTTTTCTTGAGCTCACCCCTTTAAATATCACTTTTTTTTACTTATGTTGCAGAAGTTACGTTTCCTAGCTACCATTGTCCCTTTTATTGAAACTTGGTATCTTTCTTTGATGTTTTCCCTTCGGCTTTTGAAAAATCGACTCTGTATAAAGAGAATTATTTGAATTTATTAATTAGTTGATCATATTGCTAAACTTTGTTTTCCGAGTCTTCGCCACCGTTATAATTGATTTGATTTAATCAAGCCAACATTCTTAGCCACCTCTTCAAGATTTTGAAATCTCTACTCCCGTGTTCATTGTTTATTTGTTGCCAAAAATGTTGGGACTTCATTATCTTAGAGTTTTGGCTCCATTCCAACATCACAAGTAGCACTTCTCACCACCTTGTGACACAATTTTTGTTCAGATGACGTGTTCATTCTCGTTTTAACGAACAGTATATATTTTCACACAACATAAGCACACCAACTCTTTCAGTTCAGAACACGAGCTCTTCTATCTTGGTTGGACTTCTCTTTTTTGGGCTACATCAAAAGCAAATTAAAACATCTCGATGACCTCAAACTCCATCGATGGTTATACTTTGTCTCACACAAAATGAACTACTTCCGATCGGACCAAACTTTCATCTTGCCTTGTCCATAATTTTATGAAAAAATCACACTTGAGAGAGAGAACAAATCTTTTACATGAATCGACTTGATACCAAGCCGATAATTATTCTTCTCTGTGATCAGTTAACTATTGTTTAAATAACAACTTGGTAATCTGCCTGAATTAATCCAAAGCTAGACCAATTCAAATTCAAAAATCTCTATCAAATAACCCTTTCGGATTTTCCTTTTCTTAGATCCACCGATCTGGTTGCGGTTACTGAGCGTATCGACTTCAAGCTTTAGGAATAAGAAAGCTTTTTGTCCCCTAAGTCGGCGCCAAATTGTGAGTACGAAATTCGACATGATTCGATTCACAATAAAAGAAATTGGGATCAAAGCTTTTCTAAAAGTAAAACACCAAGTCGAATGAAAGGATAAACAAAAAATCATACCAAAAAGTGAATCGTATTTTCATTAGTAATATATTTGAAATAAATCATCAAAAAGCTAGAACAATCATCAAAAAACTAGAACAAAGAGTTTTTTTAGTAATTTAGTATTCTTCTCGTGGACAAAAGATCCTTCTTCCTTCTCTTGAGCTTCCTCTTTATAATCTTCATCCTGTTGGTCATTAATTTCATAATTAATCCACAAATTAATTCTAATGTTTGACCATGCCATTAATTCGTGAATTGAACTACAAATTAATGTCTTTTTTGACCGTTTCAGTTTGGTCTTTTGAATATCTCATGTAATTTGGGCTTTCGATAAACTGGACCGGGTTCGTAGTGCGAGATCCGACGCCAACAACACTCTTGCTTTCAACGACGAGTAAGAGAGCAAAAGTCATGCGACTAGTTGAATCTTCATAGGGGTTGTCTTTTTTTATATATTTTGCAAATTTTATTTCGTCTCTCCTCTTACACGTTTGAGACAGGATTTTTTAATGTTTGGTTGATAAAACACTCGTTTCATACGTTTTTTAATGTTTGGTTGATAAACACTCGTCTCACTATTCTCATACAACGCAAAATACAAGAAACCGTTTAGACAAGATTATTCGACCTTATAATTAGTCAGTAAAGGAAAAAACTATAAACCAATATTAACCGGATTATTAGCCAAATCTCTAGGACTAATTTCGATTCTCAATACAACACCTTTGAGTTCATGATCTGAATATTTCCAGCCGCAAGAATTGTTGTCCAGGTTATCTACATCAACACGGATTCCAGCCTCGCGTAAAGCGGATTCAGCATCTTCACATGCAACACATAGTACTTGAGAATCAGCATTAAAAGGGATCACACCATTTTGAAATTACCATATGTTCAACTATATAACAATATAACACCGTTTGAAATTATATTCAACTATATAAAGCATGCAATATTGGTTTATAGTCTAATCTTAACACACAATGTTGTGAAAAACAAAAACATCTAATAAGCAAAATATGAGAATATTAGGTAAACCAAACATGATCACATACACAACCCCCATAACAGTACAATACCACATAACAGTACAGTAAGAAAAAAGTAGGTGAATTTGTTCTTAATTGACATGTGTTGATATAATATGTGTCTTTTCCATATATATGTTGCAATATTAACAAATGACGTTTTATTTAGGGTTTATAATGAAAAATCCCTTCAACTGTTCTGAAACGTAAAAAGTCTCTTCAATTATTTTTTTAATGAAAAATTCCTTAACTAAGCTATGTCAATAAAATCAACCCTCCATCTATAATAATGTTTAAATCCTATTTAAAAAATAATTAATTTTTTATAAAAGGCCGAAGCGTCTCAATAATAACAAAAGCATCACGTAGTGTAACATTGTTATCATGATCATTCAAGGAAAAAACAAATTCTCTAATTTCAGAATTTAGGTTTTTCGAGTATTTATTTAGATAGTTCTTGTTTCATGAATCAGAATAAGCTAACAAATTTTTAAAATCAAATAATTCTTGACAAAAATTATCCTTACATGTATTCAAAAATCAAAGTCATAAATTGTTAAACGTATTGCAAAATAAATCTAAAACAACAACATAAGGTTACCAAATAACATCACCTCCTAAAAGCAAAAATTTATTCCAATACCCAAAATAATATCAAAGAAGCAAAATCGCTCATCATCATTCTCTAAGAAACATAGGTTCATGTGGTTGAGTTGTTTGATAGTCTCCAACCATAGTGTTATGATTTTACCTCGCTCTTCCTTGTGGATGCGTCAATGATTTAGGCATACCTTCTGCCTCAAATATACGTATGTAGACATGTAACATCCGCGAACCAAAAAATCAATTTTTGGTGTTCGTGTCGAGCGACACAGAGCGTGTGTCGATCGACACGACGGATTGTGGAGTGTCGATCGACACAGTTCTCGTGTCGCTCGACATGTGTATCGAGAGCTCAATAGAATTAAGTTTTAATCGTGTTTTTTGTCGAGTTTAGTAATGTTAATCTAGGGTAACATATATGTGCATGAAACTTAAGGTTTGGCCGCAGTTTCAAAGAAGAAAATCAGAAAAGAGAGAGTTTTTGTGGTGTTCTAGAAGTGTAACATCCGTAAACCAAATTTTCAATTTTGGTACGGGGTGTCGATCGACACCAATGTTGCAGAACCGGTTTAGGTTCGATTTAATCGTGCGATTTGGCTCGGTTTAGCGATTTTAAACCTTGTTAGTCTTATATAAGCGTGGAGCATTAGGTTTGGACGCATCTATTGTTAATCAGAGTTTTAGAGGATTTTTGAGAGAGAAAAAGAGTTGTGTGAGGAGGTTGAAAAGAAGGAGAAGACATAGTGACTTGTCTCGGTAGAGAGGAGTAACGGTCGTCCATATCGTGCCATATCAGTGTGATTCTTGGTAGGTATGTTCTTCTGTCTCTTCTCTAGCTATAGGAAAAATTGGATCGTCGTTTCAATTTGTAGCTAATAAGTTATGATCGTTTTCCCGTGAGTGGTATGTGCAGTTTCGGGATTTTCCCGGCATTTGCGAGGGAATCAGGAGACGATCTTGGTATCGTTGGAAAGCCCCTTCAATCTAGTTTTCAGATTGAGTTTTCAATCTGAATTCGAAGGTAATCTCAGATCCAAGTGATTGTTTCAAGGTTGTTCGTCGTTCTGGTTTTCCTGAGAACCTAATTTGGGTTTTGGGGAAACCCTAATTATGAGTCTTAGGTGATAGAAGAATCATCCCTTGGGGTTTGTGTGTGAGACCAGAGACTGCGAGGATCACGAGTCGCTGGTTTTGTGTTCTTAGCTTTGTCTTCCGTATTTGAGGTGAGTGCGTGATCGCGGTTACGGGATTAGTTTGTTAGGAGATTGAATGATTGAATTGTGATAATTATGATTGATATTCCTGTGTTTCCCGTGTGATATGTTGTGGCTTTATCGTGATCAGTCTCGTTGAAACAACCAGACTTTTTTTTTGCGAATAATTAATCCGGATTCAACCATTAAAATTAACCAATAAATTAATTCCAAATCCGGTAACACACTCAGCATTACTAGCAACCTAAACCAGGTTCTACAAAAATGCAACTCAATAACACATAATCTAGAGATCTTAATCATCCTCTCGTCCCAGCCATCATTCCATGATCTTAAACATAATCATCCCGTCTACTGATTATATAATAAGGATAAACGGATGCCAATTACTAAACAGTCAATTCATAATTCACAACGTTCAAATTACCAAAATAAGAACAATCAATCCATAATTCACAGTATTCAAATTATCGAGTACGAATACTCTATCAACGATTCACTACGTTTAAATTACCAAAACCAGCACATACGACCACCATTTCAACAGGGTGTCGACCGACACCACACTAGGTGTCGATCGACACTCATTCTTTAACACAAACTAAAAACAAAACCGCGACGGGTGTCGATCGACACTTCATCTAGGTATCGATCGAGAATACGACACAGAACCCGGATCGAGCCAAATCCTCTCGAGGCTCGACTCCGTTCCATCAAGGTTCATTCACAACCACAAACAATACGATTTACACACGAATTCTCACGAACAACGCAGGAAAAGTAATATAACCCAATTCCATCACACATCAACAAAATCCTAACATACGATTATCCATAACCACGATCACGCATTCACCTTGCTAAACCGAAGACAATGCTAAGAACACAAAACTAGTGACTTGAGGTCCTCGCAGTCTCTGGTCTCATACGCAAACACCAAGAACTGGCCTGTTTTATCACCTAAGACTCACAATTAAAGTTTCCCCAAAACCCAAATTAGGTTCTCAGGAAAACAGAATGATGAACCAACTTAAAACAATCACAGAGATCGGAGCATACCTCCGAATTCAGATCGGAAACCCAATCTGGAAACTAAATTGAAGGGGATTTCCAACGACACTAAGATCGTCTCCTGATTCCATCTCAACAGCCAGGAAAATACTTCCCAATATGACTGATCAAATCCCAAAACTGCACAGACCACTTACGGGGAAATGATCATACCTCAAAATCTAACAATCCAAAAGGCAATCGGATATTTTCTATAGCTAGCTAAGAGAAAGAAGAACATACTTCCGAAAAATCACGTCAATCAGACTTGATTCAATTGTCCGTTCTTCCTTTCTACCAGAATAGCCGAAACTGCTTTCTCTTTTCCCTTGATTTCAACTAACAAAAACGCTCTCAAGAAACTCAAATCTTCTTTCTCTCTTTCTTTCCTCTCAACCACATTTTCTCTGATAAAAAAAAACAGCCACAAGGCAGCTAATCCTTTAAATATGGAAGCCCTAAGGTTAATCCTTCAACCCAAGCCAAACCGTGATTAAAATCGAACCAAAACCAATTCTGAAGCATTTGTGTCGATCGACAATGCTCCTTGGTGCCGATCGACACCCTTACCAAAATTCTATTTTTTGGTTTGGGATGTTACAATTCTCCCCCACTAAACTGGATTCGTCCTCAAATCCCACAAAACCGTCTATGAAAGACCCAAACCTGATCTAAAACCGGTCAATACCACCCGAGATCCTAACACCCGATCTCCAAGGCATTCGTCTAATCTCATGTTTATACGCTCGTTTTCAGACATTTATCACTCTTAACTCATTCCACACCCCTCCCACTCGCAGGACGCATCCTTTGAGCTATCGGTGTCACGTGTCCCATCCACTCTCAGGACGTATCCTTTGAGCTCCGGGTACATAGGAGAACTAATCTTCCCCTCGAGAGAACTAATCATCCCTCAATACTCTAAATGAAACTAATCATCAAAGAGTATACAGGAGAACTAATCATCTGCTCTGAGGAAGTAATCATCCTCACTGAAGAACTAATCATCTCCAGACAAAATAAATGAGTTATTCGAAGCCACAACCCCTAGAGTAATAAATTCTAAAACGTCTATAAACATCTAAGAACTAGCACTACCTCCCGTGGTCAAACTCGTTACTTCCTAACCCGGAATATCTCAGAAACAGGACCAAACACCGGTCCACACAATACACAAATAAATATAAGAACTACTTATCCCATATTGCACAGATAGATAAGAAAACTCCATCTTAAAAATCTCCAGGAAGTATAATCGTTACTACGAAACGAAAAAACAACACAAGCCACACATGCTAAAAACCAAAACCAGAACCACAAGGAGAAATAAAGCTCAAACGGCGACCTCCTTGTCAAACCACTTCTCGAACTTCAATTTCATCTTCGCCTCGGGCTCCTAATTCTCCTCCTTGCGACTAGCGCAAACCCACAAAACTCTCAATAGAGGAAACTTCTTCCGACGCGACTCCTTGACTCTCCTCCTAAGAATCCTTTACAGGAACCACCAGAACGTCAAGTCAGGCTGCAGGTCCTCCAAAATCAAAGCCACCAACTCCTCCGATTCACGCAGGCACTTTTTCAATAAGAATATATAAAAGACCTCATGACCTGTTTCCACAACCAGGATAGCTCTAACCGGTACGCCATCGGTCCAATATGCTCCACCATTTGATCTCTGAACGCATAACTTTCAGTCTCAGCTAAAAGACCGAACTCGATCGATTAGAACTTCGCAACATGGTCAACCTGGGATGCACTTTACTTCTGACCGCGAATCCCCCAGCTCTTTTTACCTTCTCATCGGCTAAACATCAGCCGATCCTACTCCTCTTTCCTTTCTAATTGAGAACACGGATCTTCTCCATCGATATTGATAATATGCACTTAAGACACTCAGCTCCCCCACTTGGGTCCAGCATAAAGGCATCCTACACGGCCCCCGCACAATACTTCATAACGAACCATCCCAAAACTCTCCTAAAAGCTGCTTGATAACCACACACCGCCCGGTACAAGTGATCCATCGAATGACCACCCAAAAGAATTAGCACACACATCCACAGCATACCACAAGTGCCCTAACCGTCCTTACAAAAACTCAACAACCACTCAAGATCCTCGATACTTGATTCCACTGGCTGACATTTATCGCACGCTGCAATTTACTAGCTGGTATCACACAAAATTACACACTCGAGCCATGAGGTCTATGTCCCGTCTTCCGCTTATATTATGATTAGACATTGATTACTCGTACTTATACCATCATCATCACACTCTCAGGACATATCCCTCAAGGTAACGATGCCGATGCCACTCCACTCTCAGGACGTCTCCCTCAAGCTCTGGATATATATAGGAAAAATGTTTCCTTTAGAGTAATCAACTTATACGTGTACAAGCTCCTGAAACTAGGATTACCTTTTGTGATATTACCCCGCCCTTACCTATTATGATATAACATCTCTACTCCAACGAAACCTTGGCTAACACAACCGATCTTCCTCAAGATCCATACTAACCTTCGAAGCACATCGCTAATCCTAAGGTTATTCGCACGATACAGACACCTATTGCTCTTAACTCATTTCACATCCTGACACCCACTTGACGCATCCTATGACCTGTCAGGAAATATACCACTTGCACTCTCGGGACGCATCCCTCAAGCCAACGGTATCTAGGGAACTCACTTCCCCGCGAAGTAACTCATATCCAACGCACTATCTGGAGGACTCGCACCCCCGCAAAAGAACACAAAGCAATTGCTCTATCTGGAGGACTCGCACCCCCGCGAAAGAACACAAAGCAAACGCTCTATCTAGAGGACTCGCACCCCCGCGAAAGAACACAAAGAAATTGCTCTATTTGGAGGACTTGCACCCCCGCGAAAGATCACAAAGCAATCGCACTGAACGAGCTATTCGGAACCGAAGTCCCTAGAGCAAAAACTACCATACGCCTATAACCTCGGGACTAGCACCGACTTAGGGGTCCAAAACCAACCCCTGAAACCACATTGTATACCGCAAAAAGTTTACCCAAGTACAATGCAATACTGACCACTACTCGCCCAGATTTGCCCAGAACATCCCCAATACAACGTTTCTTAATCCAAACTAGGTTTGTCGGATTGATCGCGCAATAATCAAACAAGAACATACACCACCAACCGCAGACCTAGAATTGGATCAATCGATTGCGCAATAACTAAACAAGAACATGCACGACCATAAGACGCCACACTCATTACCAGGGTCATCTGGACCGAGTCTCCAACCTTACAACAATTCCAGGCTTGACGCCCTCAAGGTTGTCTACCAATGGCCAACCCTTTACGCAATCGATCAACAACACATGAGATCTTCCCTAAATCTCAAAGGCTCACCTCGACACTCACATGACCCAAACATAAGTTGCCTCTAGCAACTTTGACACTCAAGGTCTCCACCGAGAATTTCTAAACTCTCTCCAATTCCGCTATCAAAGCTTAAACCCTGGCCCAACCTGACTAACGCTACCTCGGCTCCCAACTCAAGCCTCCTGCACTGCATAACACAGACCATACTCATGACGATACTCCTCGAGATCTCCACATGATTCCCATAAACCGTCAAACATGGACTGAGATCCTGACTCCACCCGGTCAGCATCACCCGAGATTACCACTCGACTCTCATAAAACCGCCTGCCATAAACCAGAATCCTGGCCCCACTCGGCCAATAACACAAGAGATCCTCACCTGATCTCAGAGGCTCTCGTCTATTCCTCTCAAGAAAACATACCGCTCGTACTCTCGGGACGCATCCCTCGAGCCAACGGTATCTGGAAAACTCACATCCCCGTGAGAGAACTCACATCGCTGCTACTTATTCTGGGAACTCAAATCCCAAATAAATTTACAGGAAAACTCACATCTTCTCAGATTAGACCGCCTCACATAGTATAATCTCGATATCCCCAGCCTGGAATATCCTCATAAAAATGACCAACAACGGTCAACACATATAAGAACCACACATCTTATAAAACATAGGAAAAAGAATAAGGAACACCATCTTATAAATTTCCAAAATGTACATCGTTTCAACACCAACGAAAATACCAAAATCCAAAAACAACAAAATCAAAGCTAAAGCTCTGAAACTAGAAACGTAACTAAGAAGGAAAGAACAACCGCTCAATCCTTAACCCGCTCTCCCAGGTCCTCAATTCCTGCTAGTGCCTTCACTAACTCCACCCTTGAGGCGTACTTGGAAGCTCTGCCGGGCTTCTTCAGCCACATTCGAAGTCCTCCTACGAACTTACCCATCTGGGCCCGCTCCTCATCCATGCCACTACTTGCATAGACCACAAGCCTGCTGAACTCAACATCATACTCACGAACAAACCGATTGCCCTGAACCAGTCTCTTGAACTATAACTCTAACTGATCCACCACCTCTTTAGGGAAATACTTGGCATTAAATTTGCCCAAGAATTCACCCCAAGTCCACACTGATCGCCTCCTCTTGGCCTGAACTCCCGTCCACCAGAGATAGGCATCACCATCCTAGAACCCTACTGCCAGATCCATACGGTACTCATCAGGACATCTGATAAAACAAAGTCTACGCTCTACCCACAACCTCCACTCATTGGCTGCCTCTGGCCCCTCTTCCGCCTGAAAAGAACAAGGGGCCCATGCCCAGCATCTCATTAAACATTACTAGATTTTGCTCTCGTGGATTCATTACTGGAGCTTGCGCTGGCACCGCAACTGGTAACCGCTCCAAAATCAAGGCCAGCATCTTTGCCAAACGATCCTCTGGATCCTGAGCTCCGCCTGAAGCAATACCCGCACCTGGGCTTCTTGCTGCACCAACAGCTCCTGCACTATCTCCGGCACAAGCTGTTCTAAGTGACACACTGCCACTGCCCACTGACCCCTCCTGATACGATTGTGAAACAGCCACTTGCTCTGACGACTCACTTTGTGACACCCACTCGAACGATGTAGTCACACAACCCCGACTACGACCTCGGCCTCAATGGCCACCAGCTCTGCCACCAGCTCTGCCACCAGCTCTACCACCATGTCCTCCTGGAACTCTAGCCATCACACACTGCACTTACCAAAAGCATATTCTAAGATACTAGAATTCACAGAATAAAGATCAACAATCACATACCATGGAATCTCTTTGAAGGCTCGTAGAGGAAGATCTAAGCCTCTACAACTCACAAAATTAACTAACTACTCATAGCCAATTCATACCATAGTCTCAAATCAATCTATTACTAACAGCCCTAGAACCGTAAGAGCACTGATACCAAAATAAAACAACCAGACCTTTTTTTTTTGCGAATAATTAATCCGAATTCAATCATTGAAATTAACCAATAAATTAATTCTAAATCTGGTAACACAATCAGCAATTTTAGCAACCTAAACCAGGTTCTACAAAAATGCAACTAAATAACACATAATCTAGAGATCCTAATCCTTCTTTTATCCTAGCCATGATTCCATGATCTCAAACTTTTACCTGCAACACATGGAAAAAGAGTTGCGTGAGTATTATCACAAATACACAGTGAAGCAGCCATCCTGTCTACTGATTATATAATCAGGATAAACGAATGCCAATTACTAAACAGTCAATTCACAATTCACAACGTTCAGACTACCAAAATAAGAACAATCAATTCATAATTCACAATGTTCAAATTACCAAAATAAGAACAATCAATCCATAATTCACAATATTCAAATTATCGAGTACGAATACTCTATCAACGATTCACTACGTTTGAATTACCAAAACAAGCACATACGACCACAATTTCAACAGGGTGTCGACCGACACCACACTAGGTGTCGATCGACACTCATTCTTTAACACAAACCAAAAACGAAACCGCAACGGGTGTCGATCGACCCTTCCTCTAGGTGTCGATCAACAATACGACATATATTCTGGATCGAGCCAAATCCTCTCGAGGCTACAAACAATACGATTTACACACGAATTCTCATGAACAACACATGAAAAGTAATATAACCCAATTCCATCACACATCAACAAAATCCTAACATACGATTATTCGTAACCACGATCACTCACTCACCTTGCTAAACCGAAGACAATGCTAAGAACACAAAACCAGCGACTTATAGTCCTCGCAGTCTCTGGTCTCATATGCAAACACCAAGGACTAGCCTGTTCTATCACCTAAGACTCACAATTAAGGTTTCCCCAAAACCCAAATAAGGTTCTCAGGAAAACAGAGCGACGAACCAACTTAAAACAATCACAGAGATCGGAGCATACCTCTGAATTCAGATCGGAAACCCAATCTGAAAACTATATTGAAGGGGCTTTCCAACGATACTAAGATCGTCTCCTGATTCCTTCTCAACACCAAGAAAACGCTTCTCACTATGACTGATCAAATCCCGAAACTGCACAGACCACTTACGGGAAAATGATCATAACTCAAAAACTATCGATCCAAAAGGCAATCGGATTTTTTCTGTAGCTACCTAAGAGAAAGAAGAACATACCTACGAAAAATCAGGTCAATCAGACTTGATTCGATCGTCCGTTCTTCCTTTCTACCAGAATAGCCAAAACTGCCTTCTCTTTTCCCTTGATTTCAACTAGCAAAAACGCTCTCAAGAAACTCAAATCTTCTTTCTCTCTTTCTTTCCTCTCAACCACATTTTCTCTGATAAAAAACGGCCACAAGGCTGCTAATCCTTTAAATATAGAAGCCCTAAGGTATATCCTTCAACCTGAGCCAAACCGCGATTAAAATCGAACCAAAACCGATTCTGAAGCATTGGTGTCGATCGACACTGCTCCCTTGTGTCGATCGACACCCTTACTAAAATTCTATTTTTTGGTTTGGGATGTTACACTCGTACGATGAAACGGGACCGAGTCTCGAAAGGTTTCGACTCGGTCTAGGTTGCTGCGAGGAGTGTCGATCGACACCCCCTTTTTATGATCGCGAGGTTTGGTTTTGGAATTGGAGTGTCGATCGACACCCATGAGGAGTGTCGATCGACACCACTTGTTAAATTGTGAAAATTTGCATATTTGTTGATTGTTCACGTAGTAATTGACATTCTATTTCCCTATTATGTAATCGGTAGGCGGGATGACCGCTTCACTGAGTATTAGTGATAATACTCACGCAACTCTTATTTCCATGTGTAGTAGGTAAAGTAAAGTTCGAGATCGTGGAATCATGGCTGGGACGAGAGGATGATTAGGAACTCTAGTTTATATGTGTACCAGTTGAATTTTAGAACCGGATGTTAGGTTGCTAGATTATTTATGAATTGATATTTTTGGTTTAATGGAATTTGCTTATTTAATTAATATTGTTGTTTTTCACTGTTTCGTTAATTGAGTTAGGCTGAATTAGTTATTGAGGATTATTATTTATGGGAATAATAATCCGGATTAAAAAAAAAAACTTGGTTGTTTCATTTTGGTATCGGAGCCCTTACAGTTCTAAGACTAATAGTAATTGGTTGATTTGAGACTGTTATTTGAATTGACTATGAGTAGTTAGTTAATTTTGTGAGTTGTAGAGTCTTAGATCATCCTCTCAGAGCCGTCAAAGAGATTCCACGGTATGTGATTGTCTGACCTTTATTCTGTGAATTCTAGTATCTTAGAATGTGCTTTTGGTAAGTGCAGTGCGTGATGGCTAGAGTTTTTAGAGGTCATGGTAGAGGCAAAGGTCGTGGCCGCGAGGGCAGAGGTCTTGGTTGTGAGGGCAAAGGTCGTCGTCGGGGTCATGTGGCTACGTCGTTCAAGTGGGTGACTCAGAGTGAGTCGTCAGAGCAGGAGGTTGATTCGCCGACGTATCAAGTGGATTCTTCAGGCAGTGACAGTTTGTCAGTTAGGATTCTCGATGCCAGAGGTATTGCCAGAGCTACAGGTGTAGCGAGAGGGCCAGATGCAGGTATTGCTATAGGCGGAGCTCAGGATCTAGAGGATCGTTTTACGAAGATGCTAGCTTTAAATTTCGAGCGGTTACCGGTTGCGGTGCCAGCGCAGGCTCCAGTCATGACCCCAAGAGAGGATTACCTAGGGATGTATAACGAGATGTTGGGCATGGGCCCCTTGTCCTTCTCGGGTGAAGGGGGGCCAAAGGCAGCCAATGAGTGGAGGTTGAGGGTAGAACGTAGGCTTTGTTCTATCAGATGTCCTGATGAGTACCATGTGGATCTGGTGGTAGGGTCCTTGGATGGTGATGCCTATCTTTAGTGGTCGGAGTTCAGGCCAGGAGGAGGCAGACAGTGTGGACATGGGGTGAATTCTTGGGCGAGTTTAATGCCAGGTATTTTCCTCAAGAGGTAGTGAAGCAATTAGAGTTGCAGTTCAGGGCAATTAGCCTGTGCGCGAGTATGATGCTAAGTTTAGCAGGCTAGTCGTCTATGCGAGTAGTGGCATGGATGAGGAGCTGGCCCAGATGGGCAAGTTCGTGGGTGGACTTTGGTTGGGGCTGAAGAAGCCCGGCAGAGCTTCCAAGTCCGCCTCGAGGGCAGAGTTAGTGAAGGTGCTTGCAGCAATCGAGGACCTGGGAGAGCAGGTCGAGGATACAGCGGTTGTTCTTTCTTTTTGGTTTTGTTTCCAGTTTCAGAGCCTTAGCTTTGGTTTTGTTGTTTTTGGATTTTTGGGATTTCGTTGGTGTTGAACGATATTCATTTTATAAATTTATAAGATGGTGTTCCTTATTTATTTTTTCTATGATTTATAAGACGTGTGGTTCTTATATGTCTTTATATATGTGTTGATCAATGTTGGTCGTTTTTAGGAGGATATTCCATGTTGGGAATATCGAGATTTTACCACATGAGGTGGTCTAATCAGAGGATGTGTCATGAGAGTACGAGCGGTATGTGTTCCTGATAGTTCATAGGATGCGTCATGTGAGTGTCAGGTAGTGAAATGAGTTAAAAGCAATAAGTGTATGTATCGTGCGAATAATCTTAGGATTAGCGATGTGCTTCGAAGGTTAAGTATGGATCTTGAGGAAGATCAGTTGTGCTTCGAAGGTTAACCCAGTTGATCAAAGCATTCTTTGACTCAGGTGATAGTCGAAAACTTGGTATCGGCGGCGGATTATCGTTTATTATATGTAACTCAGGCCTTATTAATAGAGCTACGAGATCTAGCTGTGACTTCCGATTGTCTTTTGTTCTACCTGCAACATTCAACAATGTGTGTATAATATTTTCGAAACAAAATTTCTTCACATGCATAACATCCAAGTTGTGCCTCAAGAGATGATCCTTCCAGTAAGGCAACTCCTAAAATATATTTTTTACGCCAGTTATGGTACACCCCGTACCCAACAGGCATATTTGCAGGATGACTTTGCCAATTACCCCCAACTTTAACAGTTTCTTCAGCACCGTAACGATCCATTTGTTCTTCCAACTGCTCACCTGAGAGATTAACCACTGGGGAAGATTTAACAACTCTCTTTCGGAACAACGTCTTACTCTTTCTATAAGGATGTCCCCTTGGAAGAAAACGACGATGGCAGTCGAACCAGCAAGGTTTCTTTCCAGCTGACAACTGAAATGATTCAGTTTGGTCTAAACAATATGGACATGATAACTTCCCGTGAGTTGTCCATCCAGATAGCATGCCATAAGCTTGAAAGTCACTTATCGTCCACATAAGAACAACTTTCATGTTGAAGTTATGCCGGGTTGACGAATCATACGTGCGTACACCAACATACCACAATTCCTTTAGTTCCTGGATAAGAGGTTGTAAGACAATATCAAGTGATCTTTAGGGATGATTTGGCCCTGGAACCAAAATGCTGAGGAATAAAAAATTTTGATGCATACACATTTCCGGTGGAAGATTATATGGCGTCACTATGACCGGCCACAACGAATATTTCTGACCAGACAAACCAAAAGGACTAAACCCATCAGTGCAAAGGCCCAAATAAACATTTCTATGTTCATCAGCAAAATCTGGATATACCGTGTGAAAGTGTTTCCATGCCTTTGCATCTGATGGATGGCCAACCACCCCTTCCCCACTCTCGTGTTCTGCGTGCCACCTCATTGCTCCGGCTGTTTGCTAAGATTGGTATAATTGTTTCAGCCTATTTGTTATTGGAAGATACCACATACGCTTGAACGGGACTTTTGTACGACCACTAGTCTTCTTATAGCTTGGATGGGAGCAAAAATGACATTCCTGCAACTGAGCATCAGCTTTCCAAAAAATCATAAAGTTATCAGTGCAGACATCAATTATCTCATACGGTAATCCAAGACTTGCTACCAATTTTTTTAACTCATAGTAACTATCTGCAGAGTTATTACCCTCTGGCAAATACTCTTTAAGCAATCCACCCCATTTATCCATGCAATTTTCAGTTAGGTTTTCTCCGCTTTTAATTGTCATCATCTTAGATGCTAGCGATAAATTTGATAGCCCTTCTCTACATCCTTCGTAGATAGGTTCGTTAGCAGCATCTAACATATCATAAAAAACATTTGCACTTGGGTTTGGTTCTTCAAAAGTATTATCACTAAATGAAGCAATAGTTTCTCGAAATGCATCATTAACCATGTCATTGAACCTATTCCCATCAGCATTTCCATATGCATTAAAATTATCATGACCATACTGGTAATTATTATCCTCATAATTACTACCACCTACAATTCCATATGCAGATGCATTCAAAGTATCATGACCGTACTGATAATTATTATCCTCATGATTACTACCACCTTCTACATTTGCATGAAAATTACTTCTGCTTGAACTACCCAGAACATTCACAAGAAAATCCTCCCCATGCGAAAACCAGACATAGTAGTTGGGTAAAAACCCCTTCGAAAATAAATGTTTCCAAACAGTATGCGTATCATGTGCGGTAAAAAATTTGCATTTCTTACAGGGACAGTAAATTATCGTGTCGCCGTTCTCTTTGGACGTTCCCATCACGGCTCTTTGGTTTTTTTCCGCCTGGGTTAAAAAGTGGTTCAGCCCGTCTGTAAACTCTGACGTCACTTTGCTTGTTTCTGGATTTGTGCGATTGTACATCCATCCTCTAATCGTGTAAACCTCGTGATGCTTAGACGACATAATTTATAACCATATGTTTGAAAAAGTTGTGTGGTTTTCGGATAATGATGATATGTTGTTTGTTGTTTTAATTCAGTTGTTCATCATCTGGTCGTTGTATTTATAGAAATGAGTTAGATTTTGCATCGATTTTGCTTCGTTTTTGCATCGACTTTGCTATGTTTGTGCATCTATATTGCGACTATTTTGCAACTAAACTTTTGCACCTCCAGACAGGTGAGAATTACAAAATCGTGTTCAATATAGTGTTGTCGCAAAATCGATGCAACGTAAAAACCGTTGCAAAATAGACGCAAAATTGTGGCAAATAATAAAATATCTAAAGTCTTAAAAACGTCGCAAATTATTGCGAGAACTTTGCATCGAAAGAGTTATTTCGTCGCACAATCATCGCAATCTTGAGCAATTTGCGACGATTTTGCATCGGAAAATACCAACACAATTTGCGACGATTTTGCGACTACAGTCTAAGGGCCGATGCAAAATCATCACAAATTGGTCGCAAATTTGCGACGTTTTTTTCCCTCGCAAAAAATCGTCTTCGTTGGAGTAGGGTTGTTATGTCGTAAGAAATGGCGGTTAATATCACGGGAGGTAATCCTAGTTCAGGTGATTGTACACGTATGGGTTGATTACTCTAAAGGAAACATTTTTCCTATATAGATCCAGAACTTGAGGAAGACGTCCTGAGAGTGGAGTGGTGATATATCATGGTTTTTACCCGTTTTTAACCATGATATAAGTCGGTTTTGTATAGTATATTTTGTATTTGTGTGTCTTTTGTAGTGTTTTGCAGGAAAATAGTCGTTTGTGTCGAAACCATCCAAAGTGCTTCAAAGATCGACTTAGAAGAACGGTTTCCATTTGGATTTAGCTTCAGAGGTCTTCATGAAAGTTGTAGGTATTTGAGATAGCTTTCCAATGGAAGTGGTTTGAGGTCATTCCGATCGGTGGTTCAGGAGATATGGCCGTTTTACCGGAGGGGTTTTTCCAGAGAGTTTCCCGTCGATCGACAGGGATTTGTGTCGATCGACAGGAAGCCTGAAGAAGCCAGAACAACTCGTTTTTCAGATATTTCCACAGACGCCTTCGCGTCGATCGACAGGACTTTAATGTCGATCGACGGCGGACCTGCAGACCTAATTTTGGGCACTTCTATAAATAGTTTTGTTTTGTTTTCATTGTAAAATATCTAGAAAACTTGTAAAAACTAGATCTATCTCGTGGAGAGAGAGAGAGAGAGAGAGACTCTTGAAGATTGAGGGAGATCCATTGTTCTTCATCTCTAAACCCTCTGTATCTTCTAAACTCTAACTCTTTTATGAAATTCTATTCAGTTATTATGATTTCTTCATCTATTTCTGAGTAAATTACTTGTTAGGACATGGAGATTTCATGGGTTTTGATGAGAAATCAATAAAATCGAAGATCTGTCAAGGTTATCCGTTAGTTCTTCGTTTAGACTGTTCTCAATGCTTGAATCTAGCTTGATCACCTAGAATCTTGATTTTAGGATTGTTGGTTAGCCACGACAGTGGGATTAATAACCTGAATCTAGTCTAAATGGGCAAGGTTACCTATTCGCAAAGAATATTTGGCTTAGGGATTTTGTGAACATATCGAACTCGTGCTAAATGCGTGTTTAGATTCGATGATTCATGAGGGTCTAAATATATATAGCCTTCGTAACGACAGTTAGTTGGTTATACTTTCGTGTTTGAGTTCTAGAACGGTGCGTGATAGAACTTTGACAGTTGTGATAATCTTCGATTCATTGCCTATAAGAATTTCCATGGCCTAACTCTCTTCTCTTTGAGAACTTGTAAATTAAACCATCCTCGTTTCACTTGTTTCATAGTTTCATCTTTTGTTTAGTTGTAAAAAGCATCGCTCTAGCTTAAGAATGGATCATTGCAATCCTAGTGTATCAATCAAACCTCTCTGTGGATACGATAACCCTTTGTGCTACAACGTACATAGGGGTTTTTGATGGCCCCGGCCGTGTGTGTAAAAAGGCTGACATCAAAATGGCGCCGTTGCCGGGGAGGTTTTTGCATTGATCATTGGGATTTTGGTTCTTTTTAAGGCTAGAGTTTTATTTCTATTCTCTTTTGTTGTTAATCTTTTCACTTTTTGTCATGAAGGAAGTGACAAGGATGAAGCAACCGTCAAGCTAGTGACGTTAAACGCGCCATTGGGGACCTCCCCAAACATATCCATAGTCAAGCTAATGACTTAAAATGAGCGCTTAATGGGAGTCAACCCATTTACTTTTCAATTTCGTACTTTTGTTTTGATTTTTTTTAGTTGAAATTTCGAATACTAAGCGAACTTGAATTTTTATTTAAGGAATGCAATGAGTTGTTCCCGTTGATCGTTTGTTGAATGTCAGTAGATGCAGGTTTGGACAACTTCGGGCTTCGAACCAGACACTTTGCGAGAAGTCGACAAAGGCGAAGTTGGGACAGAGCCTCATCTGTCGATCGACACAACATCATGTCGATCGACACGAAGGTCTCTGGAGAAACCTTTTGCGACTATAAAATTGATGTCGATCGACACATAATACTCTCTGTCGATCGACATGAATTTTAAAGATTTCAACAATACAACGGTCAAAAGGCAGAACATGGTCTGTCGATCGACAGATGTTCCTGTCGATCGACAGGACCCCCAAAAATGGTAATTCTGTATTTCTTTGATCAAGTTCGCATTTCATTTTATTTCTTTTACCGATCTCGGGCTTGATAACACTGGGGACAGTGTTAGATAAGTCTGGGGGAGGGAACTACTAACGTATTTCTTTTTATTTTGGTTTCGACTCATATTTTTTGGAAAATTTTTTGTTTTATTGAGTCAAAATTAGTAGAACATCCCTTCTTTTGGTCTTTTTCATCATGTGACCGTACTTCCAGAATTAGTTTCAGGGTTAAGACTAATGAAAAATCCTAGGATCGACCAATTGACTAGAGAAGTCCGCTACTTCCAGTATAATCCGCCAAGTCAGAGCTATTGCACGATACTCTTTGGGATCAATGTCCATTGAGCTTGACTCCTCATTCGTACCTGGTAAATGCAACCTCCTGTTGATAGTAATGGTACTCCTCTCCCCATATAAAAAGATACATATATATATACATGTATATAAAAGATTAATAGGATTGGGGTGAAATGATAGTTCTCGAGTATGAGATGAGGAATTAATCCAATGAATCTTGTACTCGAGATGATCACCCAGCTTTAAGCAGCAGTCTGAGTCCCCTAAAAAGGATGATGAAAGACGAGCAATCTCACGAGCCTGTCTCCTCACAAGGAACAATCGTAGTGAGTCACGACCCTGTCTCCTAACAAGGAACAACATTAGTGAAATATGCACTGCTTTGAGTTCAACAATCACAAAGAAATAAATGTATATATATATATATATGTAAATATAAAGCGAAATAAATCTGGGGGAGAGAAAGATTACCAAGTGTTGTTTAGGTTGATTTATCGCGGTATAGTATGGGAATGAGTCTAGAAGGTTCATGGCTTTGAGAACATTGAGATCAAGCGATGAAGACTAACGGATTATACTGTGAAGTGGTGGATGGATTTGGAAGGTTGTGTGCGTCTGCGGAGAAGTACATGGTGGTCTGATTCTGGTTGGTTCTGGAAAGGTCAATCCGCTGCATCGAGGGAAGGTATGTTCTATGTTTTCAAAACCTCTTTTTCATTCTTGGTGTATGTTTTGCTTGAGGACAAGCAAATGCTAAGTCTGGGGGCGTGATATATCATGGTTTTTACCCGTTTTTAACCATGATATAAGTCGGTTTTGTATAGTATATTTTGTATTTGTGTGTCTTTTGTAGTGTTTTGCAGGAAAATAGTCGTTTGTGTCGAAACCATCCGAAGTGCTTCAAAGATCGACTTAGAAGAACGGTTTCCATTTGGATTTAGCTTCAGAGGTCTTCATGAAAGTTGTAGGTATTTGAGATAGCTTTCCAATGGAAGTGGTTTGAGGTCATTCCGATCGGTGGTTCAGGAGATATGGCCGTTTTACCGGAGGGGTTTTTCCAGAGAGTTTCCCGTCGATCGACAGGGATTTGTGTCGATCGACAGGAAGCCTGAAGAAGCCAGAACAACTCGTTTTTCAGATATTTCCACAGACGCCTTCGCGTCGATCGACAGGACTTTAATGTCGATCGACGGCGGACCTGCAGACCTAATTTTGGGCACTTCTATAAATAGTTTTGTTTTGTTTTCATTGTAAAATATCTAGAAAACTTGTAAAAACTAGATCTATCTCGTGGAGAGAGAGAGAGAGAGAGAGACTCTTGAAGATTGAGGGAGATCCATTGTTCTTCATCTCTAAACCCTCTGTATCTTCTAAACTCTAACTCTTTTATGAAATTCTATTCAGTTATTATGATTTCTTCATCTATTTCTGAGTAAATTACTTGTTAGGACATGGAGATTTCATGGGTTTTGATGAGAAATCAATAAAATCGAAGATCTGTCAAGGTTATCCGTTAGTTCTTCGTTTAGACTGTTCTCAATGCTTGAATCTAGCTTGATCACCTAGAATCTTGATTTTAGGATTGTTGGTTAGCCACGACAGTGGGATTAATAACCTGAATCTAGTCTAAATGGGCAAGGTTACCTATTCGCAAAGAATATTTGGCTTAGGGATTTTGTGAACATATCGAACTCGTGCTAAATGCGTGTTTAGATTCGATGATTCATGAGGGTCTAAATATATATAGCCTTCGTAACGACAGTTAGTTGGTTATACTTTCGTGTTTGAGTTCTAGAACGGTGCGTGATAGAACTTTGACAGTTGTGATAATCTTCGATTCATTGCCTATAAGAATTTCCATGGCCTAACTCTCTTCTCTTTGAGAACTTGTAAATTAAACCATCCTCGTTTCACTTGTTTCATAGTTTCATCTTTTGTTTAGTTGTAAAAAGCATCGCTCTAGCTTAAGAATGGATCATTGCAATCCTAGTGTATCAATCAAACCTCTCTGTGGATACGATAACCCTTTGTGCTACAACGTACATAGGGGTTTTTGATGGCCCCGGCCGTGTGTGTAAAAAGGCTGACATCAAAATGGCGCCGTTGCCGGGGAGGTTTTTGCATTGATCATTGGGATTTTGGTTCTTTTTAAGGCTAGAGTTTTATTTCTATTCTCTTTTGTTGTTAATCTTTTCACTTTTTGTCATGAAGGAAGTGACAAGGATGAAGCAACCGTCAAGCTAGTGACGTTAAACGCGCCATTGGGGACCTCCCCAAACATATCCATAGTCAAGCTAATGACTTAAAATGAGCGCTTAATGGGAGTCAACCCATTTACTTTTCAATTTCGTACTTTTGTTTTGATTTTTTTTAGTTGAAATTTCGAATACTAAGCGAACTTGAATTTTTATTTAAGGAATGCAATGAGTTGTTCCCGTTGATCGTTTGTTGAATGTCAGTAGATGCAGGTTTGGACAACTTCGGGCTTCGAACCAGACACTTTGCGAGAAGTCGACAAAGGCGAAGTTGGGACAGAGCCTCATCTGTCGATCGACACAACATCATGTCGATCGACACGAAGGTCTCTGGAGAAACCTTTTGCGACTATAAAATTGATGTCGATCGACACATAATACTCTCTGTCGATCGACATGAATTTTAAAGATTTCAACAATACAACGGTCAAAAGGCAGAACATGGTCTGTCGATCGACAGATGTTCCTGTCGATCGACAGGACCCCCAAAAATGGTAATTCTGTATTTCTTTGATCAAGTTCGCATTTCATTTTATTTCTTTTACCGATCTCGGGCTTGATAACACTGGGGACAGTGTTAGATAAGTCTGGGGGAGGGAACTACTAACGTATTTCTTTTTATTTTGGTTTCGACTCATATTTTTTGGAAAATTTTTTGTTTTATTGAGTCAAAATTAGTAGAACATCCCTTCTTTTGGTCTTTTTCATCATGTGACCGTACTTCCAGAATTAGTTTCAGGGTTAAGACTAATGAAAAATCCTAGGATCGACCAATTGACTAGAGAAGTCCGCTACTTCCAGTATAATCCGCCAAGTCAGAGCTATTGCACGATACTCTTTGGGATCAATGTCCATTGAGCTTGACTCCTCATTCATACCTGGTAAATGCAACCTCCTGTTGATAGTAATGGTACTCCTCTCCCCATATAAAAAGATACATATATATATACATGTATATAAAAGATTAATAGGATTGGGGTGAAATGATAGTTCTCGAGTATGAGATGAGGAATTAATCCAATGAATCTTGTACTCGAGATGATCACCCAGCTTTAAGCAGCAGTCTGAGTCCCCTAAAAAGGATGATGAAAGACGAGCAATCTCACGAGCCTGTCTCCTCACAAGGAACAATCGTAGTGAGTCACGACCCTGTCTCCTAACAAGGAACAACATTAGTGAAATATGCACTGCTTTGAGTTCAACAATCACAAAGAAATAAATGTATATATATATATATATGTAAATATAAAGCGAAATAAATCTGGGGGAGAGAAAGATTACCAAGTGTTGTTTAGGTTGATTTATCGCGGTATAGTATGGGAATGAGTCTAGAAGGTTCATGGCTTTGAGAACATTGAGATCAAGCGATGAAGACTAACGGATTATACTGTGAAGTGGTGGATGGATTTGGAAGGTTGTGTGCGTCTGCGGAGAAGTACATGGTGGTCTGATTCTGGTTGGTTCTGGAAAGGTCAATCCGCTGCATCGAGGGAAGGTATGTTCTATGTTTTCAAAACCTCTTTTTCATTCTTGGTGTATGTTTTGCTTGAGGACAAGCAAATGCTAAGTCTGGGGGCGTGATATATCATGGTTTTTACCCGTTTTTAACCATGATATAAGTCGGTTTTGTATAGTATATTTTGTATTTGTGTGTCTTTTGTAGTGTTTTGCAGGAAAATAGTCGTTTGTGTCGAAACCATCCGAAGTGCTTCAAAGATCGACTTAGAAGAACGGTTTCCATTTGGATTTAGCTTCAGAGGTCTTCATGAAAGTTGTAGGTATTTGAGATAGCTTTCCAATGGAAGTGGTTTGAGGTCATTCCGATCGGTGGTTCAGGAGATATGGCCGTTTTACCGGAGGGGTTTTTCCAGAGAGTTTCCCGTCGATCGACAGGGATTTGTGTCGATCGACAGGAAGCCTGAAGAAGCCAGAACAACTCGTTTTTCAGATATTTCCACAGACGCCTTCGCGTCGATCGACAGGACTTTAATGTCGATCGACGGCGGACCTGCAGACCTAATTTTGGGCACTTCTATAAATAGTTTTGTTTTGTTTTCATTGTAAAATATCTAGAAAACTTGTAAAAACTAGATCTATCTCGTGGAGAGAGAGAGAGAGAGAGAGACTCTTGAAGATTGAGGGAGATCCATTGTTCTTCATCTCTAAACCCTCTGTATCTTCTAAACTCTAACTCTTTTATGAAATTCTATTCAGTTATTATGATTTCTTCATCTATTTCTGAGTAAATTACTTGTTAGGACATGGAGATTTCATGGGTTTTGATGAGAAATCAATAAAATCGAAGATCTGTCAAGGTTATCCGTTAGTTCTTCGTTTAGACTGTTCTCAATGCTTGAATCTAGCTTGATCACCTAGAATCTTGATTTTAGGATTGTTGGTTAGCCACGACAGTGGGATTAATAACCTGAATCTAGTCTAAATGGGCAAGGTTACCTATTCGCAAAGAATATTTGGCTTAGGGATTTTGTGAACATATCGAACTCGTGCTAAATGCGTGTTTAGATTCGATGATTCATGAGGGTCTAAATATATATAGCCTTCGTAACGACAGTTAGTTGGTTATACTTTCGTGTTTGAGTTCTAGAACGGTGCGTGATAGAACTTTGACAGTTGTGATAATCTTCGATTCATTGCCTATAAGAATTTCCATGGCCTAACTCTCTTCTCTTTGAGAACTTGTAAATTAAACCATCCTCGTTTCACTTGTTTCATAGTTTCATCTTTTGTTTAGTTGTAAAAAGCATCGCTCTAGCTTAAGAATGGATCATTGCAATCCTAGTGTATCAATCAAACCTCTCTGTGGATACGATAACCCTTTGTGCTACAACGTACATAGGGGTTTTTGATGGCCCCGGCCGTGTGTGTAAAAAGGCTGACATCAAAATGGCGCCGTTGCCGGGGAGGTTTTTGCATTGATCATTGGGATTTTGGTTCTTTTTAAGGCTAGAGTTTTATTTCTATTCTCTTTTGTTGTTAATCTTTTCACTTTTTGTCATGAAGGAAGTGACAAGGATGAAGCAACCGTCAAGCTAGTGACGTTAAACGCGCCATTGGGGACCTCCCCAAACATATCCATAGTCAAGCTAATGACTTAAAATGAGCGCTTAATGGGAGTCAACCCATTTACTTTTCAATTTCGTACTTTTGTTTTGATTTTTTTTAGTTGAAATTTCGAATACTAAGCGAACTTGAATTTTTATTTAAGGAATGCAATGAGTTGTTCCCGTTGATCGTTTGTTGAATGTCAGTAGATGCAGGTTTGGACAACTTCGGGCTTCGAACCAGACACTTTGCGAGAAGTCGACAAAGGCGAAGTTGGGACAGAGCCTCATCTGTCGATCGACACAACATCATGTCGATCGACACGAAGGTCTCTGGAGAAACCTTTTGCGACTATAAAATTGATGTCGATCGACACATAATACTCTCTGTCGATCGACATGAATTTTAAAGATTTCAACAATACAACGGTCAAAAGGCAGAACATGGTCTGTCGATCGACAGATGTTCCTGTCGATCGACAGGACCCCCAAAAATGGTAATTCTGTATTTCTTTGATCAAGTTCGCATTTCATTTTATTTCTTTTACCGATCTCGGGCTTGATAACACTGGGGACAGTGTTAGATAAGTCTGGGGGAGGGAACTACTAACGTATTTCTTTTTATTTTGGTTTCGACTCATATTTTTTGGAAAATTTTTTGTTTTATTGAGTCAAAATTAGTAGAACATCCCTTCTTTTGGTCTTTTTCATCATGTGACCGTACTTCCAGAATTAGTTTCAGGGTTAAGACTAATGAAAAATCCTAGGATCGACCAATTGACTAGAGAAGTCCGCTACTTCCAGTATAATCCGCCAAGTCAGAGCTATTGCACGATACTCTTTGGGATCAATGTCCATTGAGCTTGACTCCTCATTCATACCTGGTAAATGCAACCTCCTGTTGATAGTAATGGTACTCCTCTCCCCATATAAAAAGATACATATATATATACATGTATATAAAAGATTAATAGGATTGGGGTGAAATGATAGTTCTCGAGTATGAGATGAGGAATTAATCCAATGAATCTTGTACTCGAGATGATCACCCAGCTTTAAGCAGCAGTCTGAGTCCCCTAAAAAGGATGATGAAAGACGAGCAATCTCACGAGCCTGTCTCCTCACAAGGAACAATCGTAGTGAGTCACGACCCTGTCTCCTAACAAGGAACAACATTAGTGAAATATGCACTGCTTTGAGTTCAACAATCACAAAGAAATAAATGTATATATATATATATATGTAAATATAAAGCGAAATAAATCTGGGGGAGAGAAAGATTACCAAGTGTTGTTTAGGTTGATTTATCGCGGTATAGTATGGGAATGAGTCTAGAAGGTTCATGGCTTTGAGAACATTGAGATCAAGCGATGAAGACTAACGGATTATACTGTGAAGTGGTGGATGGATTTGGAAGGTTGTGTGCGTCTGCGGAGAAGTACATGGTGGTCTGATTCTGGTTGGTTCTGGAAAGGTCAATCCGCTGCATCGAGGGAAGGTATGTTCTATGTTTTCAAAACCTCTTTTTCATTCTTGGTGTATGTTTTGCTTGAGGACAAGCAAATGCTAAGTCTGGGGGCGTGATATATCATGGTTTTTACCCGTTTTTAACCATGATATAAGTCGGTTTTGTATAGTATATTTTGTATTTGTGTGTCTTTTGTAGTGTTTTGCAGGAAAATAGTCGTTTGTGTCGAAACCATCCGAAGTGCTTCAAAGATCGACTTAGAAGAACGGTTTCCATTTGGATTTAGCTTCAGAGGTCTTCATGAAAGTTGTAGGTATTTGAGATAGCTTTCCAATGGAAGTGGTTTGAGGTCATTCCGATCGGTGGTTCAGGAGATATGGCCGTTTTACCGGAGGGGTTTTTCCAGAGAGTTTCCCGTCGATCGACAGGGATTTGTGTCGATCGACAGGAAGCCTGAAGAAGCCAGAACAACTCGTTTTTCAGATATTTCCACAGACGCCTTCGCGTCGATCGACAGGACTTTAATGTCGATCGACGGCGGACCTGCAGACCTAATTTTGGGCACTTCTATAAATAGTTTTGTTTTGTTTTCATTGTAAAATATCTAGAAAACTTGTAAAAACTAGATCTATCTCGTGGAGAGAGAGAGAGAGAGAGAGACTCTTGAAGATTGAGGGAGATCCATTGTTCTTCATCTCTAAACCCTCTGTATCTTCTAAACTCTAACTCTTTTATGAAATTCTATTCAGTTATTATGATTTCTTCATCTATTTCTGAGTAAATTACTTGTTAGGACATGGAGATTTCATGGGTTTTGATGAGAAATCAATAAAATCGAAGATCTGTCAAGGTTATCCGTTAGTTCTTCGTTTAGACTGTTCTCAATGCTTGAATCTAGCTTGATCACCTAGAATCTTGATTTTAGGATTGTTGGTTAGCCACGACAGTGGGATTAATAACCTGAATCTAGTCTAAATGGGCAAGGTTACCTATTCGCAAAGAATATTTGGCTTAGGGATTTTGTGAACATATCGAACTCGTGCTAAATGCGTGTTTAGATTCGATGATTCATGAGGGTCTAAATATATATAGCCTTCGTAACGACAGTTAGTTGGTTATACTTTCGTGTTTGAGTTCTAGAACGGTGCGTGATAGAACTTTGACAGTTGTGATAATCTTCGATTCATTGCCTATAAGAATTTCCATGGCCTAACTCTCTTCTCTTTGAGAACTTGTAAATTAAACCATCCTCGTTTCACTTGTTTCATAGTTTCATCTTTTGTTTAGTTGTAAAAAGCATCGCTCTAGCTTAAGAATGGATCATTGCAATCCTAGTGTATCAATCAAACCTCTCTGTGGATACGATAACCCTTTGTGCTACAACGTACATAGGGGTTTTTGATGGCCCCGGCCGTGTGTGTAAAAAGGCTGACATCAAAATGGCGCCGTTGCCGGGGAGGTTTTTGCATTGATCATTGGGATTTTGGTTCTTTTTAAGGCTAGAGTTTTATTTCTATTCTCTTTTGTTGTTAATCTTTTCACTTTTTGTCATGAAGGAAGTGACAAGGATGAAGCAACCGTCAAGCTAGTGACGTTAAACGCGCCATTGGGGACCTCCCCAAACATATCCATAGTCAAGCTAATGACTTAAAATGAGCGCTTAATGGGAGTCAACCCATTTACTTTTCAATTTCGTACTTTTGTTTTGATTTTTTTTAGTTGAAATTTCGAATACTAAGCGAACTTGAATTTTTATTTAAGGAATGCAATGAGTTGTTCCCGTTGATCGTTTGTTGAATGTCAGTAGATGCAGGTTTGGACAACTTCGGGCTTCGAACCAGACACTTTGCGAGAAGTCGACAAAGGCGAAGTTGGGACAGAGCCTCATCTGTCGATCGACACAACATCATGTCGATCGACACGAAGGTCTCTGGAGAAACCTTTTGCGACTATAAAATTGATGTCGATCGACACATAATACTCTCTGTCGATCGACATGAATTTTAAAGATTTCAACAATACAACGGTCAAAAGGCAGAACATGGTCTGTCGATCGACAGATGTTCCTGTCGATCGACAGGACCCCCAAAAATGGTAATTCTGTATTTCTTTGATCAAGTTCGCATTTCATTTTATTTCTTTTACCGATCTCGGGCTTGATAACACTGGGGACAGTGTTAGATAAGTCTGGGGGAGGGAACTACTAACGTATTTCTTTTTATTTTGGTTTCGACTCATATTTTTTGGAAAATTTTTTGTTTTATTGAGTCAAAATTAGTAGAACATCCCTTCTTTTGGTCTTTTTCATCATGTGACCGTACTTCCAGAATTAGTTTCAGGGTTAAGACTAATGAAAAATCCTAGGATCGACCAATTGACTAGAGAAGTCCGCTACTTCCAGTATAATCCGCCAAGTCAGAGCTATTGCACGATACTCTTTGGGATCAATGTCCATTGAGCTTGACTCCTCATTCGTACCTGGTAAATGCAACCTCCTGTTGATAGTAATGGTACTCCTCTCCCCATATAAAAAGATACATATATATATACATGTATATAAAAGATTAATAGGATTGGGGTGAAATGATAGTTCTCGAGTATGAGATGAGGAATTAATCCAATGAATCTTGTACTCGAGATGATCACCCAGCTTTAAGCAGCAGTCTGAGTCCCCTAAAAAGGATGATGAAAGACGAGCAATCTCACGAGCCTGTCTCCTCACAAGGAACAATCGTAGTGAGTCACGACCCTGTCTCCTAACAAGGAACAACATTAGTGAAATATGCACTGCTTTGAGTTCAACAATCACAAAGAAATAAATGTATATATATATATATATGTAAATATAAAGCGAAATAAATCTGGGGGAGAGAAAGATTACCAAGTGTTGTTTAGGTTGATTTATCGCGGTATAGTATGGGAATGAGTCTAGAAGGTTCATGGCTTTGAGAACATTGAGATCAAGCGATGAAGACTAACGGATTATACTGTGAAGTGGTGGATGGATTTGGAAGGTTGTGTGCGTCTGCGGAGAAGTACATGGTGGTCTGATTCTGGTTGGTTCTGGAAAGGTCAATCCGCTGCATCGAGGGAAGGTATGTTCTATGTTTTCAAAACCTCTTTTTCATTCTTGGTGTATGTTTTGCTTGAGGACAAGCAAATGCTAAGTCTGGGGGCGTGATATATCATGGTTTTTACCCGTTTTTAACCATGATATAAGTCGGTTTTGTATAGTATATTTTGTATTTGTGTGTCTTTTGTAGTGTTTTGCAGGAAAATAGTCGTTTGTGTCGAAACCATCCGAAGTGCTTCAAAGATCGACTTAGAAGAACGGTTTCCATTTGGATTTAGCTTCAGAGGTCTTCATGAAAGTTGTAGGTATTTGAGATAGCTTTCCAATGGAAGTGGTTTGAGGTCATTCCGATCGGTGGTTCAGGAGATATGGCCGTTTTACCGGAGGGGTTTTTCCAGAGAGTTTCCCGTCGATCGACAGGGATTTGTGTCGATCGACAGGAAGCCTGAAGAAGCCAGAACAACTCGTTTTTCAGATATTTCCACAGACGCCTTCGCGTCGATCGACAGGACTTTAATGTCGATCGACGGCGGACCTGCAGACCTAATTTTGGGCACTTCTATAAATAGTTTTGTTTTGTTTTCATTGTAAAATATCTAGAAAACTTGTAAAAACTAGATCTATCTCGTGGAGAGAGAGAGAGAGAGAGAGAGAGAGAGAGACTCTTGAAGATTGAGGGAGATCCATTGTTCTTCATCTCTAAACTCTCTGTATCTTCTAAACTCTAACTCTTTTATGAAATTCTATTCAGTTATTATGATTTCTTCATCTATTTCTGAGTAAATTACTTGTTAGGACATGGAGATTTCATGGGTTTTGATGAGAAATCAATAAAATCGAAGATCTGTCAAGGTTATCCGTTAGTTCTTCGTTTAGACTGTTCTCAATGCTTGAATCTAGCTTGATCACCTAGAATCTTGATTTTAGGATTGTTGGTTAGCCACGACAGTGGGATTAATAACCTGAATCTAGTCTAAATGGGCAAGGTTACCTATTCGCAAAGAATATTTGGCTTAGGGATTTTGTGAACATATCGAACTCGTGCTAAATGCGTGTTTAGATTCGATGATTCATGAGGGTCTAAATATATATAGCCTTCGTAACGACAGTTAGTTGGTTATACTTTCGTGTTTGAGTTCTAGAACGGTGCGTGATAGAACTTTGACAGTTGTGATAATCTTCGATTCATTGCCTATAAGAATTTCCATGGCCTAACTCTCTTCTCTTTGAGAACTTGTAAATTAAACCATCCTCGTTTCACTTGTTTCATAGTTTCATCTTTTGTTTAGTTGTAAAAAGCATCGCTCTAGCTTAAGAATGGATCATTGCAATCCTAGTGTATCAATCAAACCTCTCTGTGGATACGATAACCCTTTGTGCTACAACGTACATAGGGGTTTTTGATGGCCCCGGCCGTGTGTGTAAAAAGGCTGACATCAAAATGGCGCCGTTGCCGGGGAGGTTTTTGCATTGATCATTGGGATTTTGGTTCTTTTTAAGGCTAGAGTTTTATTTCTATTCTCTTTTGTTGTTAATCTTTTCACTTTTTGTCATGAAGGAAGTGACAAGGATGAAGCAACCGTCAAGCTAGTGACGTTAAACGCGCCATTGGGGACCTCCCCAAACATATCCATAGTCAAGCTAATGACTTAAAATGAGCGCTTAATGGGAGTCAACCCATTTACTTTTCAATTTCGTACTTTTGTTTTGATTTTTTTTAGTTGAAATTTCGAATACTAAGCGAACTTGAATTTTTATTTAAGGAATGCAATGAGTTGTTCCCGTTGATCGTTTGTTGAATGTCAGTAGATGCAGGTTTGGACAACTTCGGGCTTCGAACCAGACACTTTGCGAGAAGTCGACAAAGGCGAAGTTGGGACAGAGCCTCATCTGTCGATCGACACAACATCATGTCGATCGACACGAAGGTCTCTGGAGAAACCTTTTGCGACTATAAAATTGATGTCGATCGACACATAATACTCTCTGTCGATCGACATGAATTTTAAAGATTTCAACAATACAACGGTCAAAAGGCAGAACATGGTCTGTCGATCGACAGATGTTCCTGTCGATCGACAGGACCCCCAAAAATGGTAATTCTGTATTTCTTTGATCAAGTTCGCATTTCATTTTATTTCTTTTACCGATCTCGGGCTTGATAACACTGGGGACAGTGTTAGATAAGTCTGGGGGAGGGAACTACTAACGTATTTCTTTTTATTTTGGTTTCGACTCATATTTTTTGGAAAATTTTTTGTTTTATTGAGTCAAAATTAGTAGAACATCCCTTCTTTTGGTCTTTTTCATCATGTGACCGTACTTCCAGAATTAGTTTCAGGGTTAAGACTAATGAAAAATCCTAGGATCGACCAATTGACTAGAGAAGTCCGCTACTTCCAGTATAATCCGCCAAGTCAGAGCTATTGCACGATACTCTTTGGGATCAATGTCCATTGAGCTTGACTCCTCATTCGTACCTGGTAAATGCAACCTCCTGTTGATAGTAATGGTACTCCTCTCCCCATATAAAAAGATACATATATATATACATGTATATAAAAGATTAATAGGATTGGGGTGAAATGATAGTTCTCGAGTATGAGATGAGGAATTAATCCAATGAATCTTGTACTCGAGATGATCACCCAGCTTTAAGCAGCAGTCTGAGTCCCCTAAAAAGGATGATGAAAGACGAGCAATCTCACGAGCCTGTCTCCTCACAAGGAACAATCGTAGTGAGTCACGACCCTGTCTCCTAACAAGGAACAACATTAGTGAAATATGCACTGCTTTGAGTTCAACAATCACAAAGAAATAAATGTATATATATATATATATGTAAATATAAAGCGAAATAAATCTGGGGGAGAGAAAGATTACCAAGTGTTGTTTAGGTTGATTTATCGCGGTATAGTATGGGAATGAGTCTAGAAGGTTCATGGCTTTGAGAACATTGAGATCAAGCGATGAAGACTAACGGATTATACTGTGAAGTGGTGGATGGATTTGGAAGGTTGTGTGCGTCTGCGGAGAAGTACATGGTGGTCTGATTCTGGTTGGTTCTGGAAAGGTCAATCCGCTGCATCGAGGGAAGGTATGTTCTATGTTTTCAAAACCTCTTTTTCATTCTTGGTGTATGTTTTGCTTGAGGACAAGCAAATGCTAAGTCTGGGGGCGTGATATATCATGGTTTTTACCCGTTTTTAACCATGATATAAGTCGGTTTTGTATAGTATATTTTGTATTTGTGTGTCTTTTGTAGTGTTTTGCAGGAAAATAGTCGTTTGTGTCGAAACCATCCGAAGTGCTTCAAAGATCGACTTAGAAGAACGGTTTCCATTTGGATTTAGCTTCAGAGGTCTTCATGAAAGTTGTAGGTATTTGAGATAGCTTTCCAATGGAAGTGGTTTGAGGTCATTCCGATCGGTGGTTCAGGAGATATGGCCGTTTTACCGGAGGGGTTTTTCCAGAGAGTTTCCCGTCGATCGACAGGGATTTGTGTCGATCGACAGGAAGCCTGAAGAAGCCAGAACAACTCGTTTTTCAGATATTTCCACAGACGCCTTCGCGTCGATCGACAGGACTTTAATGTCGATCGACGGCGGACCTGCAGACCTAATTTTGGGCACTTCTATAAATAGTTTTGTTTTGTTTTCATTGTAAAATATCTAGAAAACTTGTAAAAACTAGATCTATCTCGTGGAGAGAGAGAGAGAGAGAGAGAGAGAGAGAGACTCTTGAAGATTGAGGGAGATCCATTGTTCTTCATCTCTAAACCCTCTGTATCTTCTAAACTCTAACTCTTTTATGAAATTCTATTCAGTTATTATGATTTCTTCATCTATTTCTGAGTAAATTACTTGTTAGGACATGGAGATTTCATGGGTTTTGATGAGAAATCAATAAAATCGAAGATCTGTCAAGGTTATCCGTTAGTTCTTCGTTTAGACTGTTCTCAATGCTTGAATCTAGCTTGATCACCTAGAATCTTGATTTTAGGATTGTTGGTTAGCCACGACAGTGGGATTAATAACCTGAATCTAGTCTAAATGGGCAAGGTTACCTATTCGCAAAGAATATTTGGCTTAGGGATTTTGTGAACATATCGAACTCGTGCTAAATGCGTGTTTAGATTCGATGATTCATGAGGGTCTAAATATATATAGCCTTCGTAACGACAGTTAGTTGGTTATACTTTCGTGTTTGAGTTCTAGAACGGTGCGTGATAGAACTTTGACAGTTGTGATAATCTTCGATTCATTGCCTATAAGAATTTCCATGGCCTAACTCTCTTCTCTTTGAGAACTTGTAAATTAAACCATCCTCGTTTCACTTGTTTCATAGTTTCATCTTTTGTTTAGTTGTAAAAAGCATCGCTCTAGCTTAAGAATGGATCATTGCAATCCTAGTGTATCAATCAAACCTCTCTGTGGATACGATAACCCTTTGTGCTACAACGTACATAGGGGTTTTTGATGGCCCCGGCCGTGTGTGTAAAAAGGCTGACATCAAAATGGCGCCGTTGCCGGGGAGGTTTTTGCATTGATCATTGGGATTTTGGTTCTTTTTAAGGCTAGAGTTTTATTTCTATTCTCTTTTGTTGTTAATCTTTTCACTTTTTGTCATGAAGGAAGTGACAAGGATGAAGCAACCGTCAAGCTAGTGACGTTAAACGCGCCATTGGGGACCTCCCCAAACATATCCATAGTCAAGCTAATGACTTAAAATGAGCGCTTAATGGGAGTCAACCCATTTACTTTTCAATTTCGTACTTTTGTTTTGATTTTTTTTAGTTGAAATTTCGAATACTAAGCGAACTTGAATTTTTATTTAAGGAATGCAATGAGTTGTTCCCGTTGATCGTTTGTTGAATGTCAGTAGATGCAGGTTTGGACAACTTCGGGCTTCGAACCAGACACTTTGCGAGAAGTCGACAAAGGCGAAGTTGGGACAGAGCCTCATCTGTCGATCGACACAACATCATGTCGATCGACACGAAGGTCTCTGGAGAAACCTTTTGCGACTATAAAATTGATGTCGATCGACACATAATACTCTCTGTCGATCGACATGAATTTTAAAGATTTCAACAATACAACGGTCAAAAGGCAGAACATGGTCTGTCGATCGACAGATGTTCCTGTCGATCGACAGGACCCCCAAAAATGGTAATTCTGTATTTCTTTGATCAAGTTCGCATTTCATTTTATTTCTTTTACCGATCTCGGGCTTGATAACACTGGGGACAGTGTTAGATAAGTCTGGGGGAGGGAACTACTAACGTATTTCTTTTTATTTTGGTTTCGACTCATATTTTTTGGAAAATTTTTTGTTTTATTGAGTCAAAATTAGTAGAACATCCCTTCTTTTGGTCTTTTTCATCATGTGACCGTACTTCCAGAATTAGTTTCAGGGTTAAGACTAATGAAAAATCCTAGGATCGACCAATTGACTAGAGAAGTCCGCTACTTCCAGTATAATCCGCCAAGTCAGAGCTATTGCACGATACTCTTTGGGATCAATGTCCATTGAGCTTGACTCCTCATTCGTACCTGGTAAATGCAACCTCCTGTTGATAGTAATGGTACTCCTCTCCCCATATAAAAAGATACATATATATATACATGTATATAAAAGATTAATAGGATTGGGGTGAAATGATAGTTCTCGAGTATGAGATGAGGAATTAATCCAATGAATCTTGTACTCGAGATGATCACCCAGCTTTAAGCAGCAGTCTGAGTCCCCTAAAAAGGATGATGAAAGACGAGCAATCTCACGAGCCTGTCTCCTCACAAGGAACAATCGTAGTGAGTCACGACCCTGTCTCCTAACAAGGAACAACATTAGTGAAATATGCACTGCTTTGAGTTCAACAATCACAAAGAAATAAATGTATATATATATATATATGTAAATATAAAGCGAAATAAATCTGGGGGAGAGAAAGATTACCAAGTGTTGTTTAGGTTGATTTATCGCGGTATAGTATGGGAATGAGTCTAGAAGGTTCATGGCTTTGAGAACATTGAGATCAAGCGATGAAGACTAACGGATTATACTGTGAAGTGGTGGATGGATTTGGAAGGTTGTGTGCGTCTGCGGAGAAGTACATGGTGGTCTGATTCTGGTTGGTTCTGGAAAGGTCAATCCGCTGCATCGAGGGAAGGTATGTTCTATGTTTTCAAAACCTCTTTTTCATTCTTGGTGTATGTTTTGCTTGAGGACAAGCAAATGCTAAGTCTGGGGGCGTGATATATCATGGTTTTTACCCGTTTTTAACCATGATATAAGTCGGTTTTGTATAGTATATTTTGTATTTGTGTGTCTTTTGTAGTGTTTTGCAGGAAAATAGTCGTTTGTGTCGAAACCATCCGAAGTGCTTCAAAGATCGACTTAGAAGAACGGTTTCCATTTGGATTTAGCTTCAGAGGTCTTCATGAAAGTTGTAGGTATTTGAGATAGCTTTCCAATGGAAGTGGTTTGAGGTCATTCCGATCGGTGGTTCAGGAGATATGGCCGTTTTACCGGAGGGGTTTTTCCAGAGAGTTTCCCGTCGATCGACAGGGATTTGTGTCGATCGACAGGAAGCCTGAAGAAGCCAGAACAACTCGTTTTTCAGATATTTCCACAGACGCCTTCGCGTCGATCGACAGGACTTTAATGTCGATCGACGACGGACCTGCAGACCTAATTTTGGGCACTTCTATAAATAGTTTTGTTTTGTTTTCATTGTAAAATATCTAGAAAACTTGTAAAAACTAGATCTATCTCGTGGAGAGAGAGAGAGAGAGAGAGAGAGAGACTCTTGAAGATTGAGGGAGATCCATTGTTCTTCATCTCTAAACCCTCTGTATCTTCTAAACTCTAACTCTTTTATGAAATTCTATTCACTTATTATGATTTCTTCATCTATTTCTGAGTAAATTACTTGTTAGGACATGGAGATTTCATGGGTTTTGATGAGAAATCAATAAAATCGAAGATCTGTCAAGGTTATCCGTTAGTTCTTCGTTTAGACTGTTCTCAATGCTTGAATCTAGCTTGATCACCTAGAATCTTGATTTTAGGATTGTTGGTTAGCCACGACAGTGGGATTAATAACCTGAATCTAGTCTAAATGGGCAAGGTTACCTATTCGCAAAGAATATTTGGCTTAGGGATTTTGTGAACATATCGAACTCGTGCTAAATGCGTGTTTAGATTCGATGATTCATGAGGGTCTAAATATATATAGCCTTCGTAACGACAGTTAGTTGGTTATACTTTCGTGTTTGAGTTCTAGAACGGTGCGTGATAGAACTTTGACAGTTGTGATAATCTTCGATTCATTGCCTATAAGAATTTCCATGGCCTAACTCTCTTCTCTTTGAGAACTTGTAAATTAAACCATCCTCGTTTCACTTGTTTCATAGTTTCATCTTTTGTTTAGTTGTAAAAAGCATCGCTCTAGCTTAAGAATGGATCATTGCAATCCTAGTGTATCAATCAAACCTCTCTGTGGATACGATAACCCTTTGTGCTACAACGTACATAGGGGTTTTTGATGGCCCCGGCCGTGTGTGTAAAAAGGCTGACATCAAAATGGCGCCGTTGCCGGGGAGGTTTTTGCATTGATCATTGGGATTTTGGTTCTTTTTAAGGCTAGAGTTTTATTTCTATTCTCTTTTGTTGTTAATCTTTTCACTTTTTGTCATGAAGGAAGTGACAAGGATGAAGCAACCGTCAAGCTAGTGACGTTAAACGCGCCATTGGGGACCTCCCCAAACATATCCATAGTCAAGCTAATGACTTAAAATGAGCGCTTAATGGGAGTCAACCCATTTACTTTTCAATTTCGTACTTTTGTTTTGATTTTTTTTAGTTGAAATTTCGAATACTAAGCGAACTTGAATTTTTATTTAAGGAATGCAATGAGTTGTTCCCGTTGATCGTTTGTTGAATGTCAGTAGATGCAGGTTTGGACAACTTCGGGCTTCGAACCAGACACTTTGCGAGAAGTCGACAAAGGCGAAGTTGGGACAGAGCCTCATCTGTCGATCGACACAACATCATGTCGATCGACACGAAGGTCTCTGGAGAAACCTTTTGCGATTATAAAATTGATGTCGATCGACACATAATACTCTCTGTCGATCGACATGAATTTTAAAGATTTCAACAATACAACGGTCAAAAGGCAGAACATGGTCTGTCGATCGACAGATGTTCCTGTCGATCGACAGGACCCCCAAAAATGGTAATTCTGTATTTCTTTGATCAAGTTCGCATTTCATTTTATTTCTTTTACCGATCTCGGGCTTGATAACACTGGGGACAGTGTTAGATAAGTCTGGGGGAGGGAACTACTAACGTATTTCTTTTTATTTTGGTTTCGACTCATATTTTTTGGAAAATTTTTTGTTTTATTGAGTCAAAATTAGTAGAACATCCCTTCTTTTGGTCTTTTTCATCATGTGACCGTACTTCCAGAATTAGTTTCAGGGTTAAGACTAATGAAAAATCCTAGGATCGACCAATTGACTAGAGAAGTCCGCTACTTCCAGTATAATCCGCCAAGTCAGAGCTATTGCACGATACTCTTTGGGATCAATGTCCATTGAGCTTGACTCCTCATTCGTACCTGGTAAATGCAACCTCCTGTTGATAGTAATGGTACTCCTCTCCCCATATAAAAAGAAACATATATATATACATGTGTATAAAAGATTAATAGGATTGGGGTGAAATGATAGTTCTCGAGTATGAGATGAGGAATTAATCCAATGAATCTTGTACTCGAGATGATCACCCAGCTTTAAGCAGCAGTCTGAGTCCCCTAAAAAGGATGATGAAAGACGAGCAATCTCACGAGCCTGTCTCCTCACAAGGAACAATCGTAGTGAGTCACGACCCTGTCTCCTAACAAGGAACAACATTAGTGAAATATGCACTGCTTTGAGTTCAACAATCACAAAGAAATAAATGTATATATATATATATATGTAAATATAAAGCGAAATAAATCTGGGGGAGAGAAAGATTACCAAGTGTTGTTTAGGTTGATTTATCGCGGTATAGTATGGGAATGAGTCTAGAAGGTTCATGGCTTTGAGAACATTGAGATCAAGCGATGAAGACTAACGGATTATAGTGTGAAGTGGTGGATGGATTTGGAAGGTTGTGTGCGTCTGCGGAGAAGTACATGGTGGTCTGATTCTGGTTGGTTCTGGAAAGGTCAATCCGCTGCATCGAGGGAAGGTATGTTCTATGTTTTCAAAACCTCTTTTTCATTCTTGGTGTATGTTTTGCTTGAGGACAAGCAAATGCTAAGTCTGGGGGCGTGATATATCATGGTTTTTACCCGTTTTTAACCATGATATAAGTCGGTTTTGTATAGTATATTTTGTATTTGTGTGTCTTTTGTAGTATTTTGCAGGAAAATAGTCGTTTGTGTCGAAACCATCCGAAGTGCTTCAAAGATCGACTTAGAAGAACGGTTTCCATTTGGATTTAGCTTCAGAGGTCTTCATGAAAGTTGTAGGTATTTGAGATAGCTTTCCAATGGAAGTGGTTTGAGGTCATTCCGATCGGTGGTTCAGGAGATATGGCCGTTTTACCGGAGGGGTTTTTCCAGAGAGTTTCCCGTCGATCGACAGGGATTTGTGTCGATCGACAGGAAGCCTGAAGAAGCCAGAACAACTCGTTTTTCAGATATTTCCACAGACGCCTTCGCGTCGATCGACAGGACTTTAATGTCGATCGACGGCGGACCTGCAGACCTAATTTTGGGCACTTCTATAAATAGTTTTGTTTTGTTTTCATTGTAAAATATCTAGAAAACTTGTAAAAACTAGATCTATCTCGTGGAGAGAGAGAGAGAGAGAGAGAGAGAGAGACTCTTGAAGATTGAGGGAGATCCATTGTTCTTCATCTCTAAACCCTCTGTATCTTCTAAACTCTAACTCTTTTATGAAATTCTATTCAGTTATTATGATTTCTTCATCTATTTCTGAGTAAATTACTTGTTAGGACATGGAGATTTCATGGGTTTTGATGAGAAATCAATAAAATCGAAGATCTGTCAAGGTTATCCGTTAGTTCTTCGTTTAGACTGTTCTCAATGCTTGAATCTAGCTTGATCACCTAGAATCTTGATTTTAGGATTGTTGGTTAGCCACGACAGTGGGATTAATAACCTGAATCTAGTCTAAATGGGCAAGGTTACCTATTCGCAAAGAATATTTGGCTTAGGGATTTTGTGAACATATCGAACTCGTGCTAAATGCGTGTTTAGATTCGATGATTCATGAGGGTCTAAATATATATAGCCTTCGTAACGACAGTTAGTTGGTTATACTTTCGTGTTTGAGTTCTAGAACGGTGCGTGATAGAACTTTGACAGTTGTGATAATCTTCGATTCATTGCCTATAAGAATTTCCATGGCCTAACTCTCTTCTCTTTGAGAACTTGTAAATTAAACCATCCTCGTTTCACTTGTTTCATAGTTTCATCTTTTGTTTAGTTGTAAAAAGCATCGCTCTAGCTTAAGAATGGATCATTGCAATCCTAGTGTATCAATCAAACCTCTCTGTGGATACGATAACCCTTTGTGCTACAACGTACATAGGGGTTTTTGATGGCCCCGGCCGTGTGTGTAAAAAGGCTGACATCAGGTGGCATTGGCATCGTTATCTCGAAGGAGACGTTCTGAAAGTGTGATGATGACGGTATATATATGAGTAATCAATGTTTGATCATGGCATAGGTGCAAGACGGGATATGGATCTCGGGGTTCGGGTGTATAATTATGTGTAAGACCGGTCAGAGGATCGCAAGGTGTGATAAGTGTCAGCTGGTGGAATATGTATGGTGATGGTTTCCGAGGGGAGTCGTTTAATTTTAGTGAATATTTTTTGGGACATTGTGGTATGCCAGGATCGTGATTGCTTGTTATTTGGGTGGTCATTTGATGGATTACTTATGTTGGGCAGAGTGCGAGTATCAACCCGCGTTCAGACGAGCTTTGAGATGGTTCCTTAAGAGGTTGGTGCGGAAGGTCGTGAAGGACACCTTTATGTTGGACCCAAGTGGGGAAGCAGGGTCTCTTCGATGCAGTTGGTTCAGGAAGTGAAAGAAGATAATGATCGTTAGAAGTGTTATGCTGATGAAAGTCAAATGGGTTAGGGTTCGCGGTCGGAGAAAAGGAGTACCACAGGATGACCATGTTGCGAAGTCCTAATCGTTCGAGTTCAGAGACTCTGCTGAGTCTGAGAGTTATGGGTCTATTTCCAATGGTGGAGCGAGTTGGACAGGTGGCATACCCGGTTAGAGTTACCTTGATTATGAAAGCAAGACAAAAAGTGTTTTATGTATTCATATTGAGGAAGTATCTGCGTGAATTGGAGGAGTTAGTCGCTAAAATTCATGAGGATCTACAGCCTGTTTTGGCGGTTTCGGCAGTTCCTGTGAGGATTCTCGAGGGGAGAGTCAAGGAGTTGCATAGGAAGAAGATTCTACTGTTGCAAGTTTTGTGGGATTGCGCGGGTTGGGAGTAGGAGACTTGGGAGCCAGAGGCGAAGATGAAATTGAAGATCAGGAAGTGGTTCGACAAGCAGGTCGCCGTTTGTGCTTATTTCTCTTTGTAGTTCCAGTTTCAGTTTTTAGCATGTGTTGCTTTTATTGTATTTTTGTTTCGTTGTAACGATTATAGTTTATGGAGATTTATAAGATGGAGTTTCTTATTGATCTGTGTGATATAAGATGAGTAGTTCTTATATTTATTTGGGTATTGTGTGGACCGATGCTTGGTCCTATCTTTGAGATATTCCGTGTTAGGAAGTATCGAGTTTGACCACGGGAAGTATTTCTAGTCCGTAGATGTTTATAGATGTTTTAGATTTTATTACTCTAGGGGATGTGGCTCCGAATAACTCATTCATTTTTGTCTAGAGATGATTAGTTCTTCAGTGAGGATGATTAGTTCCTCAAAGGAGATGATTAGTTCTCCTGTATACTCTTTGGGATGATTAGTTTCCATTATGAGTATCGAGGGATGATTAGTTCTCTCGGGGGGATGATTAGTTCTCCTGTGTACCCGGAGCTCAATGGATGCATTCTGAGAGTGGATGGGGCACGTGACATCGATAGCTCAAGAGATGCATCCTGCGAGTGGGAGGGGTGTCGAATGAGTTAAGAGTGATAGATGTCTGAAAAGGGCATATAACCATGAGATTAGACGAGAGCCTCAGAGATCGGGTGTTAGGATCGTGGGTGATATTGACCGGTTTTGAGTCAGGTTTGAGTCTTTGTTTGACGGTTTTGTGAGGATTCGAGGATGAATCCAGTATAGTGGGGGAGAATTGTAACATCCGTTAACAAAATTGTCAATTTTGGTATGGGGAGTCGATCAAAACCAAGGGTAGTGTCGATCGACACCAATGTGGCAGAATCGGTTTTGGTTCGATTTATTTGTGTGATTTGGCTCGGTTTAGCGGTTTTAAACCTGGTTAGTCTTATATAAGCGTGGAGCATTAGGTTTGGCCGCATCTAAGGACTGTTAATCAAAGTTTTAGAGGATTTTTAAGAGAGAGAAAGAGTTTTGTGTGAGGATGTTGAGAAGAAGGAGAAGACATAGTGGCCTGTCTCGGTAGGGAGGTGTAACGTTCAACCATATCGTGCCATATCAGTGTGATTATTGGTAGGTATATTCTTCTGTCTCTTATCTAGCTATAGGAAAAATCGGATCGTCGTTTCGATTTGTAACTAATGAGTTATGATCGTTTTCCCTTGAGTGGTCTATGCAGTTTCGGGATTTGATTAGTCATCTTGGGAAGCGTTTTACCGGCATTTGAGAGGGAATCAGGAGACGATCTTGGTATTGTTGGAAAGCTCCTTCAATCTAGTTTACAGATTGGAAACCTAATCTGTATTCGGAGGTAAGCTCCGATCCCTGTGATTGTTTCAAGTTGGTTCGTCGATCTGTTTTTTTCCTTAAAAACCTAATTTGGGTTGTGGGAAACCCTAATTATGAGTCTTAGGTGATAGAAGAGGCATCCCTTAGGGTTTGCATGTGACACCAGAGACTGCGAGGATCTCGAGTCGCTGGTTTTGTGTTCTTAGCTTTGTCTTCCGTATTCGAGGTGAGTGCGTGATCGCGGTTACGGAATTAGTTTGTTAGGAGATTGAATAATTGAATTGTGATAATTATGATTGATATTCATGTGTTTCCCATGTAAATGTTGTGGCTTTGTCGTGATCAGTCTCGTACGATGAAACGGGACCGAGTCTTGGGAGGATTCGACTCGATTTAGGTTTCTGCGGGGAGTGTCGATCGACACCTAGTGGTAGTGTCGATCGACACCCCCTTTTTGTGAGCGCGAGGTTTGGTTTTGGAATTGGAGTGTCGATCGATACCACTTGTTAAATTGTGAAATTTTGCATATTTGTTAGTTGTTTGCGTAGTAATTGACATTATATTTCCCTATTATGTAATCAGTAGGCGGAATGACCGCTTCACTGAGTATTTGTGATAATACTCACGCAACTCTTATTTCCATGTGTTACAGGTAAAGTAAAGTTCGAGACCGTGGAATCATGGCTGGGACGAGAGGATGATTAGGAACTTTAGTTTATATGTGTACCAGTTGAATTCTAGAACCGGATATTAGGTTGCTAGATTATTTTGGAATTGATACTTTTTGTTTAATGGAATTTGCTGATTTAATTAATATTGTTGTTTTCCGCTGTTTAGTTAAATGAGCTAGGCTGAATTATTTATGGTAATAATAATCCGGATTAAAAAAACAAAAGCTTGCTTGTTTCAAGAAGTGTAAAAAATTATATCTCCGTGATTTGAACTCGAATCAGATCGTTTGAAGCCTTTGTAGAGGTTGTTTCTTGAGTTCTCTGTAGTTCATTCCCATTTTCCTTTGTTTTAAGCCAAGGTGAGCCGCGAATATGGATTATAGGCAATCAAGGATTGTTTTTATTGTGATTGTGATTGATTTTTGGTGTGAAATGTGTTTTGGCGATTGTTGTGAATTCTATGGATCGTATATGTTGTGTTTCCGACATAGGCAGGTTTGCGACTCTTGTATTCCAGAATCAGGTTTGCAAATCGTGTAGCCCAGAATCGACTAGTGTAACCCGGAATCAAGCCGAGCGACACGAGACTGTGTTGACCAAAAGTGGTCTGAAATTCCTTGTGATGTTATGTGTTGTATTGTGGGTTGGTTTATGTTGATATTTGGTTGTTTACCTGAGCCTATGTGATACACTGTAGGTTGTATGACCGACTCACTAAGTACGCAAATCGTTTTTCCATGTGTTGCAGGTAAAGGAAAAGTGTGATCGCGGAATCAAGGCTTTAGGAAGAAGATGATTAGGGATTTATTGTTATTGTTTTGTGCTAGTAGGACATGGTGTTTAGGTTGCTAGAGTAACTCGTTGGTGTATTGAATTTTTGAATTTGATTATTATTTTAATGGGATTAATTGTTGAATTGGTTATGTTCTTTTTCGCTATTATTGGTGATTATGGAATTAGCCATTGAGTTTAGTATTTATGAGATTACTAAATTTGGGTCAGTTAATTATTTAATTATTTAGTTATTAAAAGAAAAAGTGTTGTTTTATTTTGGCATCAGAACCCCTACGGTTTTAGGGCAGTAGGTTGTATTAACTGAGACTATGTAATTTAAATTGATTATGAGTAGTTAGTCAATTTATTAGTCTTAGATCATCCTCTTCGGCCTTTAAAGAGATTTTCGTGGTAAGTTTTATTTGTTGTTTGTGACTTTTTGTTGCTCATGTTCATGTTCTGTGTGAGTAAAGGGAGATGGATACCGGGGCGAGAGGTCATGGCATAGGTAGAGGCCGAGGCCGTGGTCGGTGATTGAGTCTTCTAGTAGCATGGCTGCGAGTCCTACACAGGTGTCAGAGTCTCAAACGCATCATGTGGGATTCGTGAGTGAGACCAGTGCGAGTGCCAGTGTGGGTATTATGGGTGCCGGGAGGGGTGCCGGATTAGCTTGTAGGGGAGCGGACCCAGGTGTGGGTCCTCTTGTAGTTCAGGATCGAGTGGATCATCTTGAGGGTATGCTGACACAGTTGCTAGAACAGTTTTTGGTAGTGGCTCCACTGCAGGCTCAAGTAGTGCCTCCAGTGCGAAGGTGCAGTCCAGGGTTGTGGCTACTGAGTTGCGTCTGAGCAATCTGGAGATGATGGTTGAGATGCGGAGTTTGAGTACGGGTTTCTTCTAAGGCGATGTTGGGCCTGAAAAGGCAGATGAGTGGCGTATGCAAGTAGAGCGCAACTTTTGATCGATTAGATGTCTAAAGGATTATCGACTAGAGTTTGCAGTTCATTACCTGAGTGGTGATGCACATTTGTAGTGGAGAGGCATTAAGGCCAGGAGGTCGGGTGCTAAGTGGACCTGGGGCGAGTGCTTAGTTGAGTTCAACAATAAGTACTTCCCTCTGGAGACTTTGGATTGTCTCAAGACGAGGTTTGTAGAATTGGTCCAAGGTGATAGGACTGTGCGTGAGTATGACGCATAGTTCATTAGACTCCATGTTTATGCAGATAGAAGCATGGAGGACGAGCAGACGCAGTTGAAGAAGTTTCTAAGGGGACTTCAGGCTGAGTTGAGGACACGGTGCAGAGTGTCAGATTACGTCTCGAGGGCGAAGCTGATAGAGATTGCTGCAGGTATTGAAGAGGACCTGAGGGGTCAGACAGTTGTAGTAGTTCCAGGAGCGGTTGCTCCTGATGTTCAGTTGAAGAGACAGCATCAGCATAGTGGTTGTGTTTCTGGCAAGGGCGGTAAGTCTGCGCAGGGCTAGAAGAGGAAGTGGGATGATGCTTCCAGGTTGAGTTAGCGAGGCCGAGCATATTATGGATATGGGAATTTGGAGCATCGTCTGTCAAGTTATCCCAAGAAGGGCAAGCTGCAAGATTCGAGAGTATGCTTCCACTGTAGATAGCCAAGGTATATCAGGCTGATATGTCCTAAGTTGCAGCAGATGGCAGTTGCAGCGGTTCATTCGGTGGTTGTATAGCTTGTGGCTCAGATAGCGGCAGTGTAGACATTGGCTATGATCAGAGGAGCACTGCGTGTATATACGCTATTGGAGACATGCCAGTAGAGCGCTAGGCCGATCACATGTAAATTCGAATTTCAGACTTATTAAGTTTTTAGTTGTTGTCAAATTTGTTCGTTTGTTCTATTTTTCCTGTGATAGAGATATTAGGGTTTCTCAGCACCTGAGTTTTTTGTAGAGACCTTATTAGTGGGAGGTTTTGAGTCCCACGTGTTGTTTGATTATGGATTAACGAACTGCTTCAATACTCCGGAGTGTACCTAGAGCAGTGGCATTCGCAGTGATGTTGGTGAGCTAGTGAGTATGGTCAAGGTGGCTAGAGGAGCATTCCTAGCTACACTTGGGAGAGCGAGAGGCATAGATGTTCAGATCGCGGGAGAGTCAATGCCAGCGGACCTAGTGATTAGACCTGTAGAGCTATATGATGTCATTCTGGGGATGGACTGGTTAAAGCGTTATCGGGTTCATCTGGATTGCCATCGAGGTCGCGTAGTGTTTGAGAGCAAGGGGTCGAGATGTGTTTATCAGGGAGTAAGACCAACTTCGGTACTCTCGTGATTTCTGTTATTCAGGCGGAGTAGATTATAGTGCAGGGTTGCAAGGCTTATTTGGCGATTATCTCGATGCCAGAGTCTGTTGGTGAGGTTGCTATTGGAGGTATTCAGGTTATTCGAGAGTTCGAGGCTGTTTTTTAGTCATTGAAGGGATTGCCACCGTCTCGGTCTGATCCTTTTACGATTGAGTTAGAGCCCGGGACAGCGCCTATATCTAAGGCAACCTATAAGACTGCTCCAGCTGAGTTGGCCAAATTGCAGTTAGAGGATTTGGCAAATAAGGGATTTATTTGTCCGAGTACTTCATAGTGGGTAGTGCCGGTGTTGTTAGTGAAGAAGAAAGATAACAGTTCCTGGTTATGTATCAATTAGCGGGGACTTAACAAAGTCACTGGGAAGAACAAGTACCCTCTCCCAAGGATTGATGAGTTATTGGATCAGTTGAGGGGTGCTACTTGGTTCTCCAAGATAGATTTAGCATCGGGATACCATCAGATTCTGAAAGATGAGGTGGATGTTCGTAAGATAGCATTCAAGACGAGATACGGCCACTTCGAGTTTGTGGTGATGCCATTTGGATTGACGAATACGCCAGAAGTGTTCATGAGGTTGATGAACAGCGTATTCCAGAAGTATCTGAATGTTTTAAGGATCGTCTTCATCGATGATTTTCTAGTTTATTCGAGGAGTCCGGAGGAGCATGAGGTGCACTTGAGGTTGGTTTTCAAGAAGCTTCGGGAGCAAAAGCTTTTCATGAAGTTGAGTAAGTGCAGTTTCTGACAGCGAGAACTAGGGTTCCTTTTTTATATGTGTCTGCAAGAAGAAGTTTATGTGGATCCGGCTAAGATTGAGGCTATCAAAGATTGGCCTAGACCTTTTAATGCTACGGAGATCAGGAGTTTCCTGGATTTGGCAAGTTATTTAGAGATTCGTCAAAGGATTTGCGAGTATTGCTCAGTCGATGAAGAAGTTAACCGGGAAGGATATTCCGTTTATGTGGGTTCAGGAGTATGAGGACAACTTTGCGAAGCTGAAGGAGATGTTGATAAGTTCACCGGTATTGGCATTGCCCAAGCCAGGTAAGCCTTATGCAGTGTACACCGATGCTTTTAGGACTTGTTTGGGTTGTGTGTTGATGCAGGAGGGCAGGGTGATTGCGTATGCTTCGAGGTAGCTGAGGGGTGCGGAACGCAATTACCTTACTCATGATTTGGAGTTGGGTGCGGTGGTTTTTTCTTTGAAGATTTGGAGGTCCTATCTTTATGGTGGGAAGGTTCAGATTTTCACATATCACAAGAATTTACAGCATATTTTTTACTCAGCTATTGCTGAATGTGAGGCAGAAGCGTTGGGTTGAGTTGCAGGCAGATTACGATCTGGATATCATTTACCATCCGGGTAAGGCTAACCTGATGACAGATGCTCTGAGTCAATGGAGAATACATTCGACTCGGGAGCAGGATGTTGATGCATTAGTGAGCGAGATTAGAACTTTGCGTATATATGCTATTTCGCAGGAGCCGTTGGGTTTGGAGGCAGCTGATCATGCAGATCTTCTGAGTAGGATTCGAGTGGTTCAGGAGAGCGATCAAGTTTTGATTAATGTGTCGAGGAGTGTTGGTTCTGAGTAACTGGTCTCTTCGAATAGGACGATTCTTTTGCGAGGGTTTGTTTGTGTGCCTAAGGATGGGTCATTGAGGCAGCAGATTCTAAGGGAGGCTCATGTGAGTAAGTTCTCGATTCATCCGAGAGTAACTAATATGTATCATGATAACAGTATTATCGTTGGGTCGGGATGAAGAGAGATGTAGCTGACTGGGTCATGAAGTGTGATACATGCCAGTTAGTGAAGGCAGAGCATAAAGTTTCGAGCGGTAAGTTGCAAAGTTTTCCTATGTCGGAGTAGAAGTAGGATATGATCACTATAGATATTGTGGTCGGATTATGATCTTGTGGATAAAGTTTTACCACTTAACCCAACTTCCTGCAAGTGCACAGCAATCACAATTAGTATAGATAAGGGATCGAATTCCACGAGGACTTATTAACCACACTACGAATTGTAATGAATAAAATAAAGCTACAACAAAATATGTCGTTTTGGGTGATTGTGAATTAACACGGATGCAAATATTAAATAAACTGAAATCAATGAGAGAAAAGCGTTAGGACTTAGGAAATCACAAAGAATCATGCAACAATAATGATTGATTTAATCTAGGGACTTTAGGATATATCGCACCATCCAAGACTCATAACACGATGGTATAGACATTCCACTTTCGTGGCTCCGACTACTATATTCATTCACCCTAATAGACTCAACTTTCGATGGTTATTACAAGGCGAAAATATGCAAGATAATTTCAAGTTATGATATTGTCCACCGAACTCCTTAACTAAACTTTCGATTGTTAAGACGCTAGGCTCATCAAATACTAGTTCCGGTTGATATAAAAGCTTTTGGAATCTATATCAACCTAATTTCAAATCACTAAATGCGCGTTAAAGCAATTATGCATAGAGTACAAGTAAAGATGAAGATTCTATTATTATCCCTAAACAATCATCAATCAATTATCGTATTATGAAACTCATTGAAAACCTAAAACATAACAAGTGAATTACTCGAACATGGTGCACAAAAAACAGCAAGAGATTGAAGAAACATGATGATAAACTTTATTAAAAGAGTAGGGATAAGAAGATTCTTCTCTATAGCGAGGTACAAAGCGAGAACATCCACCAAAGCTCCTAAAACAAGATCTATGATCAATCCTCCAAAGGAGGCGTGGCTGCTGTCTTCTATGAGTAAAAAGTGTTTATAAATTTTGGCACACCCTAATAAAGAGGCTAAAAACAAGTATTTATAATGCTAAGGTCTCCTAGGGTTCTCCATGGGCAAAACGGTCTTTTCGGTCGAAATTGCCTTATATTGATAACTCCAACCGACCTCCTCTCCAAGGCACGTGGTGGGCTTTAAAAAGTCTTCAAATTGGGCTAAGAATGGTCAGGAACATTGTCCTTAAGGTCCATCAACGTTTGACTCCTTTCTGCGCCTTCTTCATCTTCGAGGCAGTTTGACATGTCTTCAGTAAATCCAGTATAACTTCTATCTCACAGCTCCAAATAAGATAATTCTAACTTCATTATAAATCTGACTAAAATATCTTTAAATTTAACCATCGTTCATCAAAATCCAACTTGATTTGATTGTTCGTCCGTAGCAAAACTTCGGACTCATTGCTTCTGTCCAAATTGGCAAAGTGTGATATCTTGAGAATTTCGAGGCCGGGACTAAGTCTTTGCCCCTTTAAACTTGTTGTAGCTTAGAATACACCTTTTTATGCTCCTTTTTCTCTATTTTGATGATTTTCCCTGTTAACACTTTAAAACTACAAATATGAGGAAAAACTACCTCTCTGGTGTAAAACCCTATTGAAATACTTAGAAAATGCTTTAAAATAGATAGTAAAATAGGTAAAATACTAGGTATATCAGATTACCTAACTCGAAGACCTATGATGCTATTTGGGTGATTGTGGACCACATGACCAAGTCGGCAGATTTTTATGAAGACCGATGAAGCTGCGGTTTTGGCTAAGAAATATCTGAAGAAGATAGTGAGACTGCATGGAGTGCCAACCAGCATTGTGTCAGACTGGAATCCTAAGTTCGCGTCTGAGTTTTGGAGAGCCTTTCAGGGTGAGATAGGCACTAAGGTGCATATGAGTATGGCATATCATACGCAGACTAATGGACAGTTAGAGAGGCCTATTCAGACTTTTGAGGATTTGTTGCGGATGTGTGTTCTAGATTAGGGTGGTCACTGGGTTGATCACTTGTGCCTGGCTGAGTTTTCTTATAATAACAGTTTCCAGGCGAGTATCGGGGATGGGCCCATATGAGGTGTTGTATGGGAGGCCGTGTAGGACACCATTATGCTGGACCCAATTGAGGGAGCTGAGTATTTTTTGTGCAACTTTTTTTCAAGAGACGATGGAGAAGATCCGTGTCTTGAAACTGAACATAAAGGGGGCTCAGGATCGACAAAGGAGTTATGCCGATAAGAGGACGAGAGAGTTGGAGTTTGCGGTCGGAGATAGAGTGTATCTCAAGATAGCCATGTTGCGAGGCCCCAACAGGTCAATTATAGAGAACAAGTTGAGTCCAAGATTAATAAGCTTGTTCTCGGTGGTAGAGCGAGTTGGACCGGTGACTTACCGGTTAGAATTACCACCGATTATCGGTCGATGTTGAGGAAGTGTCTGCATGCTTCGGAGGAGTTGGTGGCTAAGATTTCGGAAGATCTTTAGCCTGATTTATCAGTAGCAGCGAGACCTGTAAGGAATCTCGAGAGGAGAGTCAAGGAACTGCGTCGGAAGAAGATTCCACTGTTGAGAGTTTTGTGGGATTGTGCAGGTACTAAGGAGGAGACATGGGAGCCAGAGGCAAAGATGAAGTTAAAGTTTAGGAAGTGGTTTGTCAAGCAGGTCACAGGATGAGCTTTACTTAACTTTGTGGTTCCAGTTTTGGTTGTTTAGCTCGTTGTTGATTTTATTTATGTATTTTTTTCATTTCGTTTTAACGATTATACATTTTAAAGATTTATAAGATGGTGTTTTCTTTATTTATCTATGTGTTATAAGATGATTGGTTCTTATATGATGTTTAGTGCGTTGACCAGTGGTCGGTCATGTTTGAGTGGATATTCCGGGTTATGGAATATCGTGTTTGGCCACATGAGGTAGTTCTTGTCGATAGAAGTTTATAGACGTTTTAGAATTTATTACTCTATGGGTTGTGTTGGCTCCAAATAACTCATTCTTTTTTGAGATGATTAGTTCTCTAGAGGAGATAAGTAGTTCTCTTGTATAATTATGTGGGATAATTAGTTCTCAGTATGAGTATTGACGGATGATTAGTTCCCTTGTGAACCCGGAGCTCAAAGGATTTGTTCCTGAGAGTGTGTGGGGTACGAGGCACTGATAGCTCAAAGAATGTGTTCTTGCGAATGGAAGGGGTGTGGAATGAGTTAAGAGTAATAAATATCTGGAAACCGGTGTATAAACATGAGACTAGACGAGAGCCTCAGAGATTGATGAACTCGGGTGGTTTTGACCGGTTTAGGTCAGAGTTTGGATTGGTTAGATGGTATGTCAGGATTCGAGGACAAATTAGAAAGAGAGAGTGTTCTAGGATTCTTGGTGAATTGGGTTCCTAGGAAGGGTTTTGTGGTGTCATAGAAGTGCAAAAATCTTTCTTTCTTCGTGATTTGAACTCGAATCAGATCGCGTGAAGCCTTGTAGAGGCTGCGTTTTTGGGTTCTTCGTAGTTAATTCCCGTTTTCCGCCGTTTTAAGCCAAGGTGAGTCACGACCATGGATTCTAGGCAATGAAGGATTGTTTTTATTATGTTTATGATTGATTTTTGGTGTGAAATGTGTATTGGCGATTGATGTGAATTATATGGTTCGTATATGTTGTGTTTCGTGCAGGTTTGCGACTCGTGTGACCCGGAATCGAGTTGAGAGAAGAGAAACTCGATTATGGTGCTACAGTGAGGCGGCTAGCGCGACACTGGAATGGTGTTGAGCGATACGAGTGTAGTTGTTGTGTCGCTTGACACGAGCTGTTTGGTTGTGTCGATCGACACCTTTCTGGATTCGTTCGACACGAGACTCTGTTGACTGAAAGTGGTCTGAAATGCCTTGTGATGTTATGTGTTGTATTATGTGGTGGTTTATGTTGATACTTGGTTGTTTACCTGAGCATGTGTGATACGCCGTAGGTGGTATGACCGGCTCTCTAAGAATTTATTAAATACTTACGCAACTCGTTTTTCCTTGTGTTGCAGGTAAAGGAAAAGTGTGATCGCAGAATCAAGGTTTTAGGAAGAGGATGATTAGGGATTTGTTGTTATTGTTTTATGCTAGTAGAACCTGGTGTTTAGGTTGCTAGAGTAACTCGTTGGTTTATTGAATTGTTGAATTTGATTGATTATTGTTTTAATGGGATTATTGGTTGAATCGGTTATGTGATTTTCCGCTGTTATTGATGATTATGGAACCAGCAGTTGAGAGTTTAGTATTTATGAGAATACTAAATTTGGGTTTATTAATATTTTAATTATTTAGAAAAAAGTATTGATTGTTTCAAGACAACTATTGCAAGTGTTGTAGTCAATATTTGAGTAGTCTTCTCGTTATTTAGCAGAATACAATAGCTTTTTTTATGATTTAAACATAACCGTTGAAAGAGGGTTGATCTTACTCACGTAGCTTAGTCGAGAGATTATTAGGGGATGATTGCTTGAGACTTTAATTGTGAAAACTTTTATTTTAACCAGAATTTTTAAAGTTTTTTGAGACTTTTAATTTTTTAATTACGTTGTGACTTTTAAAAAAGTTAAAAGTCTTTGATTTTTGGCTTTTAAAAAAACAACGTAAATGAAGAAAAAAACTAAAATTTGGGCTGTGAGAGATTTTAGGGACTTTGAGAGATTTTAGGAGAGTTAAAGTCTAATTGGTGAGAATATTAACTTTAAAAGCTGTATTTAATTTTAAAGTCCTTAAAGTCCTAAAAGTTTAATCACCAATCACCCCCTTAGTTAATGACAAGCGTGGTTTCCATCTATACGATGTTAAATTGAAATATAGTGAATTGGAAAATTTACATGAAAGCACATGAATAACATAAATATTTTTCCAACTACTACTTTTATTTTTTACTTTTTTGGTTCCAAATTTTTTCTAGCATAAATAAATAATAAATTCTTTATTTTCTTTGGTCAACAAATAATAAATTCTATAAGGATAAGATTGTTTTACTTTAACAGAAAAAAATCCAGTAAATAAGATATCTTTGTGTACAACGTATTCAACCCAAAAAGTGATTTTCTATTTTTGCAATAAGAAAAATTTCATACCCTTTTATCCCTTTAAATAGTCACTTATTCCTCTAACCTAAGTTCATATCAAAACCCAAAATCATTTCATCAATTTTCTTCTTAGACAAAACTTGTGTAGATACTATGAACATCCAAACTTCTTTCTCTCAACGACGAGTGAGGGAAAGAGGCTTGATCGTATCTTTCCGAGTTTCAGCAAATTTGTTCTCAATTTTCTTGATATTTCACTACAAGAAAACAAGACATATTCCTACGGCCAAATCCGTCAGAAATCCGTCGGGTTGTCCCGACGAATTTCTGACGGGCCATGGATCACCGGAAACCGTCGACAATATGTCGGAATCCGGTCGGAGCAGATAATTCCGACGGCATTCTGACGGAAACTCATCCTGACGGAATTCTGACGGTCAAGGAAGACGACGGCTTCAAGACCGTCCGAAGGTCAAGGAAGACGACGGCTTCAAGACCGTCAGAAATCCGTCTGTGCTCAGACCGGATTCTGACGTAGTGTCGACGGATTCCGGTGATGCATGTGCCGTCAGTAATCCGTCGGGCCAAACCGACGGAATTCTGACGGCTTTGGAAATCTTTAAAAAAAAAAAAAAATGAAAATAAATGAATTATTATGGAAAAAAATAAATTAAAAATAAAAATTAAATTCAAATTAAATTCAAATTGTTTAAAAACCAAATTTAAAGTTTTACATTACATTTAAAATGTCCAAAAACATTTACGACCTATGAGCACGGAAGAATTCGTTCATCTTCGCCTCCATTGCACGATATCGTTCGTCCGCCTCCTCCTTCTCTCTCTTTCGCCGGTCCTCCGCCTCCGCAAGCTGTCTTTGCAACCGTTCCTCCGCCTCCGCCTACTCTCTCTCGTACCGTTCCTCCAAAGAGCTAACCCGCTGGGTCAGCTCGGCGTTTTGTGCTACCAAACTGGTACCACCGTGATAGCAAACCGACGAAGAAGATGAGCAACTGTCTTCGGGGAGGTCGTAGACACGACCTCTGGTCTTAGGGGTTACCTAAGAAAAAAAATTCAAGCAATTTCAAAACGTATTAGTATTAAAAGGTATTTTAAATGTGTTTAAAATTGACACGTTTACTAACCTCGTAAGTGAACTCGTTGATCTTCTCGAATGGAACTTTGGTTGGCGGCGGAGTTCCATTGACGCTCGATTGCGATTGGAGGTACTGCTCCCCGAGCTTCTCCACGGTCTCCACGTTTTTCCGAGCAATCGCATCTTGGATTTCACCCGTCTTTATGTTGGTGTGGGCATCTCTGATGACATCAAGATGCGAAGGACGCACACCGGTCTTCACAATCTGTTAGCATAGGCAAGTACGGAAAATGTTAGCGATAATTAAAAAATTATGGAAAATTAGGAAAATTACCATTTGATGAACACGTGACGCCTTGCTCGTTGCACCGAGGTTGTGGGTCGCTTGTCCCTTCCCATTCCGGTCGCACTTCCGGTTAGTCAAGTTTTTCTCGGAGGTCGCTTGAGTGTCCTCCCGTTCCCAATGTGCAACTAGTCCAGCCCATAATGCTTCGTCGTTTTTAAGAACCTTAGGCACCTTCTGACGTCGCAACCACCCGTCCTTCCACTCGTTCATCTTCTGCGAGTACTTTCTACGCGCCATTGCGTCGAATTCTTTGCGGACGATACGAATCAGCTGTGGGTCCCACGTAAATTCTTGCTAAAAACAAAAAATTACCCGAAATACTATTGACAATTGGAATGTAATATAAAAAATGAATTTTTAATTTAGAATATAAATACATACCGCAAATTGCCGAAACCATGTGTCCTGGTCTGCCACCGGCATGGAATCATAAGTGGGATACGGCTTACTTATCATGGTATTGATCATTGAGTTGATGGCACTCGCAATACCGTTTCCTGAATATGGGAACCTACACGGTATTTTGTTTCATATTTTATTAACAATTGTATTAAGTTAATTTAAGCCTATAAATTTTTAAAAGTAGTCATTACCAAGTCGTGTTAGGTGGTACATCCGGATCAAGTCGTGTCAACCTATCCCGACCGGGTTGGGACACAAACTCCTCGATGCTCATTGCCGTACGAGCAGAGGCAGTTGTACCCATAAGAGGAGTGTCGGGGATCTGCGACTGACTCTTAGTCCCACCTCCCCTATTGGAAGTACCGGCTGCGCTAGTCTCATGAAATAGACCATAATCCCTACGATTTACAAATTTTTTACATAACTTTAAAATTAATATTTAAAATTACTATATAAATTATAAATTTAAAATTTACAATCTTTAGTACGGAGTTTGGGCTTTTGGGATTCAGGGAATTTGTGATTTTGAGATTTTGAGATTTCAGAATTTATGGAATTTAGGATTTATGGTCATTTGGTAATTTGCGATTTTGGAATTTTGTTATGAAGGAATGAAGTAACACTCCGACATCAGGAAGACCAAACACGTAAAATTTTGTAAATGGTATAAAGGTTTTTTTTAGATATAGTGATTTTTTGATTTTTTCATCTTATATTTATAGATTTAGGGATTTAGGATTTGTTAAAAAATTTTAAAAAAACATTAAAAAAAATTTAAAACAATACAAATTAAAAAAATTAAGGGACTCGCTCAATGTTGGGAGTTCAAGAAACCATTATTGACAATGTTAAAGAATTAGAGGTTTATGAAAATCAAGGGAACATAGATAGAACTTCTGGGATTCACGGGCTTGGATCTTTAATTGGGAGAACATAAATTATGACGAATTATGTTGCCATTCGAAGAGCCAATCCCGTGAAAACCAGAAGTTCTACCTATGCTGGCTTGGTTTTCATAAATCCCTAATTACTTAACATTGTCAATAATTGTTGCATACAAGTCCTAACATAGATCGAGTCCCTTAATTTTTTTAATTTGTATTGTTTTTAAATGTTTTTTAATTTTTTTTAAAATTTAAGGGTTTTAAAAGTTTTTTAAATTTTTTTAAAAGTTACTTAAAATTTAAAATTACATGTTTTTAAAAGTTACATATTTTTAAAAAATTTTAAATTTAAGAGTTACATGTTTGTAAAAGTTTTTAAATTTTTTTAAAAGTTAAGAGATCTTTTTTTTAATTTAATCAAGAATTTTAACAATTTTAAATTTATAGAATTTTTAATATTAATCTTATTATCATTGGGAATAGGATTATAATTGGTCCATCATCATGTGTTAGCAATATAGGATTTTAAGATTTTAGGATTTACTAACTTAGGGATTTTGGGAAATTGGAAATTTGGAATTTCGGCATTTAGGGATTTTTCGATTTTTAGATATGGAGGTTTAGGGATATAGGTATTGTTGGGTAATTGGTATTTGGAATTTGTAAATTTATGTTAAAAATAATTTTATAGAGGATTTATAAAATTTTAAATGTTTAAAATGATTTTTAAAAGTTATACAATTTTCAAAGTTTAAGAAAGTTAAATTTTTGTGTAAAAATTTTAAATAAATATTTATTTTTAATTTTTAAATTTTATAATTTTATATATTAATCATATCATAAATCTATTAAAATCCCTTAAAACCACAAAAACTTATTCAAATCAAAATCAAAAAATTCCAAAAATTCTTAAAATGTTCATAATATCGTAAAAATTTCAAAAATCCCTAAATTCTTAAATTCTTTATATTACCATAAATCCAAAATTCATAAATTTAAAAATTCCTAAATTCCCAAAAATTATAAATCTAGAAAATTCTACTAATACCTAAATTCATAAATCCCTAAAAAACTCATACACCCTAAATATGTGAATTCCTAAGTTTGTTACTTCCTAATGCAAAAAATCCGCATAAACCATTATGAAATCACCCAAAATTTGATCACAATCACAATCATAAACAATTTTGTAACTTATAATTTGAAGAACAATAGTGAAAAACTCTTCAAAATTTAGAAAAACTTACATGTTTGGGGTAAGTGGTGATTGACTTACGGAAGGGGAGTAGAATCGGTGGAGGACCGGTGTAATCGGCGGCAAATTGGCGGTGAAGCAACCGGAATTGGAAGGAAAAAAATTTTGTTTGTGTTACGTCTGCGGGGAAGACGAAGGCTCTGGTTCTAATGGCGTATGCCGACGGGGTTCCGACGGAATTCTGACGGAATAAAAAATTCCGATGGAAATACTGGCGGATTTTGTCGCGTCTTTGATGATATCGAAGTGTTAAGGCGGCACAAAATTAGGGTTTTCCGTCAGAATTCCGTCAGGAAGTGTGACGGAATTCTGACGAATAGTGGTTTTTTAATTAATTTTTCATTCTCCGAATAGGAAAAAAATAAAATTAATTACCCGTCAGAAATCCGTCAGACATTATGACGGATTTCTGACGGATTTGGGTTATTTTATTAATTTTTTCATAACTCAAATGCCTAAATTCAAAAATCCGTTCATTCATAAATGACTAAAAATGTCATAATCAATTACGAAATCATGTTGAACAATGCATTTAAACGGACAATGAACCAATCCCAGATTACTAAAACACAATTTCAAGAACAAATCAATAAAACTCTTTAAAATCATCAAAAACTTACATGGATTGTTGAGTGGATGAGTGGGTTTGACAATTGGATTGTCAACATCGGAAAACCGGTCCGAATCGGTCCTGAATCAGCGGCAGAACGGATTTCTGACGGATCATTAAATTCTTATAATATATATTCGGAGATTTAAAAAATCAATAAAAAACCATAATCCGTCAGACATCCGTCAGTATTTATGACGGATTCATAATTTTATATTCGGTCTAGTCGGAAAATATTAAATTCATGGAGGGGTTGGATGTTTATTCATCATCTTAGTCTGGAACTGTTTCATATTCGTACCCAGTAGTTCTTTCATCTTCCTCATCCATGGTAGCTACTTCCGTTGGTTGGTATTCAGCAATCATCGAATTAGCACCGATTATCTGTGTGCAAAATGAATTTAGGTAAGTCTTCCCAGCAATATTTATAAACGTATGTTATACATCTACCTTAACAATATTCCGCTCTATGATGTTCAGGTACTTTGAGTTCCTGTTAAAACGGCAAACGGTAATATTCTTTAGGATGACCACCGCACCTACACCAGTCGTGAGTCTGTACTCGTCATTCTTGAAGATGTTATGGTGCATGGTTCCCTCGATTTTTCCTGAAGGATCTTTCAAGGTTACTAACAGATCTCCCTGGTCATTAGGGGTTAAACTATAGAGCATAGCCACAATCTGGTAATGAAATAGAATATACTTGTCAGATAAATTGTATCTCTAAATGTTAATAAAATTGGTCGAAAACGTTAACCTTTTTGATTTTCACAAATTGTGAATGCGGTGATTGAATTTCTGTGACCGGGGTCCATAAAGGTGTGCTCCTATTGTTATAAGAACCCACATGTATGAAGGATAGATTTAGTATTTGTCAGACACAACAATTATTGTTAAAGTAACTACGGTAATTATATATATATATATATATATATATACCTTCACGGATTATGTAATCGATAGTTGAAGTCCACCGAGGAGTACTAAAATCCTGGTCGGCCTGTGGTGCCTCATTAATGACCTCTCGAACAAAATCTTGTGTTGGGCGTGTCTGAGAACTTTCACCTCGTACCACCTTTGCATCATGAGACCTCTTGCGAAACAGTCCTCGCCGAATGACTTAGCCAGGTCCCGGTATTACGGGCGTTTGGCTATGGGATTGTTGAGTTGGATGGAGTGAAATTGTCGATTCAGCATCATTAACATGTAAGTTATCGTAAGGAGGGCTTGAAGGAACATGAGTTGTGTTTGGAGGGTTTCGACCGGGGCCGCGGTTTTGCATATAGTAATTCCATAGATCTCTGTTTGCCATTACGCAATTGAATATTTCTGTGTTGTGTTATGATTTTGTGTTCAAAATTTTTTATGGAAGAATGAGAAAATGTGCAAACTTATGTAGAACGGATATCCGTAAGATTTCTGTCGGAAAACCGTCATAACACTCCGATATAACACCCCACCAATCTCATCGGCCACTGCAGACGATTTATTAACCACTCAAACGTTGCCGACATCGCAAACCGTCGGAATTCAGTCTGAAAGCCGTCAACATAATTATGACGACATAGTTCTGGCGATAATCCGTCTGTTTGTCTGACCAATCAAACGTTGCCGACATCGTGTAGTCTGAATTCCGTCGCTATTCCGACGGTAAAACCCACGGAATACCGGCGGGAAACCGACGGATTATACATATAACTTCTACTATAAATACACTGATCATGACGGAGTCGGTATCTTCTACCCCTCTCACTAACACAAAAACAAAATGTCTTCTACCTCTCCTAACGAAGAATCTATATCAAAAACCGGGGTAAATTTTTTGGATATTCCAAAATTCTCGTGGGAAACTGAATCTCATTGCGACGAATTCACTCAAGAGATTCCCACTTACTCGTGGGAATTTGATACCTGCTCACCAATCCAGCAGGAAGATTCCACATCAACAATAGTTCCGGACAGCCAGTGCTTGCCACACAACCACCACATTCCAAAATTGTCGTGGGAATCGGAATCTCAGTGCGACAAACACACTAAAGATATACCCACATACTCGTGGGGAGATGCTTCATGCGCTCCAAAAAATGCAGATGGGTTCGGTTTTCCTAATCACACATACGATAACCAGCCAGAATGTCCTGACCAGAAGCGGGTTGTCAATGCCGGCCAACCATATTAATTCACTGAACAGTCATATACTTACGGTGGAAGTACTTCAACAGAATGTAAGGATCAATACTATGATTTTCAATTCGCCCAAAGCCCAGAAGTGCCAAACTTAAATATTGATGTTGATGCAATCAAAAGTGAATTGTGCGATGGATTTTTTAGATTCTCCAGGAAAGAATAATAAAGGAAAGAAAATTAAAAAATGGTTCTAACCAATGGTAAGTTTGGAGTGGATACAGACATAATTTTTTTAAATTAATATTGTCTATTTATGTGTTTTGTACCATAACCGTTGTGTGTTTAATATTTGCAAGTCTTTAATCTACCTGTGTATTAAGTTGTTTTAAATTTTAAGTTTCATTAAATGTAATGATTTATTGGTGTTGCATAATCAAAATATATTGTTAATTAGTAACCGGATTTGATTATAAATTATTAAATGTCAATGATATACAAGATTCGTCCTCAGCTTAAATGGTTATGCTTCCTTTAAAACTATATCAAACCCGAGTTCGAATCCGGGGTCGTGTGCAAGGATAGTGGTTTTCTTAGTTGTCCGTCGTAATACTGAGATTGTCTTCCACAATCAGATTTGTTAATGAGCAATGGCAAAATGCAGTAAATTTTTGTCTACTATATATGCAGTACACTATATTACTGGGAACCCATAGATGTCAGAGTACAACATTCATAAGGACACATTTAGTCATAAATTATTAATCTGAATCTTCGTCTAATCCACTTTTATTAGGGATGGAGTCTGAATCGTCGTCAAATTTGTCACATGTTTCCTCTTCGTCTGAATGCACTAGATCATCCCCGATATGTGTGACATCAACGACAAGGTCAATGTTATCCATCTCCTCAACAGGTGACATTGGTATACTTCTCGATGGTTGTAGAGCATCTTGTTCTGGAACTCCATATATTTTTCCTCTCGGGTTAATAGGAGTTACTGTGATCCAAGGATCTGTACGATAGGCAACTCGAGGATATGGAATGTAGCAAACCTATAAATAAAGCGTGGATAAATATTGTTAATATACATGAACAACAAACCTTAAGTATGAGTACGTAGGTAAACATATTATGGTATTGAAACCTGGTCTGCTTGAGACGCAAGGATAAATGGATCGTAATACTGTAGTTTCCTGCTTGAATTTATCGAAATAACACCAAGAGGGTCAACTCGAAACCCTCGACCATTGGATGGATCATACCAATCGCACATAAACACAATGCACCTCAAGTCCAACATTCCTGGATAGTGGATTTTCAAGATTTCGTTTAAAATCCCATAGTACATGGTATCACCTGACTGGGCCGAAATACCATAGTCCGAAGTTGACATTTGACGTCCTTCCTTACGGACCCTGAACGAATATCCCCTAGTGCAAAACTTGGGATATGAAATCGCGGTGCTGCGTAAACCCTGAACAAACTCCACTAACCATGTCGGGAGTGGTTGACCACTTGCTAAACTTTCGGAAACCTAAAAGTTAGTAATTAGATTAAACTTACATAACATTTCAACCACCCCGGAAATTCTTCATCTTTCAAGACAGCAAGTTCGGCATCTGTCTTATCAGAATGGTAATCACGTGCTAGAGACATGTAGATCTTGTAACATAACAGTCGTTAGTAGATGAAGGCAAATAATTCCATAAATTTAGTATAATAACTGATATACCTTTCGTACTCTAAAATTTCGTCACAGTTTCTGAGGATATACATATGCAAATGTGTGACCTCTTGTGGTGATAGTCTGCATTTCTTTCCTTTTCCACTTGCTCAACCAACTTGGGCAAACAACTCAAGAACAACCACGGCATAGACTGCTTTCTCACCTCTATCATCATGTCGGGCAGGACGTCTCGCCTTAGTACGAACTTCCGGTGGAAAGTAATATTCGGCAAAGTGTGAGACTTCCTCGTTTAAGCTTTGTGCGACAATAGATCCCTCAGCCTTCCTGAGATTTTTAACCTTTTTCTTCAGGTGGAACATGTAACGCTCGAACGGATAAATCCATCGGTATTGAACAGGGCCTCCTAAGTCTGCTTCTCGTGGGAGGTAAATAGGAAGATGTTCCATAACGTCAAAAAAAGACGGTGGAAATATCTTCTCAAGATTGCAAAAGAGAACTGGGATATTGGACTCTAAGTTACGTATCCCGTCAATTGTAAGCGTTCTTGAACATAAATCTCGGAAGAATGCACTAACGTCTGTAAACAAAAAATAAACAAGTTAATTAGTACATGTATAGTAATACTATGGTAGTAAGAAACTAATGGGAGTACGAAATATACCTCCAATTGCTTGGTGGATTGAATCTGGAAGAAGATATGCAAATACAAATGGAAGAAGACGTTGTATCACGACATGACAATCATGACTCTTCATTCCTATAAACTTCCCTTCTGTCAAATCCACGCAATTACATAGATTAGTTGCGTAGCCGTCTGAAAATTTTATAAATATTTTAAACCATTCAAAAAATACTTCTTTCTGCCCAGCGTCTAACCGGTACGTAGGCATCGGCAATCTACCATTAGCCGAAACATGAAGCGATGGCCTCGAACAAATCAATGGCAAGTCCAATCTAGACTTCCAGTTGTCTTTGGTCTTTCCTGGGACGTTTAATATGGTGTTCATGATGTTGTCAAAAAAATTCTTTTCAACATGCATGATATCTGCATTATGCCGCAATAGATGGTCTTTCCAGTAAGGCAAATCCCAGAAAATACTTTTCTTCTGCCAATTGTGATATTCCCCACAACCGTCGACGGGGTGATGGCCATTACCCCCACATTCAGGAGTTCGCTCGGCACCAAAATCACGTAACTGTTCCAATATGCTGCGACCATCTATCTCTGGAGGTGGACCATATAACACTTGTAGATTCTTCCTGAAATGTCTTTTAGACCGACGATATGTATGATCTGCCGATAAAAAACACCTGTGACAATCAAACCATGTAGTCTTCCTTCCGTGCTGCAGTTGGAATGCTGTAGTATTGTCTTGGCAATAAGGACAAGCCAATCTTCCATGCGTTGTCCATCCAGATAACATACCATACGCTGGAAAATCGCTTATGGTCCACATAAGAACCGCACGCATGTTGAAATTCTGCTGGACTGAAACATCAAAAGCCTCAACACCATGCTCCCACAATATCTGCAACTAAGAGATCAATGGCTGGAGGAATATATCGAGCGACCGTCTTGGATGATCTGGCCCGGGAACTAGAATTGAGAGAAACAGGAACTCTCGCCGCATGCACAAAGATGGAGGCAAATTGTAAGGTGTTACGATGACTGGCCACAATAAATATTTTCTTCCATGCTTGCCAAACGGGTTGAAACCATCAGTGGATATATAAGCCTATGTACACATTTCGTCTTTCATATGCAAAATCCGGATATACGGATTGGAAGTGTTTCCACGCTTCCGCGTCAGAAGGATGCGTGATATCTCCATCTTGACTATGTTCTGCATGCCATCTCATAGCCTTAGCTGTGCGGTTTGATTCGTACAGCCTCTTCAACCTCTCCCTTAAGGGTAAATACCACATCCGTTTGAATGGAATCTTCACCCTGCCACTTGTGTCCTGGAACCGGGGTTTCTGGCAAAATTTACATTTGTTTTGGTTCTCGCCTTCTCTCCAGTATATCATACAGTTGTCAATGCACACATCTATAACCTGGTAGGGCAAACCAAGACCGGTGACAAGTTTTTGGACCTCGTAGTATGATCCTGGGGCCAGATTATCTTCTGGCAAAACATCTTTCACGAACTCGGCGAATGCATCAACACATTCTTCGGACAAATTATAATCAGTCTTCAGGTTCATCATTCTACTAGCAGAAGATAGTGGTGAATGACCATCCCTACAACCGTTGTATAGTGGTTGCTTTGATGCGTCTAACATATCGAAAAACCTTCGAGATTCTAAATTAGGTTCTTCAACCCTATCACCCTCATGATACCCACCCGACTGCAAATTCTCTCTAAACGCATCGTTAACCATCGCACCCGTACTTACCCCAACATCTACTTCAGCTGTAGGTTCCCCTACGCTAGACGGAAAATAAGGTTTATTGCTACTGGTACTACCATATTCATAATTCCTTTCTCCATGTAAATACCAAACCATATATCCCGCCCTAAATCCATATCTATATAAGTGGTTCCAAACAGTAGGAACCGCAACACTAATTCTATTACAGCAATTAGAACAAGGACATTTGATATCCTGACCTTTGTTGGCCGCCTCTTGATTTCTAGGTAACTGCATGAACTCGCAAATACCTTGAGCGTATTCGGTCGTTAATTAGTTCGACCCCTCTTCCATCATTGGCTCGTCCATCCATGACCGAAAATATGAAGAACTCATCTCTAAATGATTTTTTTGTTTTTCAAATGTTGTTATAAACGTCGGAAGAAATGTGAGAACTTATGTAGAATGAAAATCCGTCAGAAATCCGTCGGAAAACCGTCAAAACCTCCGACATAACAACACATCAATCCCATCGGCCAACCCAGACGATATGTTAACCACCCAAAGTTTGCCGACATCAGACCCCGTCACAATTCCGTCGGAATTTCGTCTGTCAGACTGAAAAATCTGATTTCTGTCGTTTTCCGTCGGAATGTCGACGAAAACTTACGACGGCTTACCGTCGTCGGTAATCCGTCGGTAAATATTGACAGATTTCTGACGGCACACGGACGGTAATCATCGTCGTCAGAATTCCGTCAAAATAAACCGACGGAGGACTGACATACTGATTTTCTGTCGGAAAACCGTCTGAATTCCGACAAAAATGTCCGACGGGAATTCTGACGGCCGGAAATTCCGTCGGAAATACGCCTGTTTTCCTGTAGTGTTTGAGGTGAGAGTTAGATCAATGAAAATGTCAAGAGGGTTGAGAAGAAACTAGCCGAAACTCGGAAGGTAATGGCGGAGTATAAGGTGGATGATCTCATGTTCCAACTCCAAGCAGGTCATCCACTTGCTGATCTTAGCGAAACCAAAGTTGATAAACTTATAACTTATTCGCATGATGAGTTTGAGGAGAGAATTAGATTATAGGAAACATTTAATTGAACTGTCTCTAACGTATTGCAAAAGGAGATCAAGTCAATGTTTCCTATAATCTAAGTCTCTCCTCTAACTCATAAACTTAACTTGTCACCATTTAACGGGATTTTTCTTTTTCTCCCTAGGTGTCCACTATTAATTTTTGTTAAACCGGTATGATAAAATTCACAAGAAATACTTTGGGTAGATCCTATGAGGTTTCATTTCAGCGGCATTTGAATGTTTTGTTGTTGACTTCTTCTATAAATTTCTTTTGTTGTTGATTGTTGTTATCTTCTCTCTATGGATCCAGTTTTGCTTTTGTTTATTCGAATTTATATCAAGGTAAAAGACACCAATTCATGTAATATCCAGAAAGCTAACAATTTATTATCTCTAACTCTCTAGTTTTGATTTCAATTTTCAACTCACATAGTACGGTCCCAACTGGCTTTTTGATTGAGGAGCAAAAATACAGAACAAAATGCTAAATTGACTCGAAAGCTCAACGACATAAACAAGCAGCACGAAGCAACAATTTGCCTCAAGCTATCGACCTGGAGATATATAAGCCAAAATATGCATAAAGGATTGAATCGGTAGAGTGAGACATAAGTCGACCATCATATAGCAACACTTGTGATTTAAATTTTGATTTGTTGAATTTTGGTTTTGTTGAATTGAGAAGTCAACTTTAATTTGTACCAAATGACTTACTGCAAAGGAGGTCAACGTTCTTGAATCTTGTATAAAGTGTGTTAAACCAGATTTTCTCTTTTAATTTAAATGAAACGCAAACGATAATTGTATTCTTAATTCAATCAGTAAAATTAAGATTTCACCACCACATTACGTAAGTCGGACATTGTATTCTAATGTATATATATTGGTATCATTTTGAGAGAAATTTATATATTAGCTTGGTAGCATCGATAAACACCTAATTATCTGGCATGTTAATTCTCTATTAAATAAAAAAACATCCCTTAATTCTCTTTTCCTCTCGCTCTTTTTCTAACTCCCATTACTTCTTTTTCCGCTTGACTATATCTTTCTGCGATGAAGGAACTTTGAAATGAGGAGCATATCCAAAAATCAGAAGCTATGGAAGATTTTAGTTTTTAAGAATATCATTTGTAAAATTTCATAGCAGCAAATGAATACACATTTATAAATAAAAAAACTTGTTGCTTCGTTCGAAGAATACCAAAGGATATATATAAACTAAATAACATGTTAGTTGTTCACTATTTATACACGTGATATACTGATACATATAATTAGGGGTGACGACAAAAAAAAACAGGTGTCAAAATGGGTAAACCAAACCAAACCAACCATACCCAAATGACTCAAATGCTAAATGGGTAATGGATCAACACAACTCAATAAGCAAATGAGTTGGGTTTATCCACTAACTCATTTAAATTAATGGGTTAATGGTTAAATGAATTTAACCCATTAAATAATTTTTATGAATCTGTAACAAAGAAAACAAAATACATTGTCCTCATACTATATGTGACATAATGTAAGATGGCCAAAAAAACCTCATACTATTTGTTAGTAATATGTGTCTTTTCCCTATAAATGATGCCTTGCTAACAAATAACATGTTATTTACCGTGTGATTGTATCTGCTGCGAGTTTAACTAAACTTTTTATTAGTTAATAATGTGCGTGATTTTTTATGAAAACAATGCTAAGTTGTAGTGGTCTTAAAAAAAAAAAAACTTTTTCATAAAAACAATGCTAAGTTGAAATATAATGAACTGGAACATATAAATAATTAACACATGAATAGCATAAATTATGGCTAAAAAGTATTTTGTGTGTTATATAATAAATTTTTTTGTTTATGCACAAGATGTTTTTCAATACTCCAAAAACGAATGGTATGAATATTTCTTTACGATCGAATGGAATGAGGTTTAAGTTCTAAATTTTTATTTTTTTGTTTGTCTGTTAGAGTATAGTATTTGTTGACTTTTTCCCATCTAACTATTTCTACATTTTGGTAAGAAATATTATTGAGCATAAATAAATAATAAAATTACATTTCTTTAAGGGATAAGATTTTTGTATTTTGGGAAAAAAATTTGTAGATAAAATAAGAAATCTCTGGGTACAATGTTACTAACCCTAAAATGTTATTTCTATCTTTGCAGTAAAAAAATATCAAACCCTTTCATTTCTTTAAATAGTGTCTCATTGAAACAACCAACATTTTTTATAAAAAAATTAATTGACCCGAATTAATAATCTCATAATTATTAAACAACCAGCGGAAAATCAATACTTAATAAACCAAACAAATCCAATAACCAATAAATCCATCAACCAATAAATCCATCAACCGAATTCATCTCAATTCAATTTCAGAAAATTCAATTACCAAAGAAATTCTAGCAACCTAAACACCAGGTTCGTTAAACTAAACAATAATTTAAAACCCTATCATCCTCTTCATACTGCCATGATTCCGCGATCACGCTTTTCCTTTTACCTGCAACACATGGAAATAAGAGTTGCGTAAGTATTTCATAAATACTTAGTGAGCCGGTCATACCATCTACTGGTGTAACAAGCAGGCTCATGCAACATTACAATCAACAACATATATAACACAATCCAGCAAATACATAACATTGTATTTTTAAAACATTTCAGAACCAAAACAGATCGTGTCGAGCAACACCATAAAGGTGTCGATCCACACGACTCAAGTGCTTGTGTCGATCAACACCCGAAGGCTTTCCAGAAGGGTTTTCCAACGGTATCTAGATCGTCCTCTGATTCCCTCTTGAACGCCGGAAAAACGCTTTTCAAGGTGACTGATTGAATCCTGAAACTACGAAATTTCACACTGATCAGAGATGATATGATCGTTCGATCCTCTTTCCTTCCGAGACAGCTGAATTTGTCCTCTCCTTTCTCTCAATCTCAACACACCAAAATCACCTTTCTCTCTTTCTCTTCTCTTTACTCTCAAAAATCAATATTCTCTCTTATTTTTCAGACTCAACACAAGGCTGAATCCCTTAAATACGAAGACCTAGGGTTCCACACCCAAAATCGGACCAAAACCACGCAATTAAAACGAACCAAACGGCCCGAATATTTGCTAGTGTTGATCGACATTGTCCCTGTGTCGATCGACAATACCAAAAATAACATATTTTTGGTTTGCGGATGTTACACTCATTCTCTAACCTAAGTTCGTATCAAAATCCAAATTCATTTTTTTTTTATCTTCTCCTTAGACAGAATTTGTGTAGATTGCATTTGATTTCATGACACTCTTGCTCTCAACGACGAGTAAGAGAGCAAAAGTCATGCGATTGGTTGAATCTTCATAGGTGTTGTCTTTTGTTTGATATTTTGCAAATTATATTTCTTCTCTCCTCTTACACGTTTGAGACAGGTTTTTTAATGTTTGGTTGATAAAACACTCGTTTCAGACGTTTTTTAATGTTTGGTTGATAAAACATTCGTCTCACTACTCTCACATGCCGCAAAATCCAAGAAACCGTTTAGACAAGATTATTCGACCTTATAATTAGTCAGTAAAGGAAAAAAAACTATAAATCAATATTAACCTGATTATTAGCCAAATCTCTAGGACCAATTTCGATTCTCAATAAAACACCTTTGAGTTCATGATCTAATTATTTCCAGCCGCAAGAATTGTTGTCCCGCTTATCTACTTCAACTCGGATTCCAGCCTCGCGTAAAGCGGATTCAACATCTTCACATGCATCACATAGTACTTAAGAATCAGCATTAAAAGGGATCACACCATTTTGAAATTACCGTATATTCAACTATATAACAATATAACACCATTTGAAATTATATTCAACTATATAAAGCATGCAATATTGGGTTTATAGTCTAATCTTAACACCATAATCTCCTTTATATAAAAGGGAGTGATTTTGAGGTCTCCCAAGTTGTCCACGTCAGATTAAAGCCAGCTATTTAATCATTCAATTTTATTCCACGTATCATATTGCTCAAACATGCCATGTCAGATACGATTCACGTGTTGGATTAAGCTAATTCGGCCCAATATTACGTTAGTGCTTTTTGGTTAACTTAAATGGACTTGGGCCCACTCCACCACCAAAACTCTTTCTTCTTCCCCGACCTTCTCTTCTCTGCAATGAAACCGCCGTCAATCTCGCCTATTCATATGGTTCACAGTTATGATAATGCGCCTACTCCACTTCATAACTCATGGTTACACTCACTTCAATACATGATTCAAATCTCTAACGCTCACTACTTCTCATAGAATACCAATCGTTTCCGCTTCTCTTTCTCGCCAACGCCATAGTAATGGCTCCGCCACCGCCACAGCCACTTATACATATAAATAGGTAATACATAGAACCATTTTCCTCCAAAACACACTATTCACGTCTTCTTTCTCACGGCTACGTGAATCGTAATTCTAAATTCCCCATATAAGTTCCTCGGACTTCAATAGATTTAAGTTGTTTGTATATGCACGACTATTCTTCTACGCCTAGGATGATGATTCAGGTTTTATGGGTACGCTTATCTATGGCGTCTCTCAAATTCTCTATTTACTCCGCCCTGTCTCTGTTCCACTTCTTTTCCTTTTCATTTTCCCCCTCCGATTCTGTAATTTTTGATTTGTGCCCTCGCTTTTCCAGGGTAAAAATGTTGTCTTCCTCACAAACAGTTCGAGGAAATCGAGAAGGCAATTCGCCGAACATTCCGATCTTTGGTTCTCACTTATGTTACTCAGGTATATATACTTTCAAATTCCTCTATTTCTGTTCGGCTTGCTTATGATGATTCCTTTATAGGATGAGATATTATGTACCTCATGCGCGGCTGTTATGTACCTCAAGATCAACAATTTCCCAAAGGATAAGAAGGTTCTTCTTCCACTCAACTCATTGCCTATAGGTCTCTCTCTCCCTAACGCATATGTGTCCTAATATTTTTCGAACTCGCAGGTTTATGTGATTGGTGGAGAGGGTGTTACTAAGGAGATGAAGATTGATGGATATACAGGTGTCATGTAAGTAGTTTTATCCTTTAGGGTCAGAAATTCCAACACTTGATATGTTTTTCTTCAATATACTTTGGATCATGTCATAGACTCATATGCTTGAAGAAGATTTACTTCCATGCAGGAAGACAATGAAAAGAAGATACAATGGAAATCAAACTCTCTCTTTGAACATGATTAAAACGTAATGCGCCAGTAAGACTTTGCTTTTCTCTCTCTCTCCACAGAATTTGGAACTCGCATCTTCTTCTGTTTTTGTTTGAATATGTTGGTATTTTGGGGTAAAAATAACATATATCTTTTTGTAAGAACGAAATGTCAAATTTTGGGATTCTAAATATCTATAATTTGAGCACTATGTTTTCTGTACCTTTGAATTTCAGATATTCAAAGCAAGATGAGATTCTACAATTTGGAAACTGCATTGAAGTAAAAGGAATGTCGACATGTGTGTGTGTGTGTGTGTGTGTGTATTTTGCCTCTTTTATAATTTCGTCCGTACCGATCAATTTCTGAAAGCAATTGAGTCTTAATAATGACACATGTTCGAAGATTGAATTCAGAGTGAAGGATTGGATACAGTCATCGCTTTTGTGGATATTGTCTCTGTTTTTCATATTGTTCATACGGCAGTGAGTCTTACATAAGTCAATGTGTATTTAAGCCAATGGTTGTATTTTTTTAAATCGTGATTTTTAGCTAATTTTGGGTAGTTTCAATTAGAGCCAACCCCGAGTATTTCCAAAGTTTGACGATGTTTTATGATAATTGTATTGTAATTTTGCAAAGAATCGTCTTCAATATACAACCTTCAAACTTCGAGTCAGCAATCATAAGTTATTTTTAAGTGAAACATATTATCAAATAGTCAACTATATTTCATGTCATGTATAGTAGTAATTACTTTTGGCCCATATGTGTGCTGTCTTCTCATCAGGTTTGATGACTTCTGATCAGATATTTTGTTTGATGTCTTCTGATCATATTCGTATCAGATTGATTTAATACCTAAATTTGTTTTAATTTTTAACAAGGGAAGAGACTATTTACGTGTTTGTAATAACTCTTTGTAGAAAAGTAAATCAATCCTCTCTTCAAAATGAGCAATTGTGTTTTTGATTCATTTTTTATTTTCAAAATTGATTTTTTTGTTCCTGCTGCTTTGGTGGGTTCAATTAATCGAAAACATTTTCCAACGTAACCAAGATGTTCCCATGTCTTTGCTCATGACAAGAACAACCATTGTTCTAGTAAATTCTCATCATAACACATAATATTTATCGAGGTATGATCAAAGACATAGGAGAGAATGTGAACATACCACTAGACGGATTTCAATCCATGTAAGAAAAAGTCACGCATAAGCAAGGGCAGTAAGAGAAAATAATAATTGAGGCGTGAAAAATATTGTCGATAACAACGAGTTGGGTGACATAGAGGAATCACGAGAAAAAGGGGGAGAAACAAAAAGAAAGATATAAAAAAGCGTGGAGATAAAGTAAGAGAATATGTTATACAGTTGAAGATTATGATTGACACTTGGTGAAGAAAAAAGAGAAGCAATATGAAAATTATTTGTTTGGATCGATCACCATAGATGCCGTCGTGAGTGTTTTGAAGAGATTTAGTGAAACACCATCGTGCTCGAGGCCAAAGACTTAAATCAGAATTCATTATCGAAGCAATGTTGCATATAAATATTACACAAAGAATCTCAAAACTGGAATCATTTGTCTAACTATAAGATTTGGAATCATTTGTCTAACTATAAGATAGGATAATCCATCAATGCAAGTCGCCGGGTCAACTTCGTCGATGATAGAAGCGGATCCATGAAGTTGTCATCTTTCTCCATTTTCCAGTAAAGAGCAAAAGAGAGAGTGGTTAGAGGAAAATTTGGTCGAAAGAGAGAGAGTAGTTAGAGGAAATTGTGGTCGAAATTGGGGTGGCAATTGTCGGATCAAATTTATAATTGTTTCAATTTTTGTAATTTTAGTATATGAGTTATTGAAGGAGTGGTAAAAAATTGCTTTGCTCTAAAGTGATTTCTTTTTAAATCGAGTCTGCTTAACATCAAGTAGACCTTGACTTAGTAGTGTTTCACTTCTGCATTAAATTTCCATATATATATATATATATAAAAATTTATGTTTTTGAAGATATAACAAACTTCCAAATTAATAGGCCAACAACACAAACACACAAATAACGAAAAAGTTAAGAAATAAATATAGAAGTTTACCACAAACCCCGCGTGTAACGCGGGGAAAGACCTAGTTAATCTAATATGGTACGCATTTGTGTTACATGTTTAATTGTGTATAAATATAATCACACACATATGCTCTAAGTTCATAAATATAATCTCTCAAGTAGCAATTTTAAAATGTTGATAAAATCCATATATTTATTAATTAATTACCCCACGTCTCCACTAATCTGACGTTAAATTAGCAATGTAAATGAGAAATTAAAAACTAATCAATTGCCTTTCACACTTCCATTTCACTCTCACATAGCTAACTCCTCACCGTTTCAATCTCTTGGCTTCCCTAATCATGCCTTATATAAACCTCTTCTCAACTTCACTCTCTTCACAACAAAAAAAACATTCCAAAAATCAAACAATGGCAACAACACCAATTTTCTTCTTCTTATTGGTTACTCTCTCTTCACTAGCTCACTCAAAACACTTCACCGTCGAGCTGATCCACCGTGACTCTCCCCATTCCCCACTCTACAACCCACTAAACACCGTCACCGACCGCCTCAACGCCGCTTTCCTCCGTTCCATCTCTCGTTCCCGCCACTTCAGTCACCAAAAATCCCAAACCGATCTCCAATCCGATTTAATTGGAGCAGGCGGCGAATTTTTCATGAGTATCACCATCGGTACTCCACCAATGAAGGTCCTCGCGATCGCTGACACGGGAAGTGACCTAACTTGGGTCCAATGCAAACCTTGTCAACAATGTTACAAAGAAAACGGTCCAATTTTTGACAAGAAGAAATCCTCTACTTACAAAAACGAGCCTTGCGACTCACGTCACTGTCACGCCTTATCGACTCATGAACGTGGATGTGACGAATCGAAAAATGTATGCAAGTACCGTTACTCTTACGGAGACGAGTCCTTCACTAAAGGAGACGTTGCCACAGAAACCATCCCTATTGGCTCTCCTTCAGGCTCCCCTGTCTCATTTCCCGGTACGGTTTTCGGTTGCGGCTACAACAATGGCGGTACATTCGACGAGACAGGTTCCGGAATCATCGGTCTAGGCGGTGGTGAGTTATCGCTAATCTCCCAGCTCGGTTCATCGATTTCGAAGAAATTCTCTTATTGCTTGTCGCACAAGTCATCGACTATGAATGGTACAAGCGTCATAAATCTAGGAACTAACTCGATTCCTTCCGGTCTAAGTAAAGATTCCGGCGTGATATCGACTCCGTTAGTCGATAAAGAGCCTCGGACTTACTATTACTTGACGCTTGAAGCTATCTCCGTCGGCGAAAAAAAGATTCCGTACACCGGAAACTCGTATAACCCTAACGACGACGACGGAATATTTTTGAGGAAGGCGGGAAACATCATAATTGACTCGGGAACTACACTGACGCTTCTCGATTCTGGTTTTTAAGACAGGTTTGGCGATGCGGTGGAAGGATCAGTAACCGGAGCTAAACGTGTGAGTGATCCACAAGGGCTTATGTCACATTGTTTCAAAGCCGGAAAGGCAGAGATCGGTTTGCCGGAGATTACGGTGCATTTTACAGGAGCTGATGTGAGGTTGAGCCCGATCAATGCGTTTGTGAAAGTGAGTGAAGATATGGTATGCTTGAGCATGATTCCGACTACTGATATTGCAATCTATGGGAACTTTGCTCAGATGGATTTTCTCGTTGGGTATGACTTGGAGACGAGAACGGTGTCGTTTCAAAACATGGATTGCGCAGGGAATTTGTGAATTTAAAACGAGCTTGATATTTATATTTTCTATAATTTTCATATGTATGTTCATTATGGGAGTTATGAAATCATAAATCGAACTTTCTACTAAATAAATACAGACACTTTTTCTCAATATATTTCTTGATATGATTCAAAAATTACAACATTAATTTCATAACTTGAGCACACAAAAAAATATGGGAGAATTGCTATTTTAGGCCAAATTGATTTGTACAATGTCCAAATAGGATTTAATGTGTTTAGAAATGTCCTTTTAGAATTATTTAATTCTAAATTTCAATTATATCCTTAATTGATATTTTTTTAATTTATATAGTAATTATAAAATCAGAAAAGGTAAGTGGATAAAATAAAATATTTAGAAAATCTGAACAGAATAAAAAATAATTTTCGGGTATAACAAAAAAATCAAATAAGTTTATTTATATTTATTTTTATAATTCAATAAAATAAATAATATATTGAAAAAGATAATAAATAAATAAGATAAATCAAATAAGATGAAATCCCTAAATCATATAAAATATTTTTTTAAACGTATATAATGTAAAAAAAAAATTTATTACTTTTTGGAAACTTTTTTTTTTGGAATTTTAAAATGGGAAGCTATTAGTAAGAAAGTAATTAAATAAATAAAAATTCACATTAAACATCTTTAAAAAAGTAAATAATGTAAAAATCATTTTACGTAATATTTACCAGATTTTATGATATATTTACAAATATTTATTTGAGGATAGAAAATGTTCACTCCTAAAATTAAGGAAATAGTTATTTAACTATGCAAACTACATTCTACTTTTTAGTAGATGGTTTTATATTGGTAGAATTATGGGATAGAATGTATGATCTACGCTTGGTAGAATGAGACTAAGTGGTGGAAAAATGGCTCTTTGCGATTGGAGAATGTTGAGAAAAAGTAGAAACTTGTTTCTATGGTCGGTAGACTTATGTGACATTGGTAGAATCTAAATTCTACTGCACAAATCAACGGTAGAATGGAAAACTATAATCATTTTTAACATATGATTTTCAACTCCAAAACATAAAAGTTTTTATATAAATATACTATTCATGACAGCTTATAATTCTCTGATTTTTTTTCAGATTTAAAAATCTTATATTTGAATTACTATTTTTTTAAAGTAAGGGTATTTTAGAAAAAAATTGACCAAATATATCAAAGTCTTATTGGGACATTGTGCAAATAAATGTGGTCTATTTTCGCAAATTTCCAAAAAAATATAAATAGAGAGATTATATAGAAATTATTGAGACTCTTAGAATTGTTTTTTCTACCAATAGATGGTCATATACATCTGAGTTTCATGTTTGGATCAAATGAAAGGGTTTCACCATTCTCAGAAACATTCTCAAGTAAAAGAATTCAAAGCCAAAAAGAGGTACCAAAATGAATGGCTCTAACCTTGTACTGTAAAACAGATATCGAAATCGGAAAAGAGGGGAGAGACTTGTGAATGTGATCAATCGGAACTGGAATCGTAGAACTCGCTAGGGCAAGGAGTCATAACTTCGGATTCAAGTAACTGAACAACTCTGTGCATTGTTGGGCGTTCGTCTGGACTTGAAGATACACACTTGGTTGCTATTGATAGAAGAGCACCAAGACTCTCTCTCTCCGCTCCTTCACAGCTAGTGTCAACAATCTCCCTTGCTCGGTTTTCGCTTATTAAGAAGTTTAGCTGCAAGGTTTATGGGAAAAGCAAAACTTAAGCTTTTACTAGTCAAATATTATTATCAAAGCTGGACCTCATTTTGCTTACCCAACCAACAACGTTATAGCCTTTCTCGATGAAGGAGGTATCCGTGGGGAGTTTACCACTCAATACTTCAAGAACCAAAACCCCAAAACTGTAAACATCGGTTTTCTCAGTCGCTCTACCGCTTTGCATATACTCTGCATGATCTCACAGGTTAGGTCCTACGATAGAAAGTAACAAGTATAAGGCTTTATTATTAGCGTGATTAGGTACCTGGAGCCAAGTAGCCGAATGTGCCTGCAACAATGGTTGTGATATGTGATTCTTCGTCTTCTAACAACTTGGCAAGCCCAAAGTCCGATACCCGAGCCTCGAGATTTCCATCAAGTAAAATGTTGCTCGACTTTATATCACGATGTATAATCCTAGGAGAACAATCGTGATGCAAGTATGCTAACCCTTTTGCTGCTCCTATTATGATATTAACACGCGAATCCCAATCCAGTTGGTCGCCTCTCTCTACACATACAAAGATTCCACTCAATACAACAATAGTTCTCGGTTAGGAAAAGTCGTAAAGTTGAAGGTGAGGATTTACCATGAAGAGCTTGGTCAAGGCTACCACCAGGAAGGTAATCATATAACAGAAGCTTTGATGTGGGAGAATTGCAGTATCCACGTAAATTCACGAGATATCGATGTTTGATGCTCCCCAGAATCTCAAGCTCCCTTTCAAAAAATCGATCAAACCCTTCATTTAACTTAACGATTCTTTTCAGAGCAAAAACATTGCCATCATCCATGTCCAGCTTGTACACTGTTCCAAAGCCTCCACAACCTATTATATGCTCTTCACTAAGAGTTTCCAGTTTCTTTATAATGTCTTTGGAAGCATAGGGCAAATCTCCATGGAACATTACAATTGACGCACCTGGATAGTTAAAGCCGTTTCTTATGGTATCAAGTTTTGAGAGTAATATATAAAACTGAGTTCCAAATTTTTTTAGAGAAGATAACCAAAAGAGTCAGCACGGCTCACCTCCACCCACATCTATCGCAAGGCTTTTATTCTCAACTCTACCAAGCTTTTTATAGAGAAAGCATCCCCAGAAACACATGAGCGCCACTAGAAGCAGCCCACCCACAGTTGCTGATGCACTTACAAGCAGCCTAGTAGAGTTCTTACCTCCTTGGCCTATAAAATGGGAGACACCAGAAAGCAATCTCATGTTATAACGAATTCTACAGATTAGTCAAAATCTAAGCTCTAATACTTGTACCCTAACCAGCAATTTAATTAAGACACTGTAGCTTCACCTGTTGAAGACCCAGTAAAAGGGTTTCCACTATTATCTTGGCACACCACATCGATTTGTTTTCCACACAAATTTTTATTTCCGGTGAAGCTGCAAAGAGTAATGTATCAGTTCAAGGCTCCGTTCTTTTCAGCTACACACTAGTACTGGTACGAAGCTAGCAACATCGTGGTATTGTGCACATACTCACCAAAATATATTTGCTTTGTCAATTCAACACTAGAGAGAGATTTATCACCTTTGTTATAAGAAATCTGGTTGGGAAAGAAATAAAAATGAAGTATACTTACGAGTCTTTCGAAAATCGAGCAAGTAGGCCATCCGAAGGTATTTGCCCCACCAGAAAATTGTTTGAGACATTGCTTTAATAGAAGAATCAACCTAGTTAGCAACAATGACGCTCAAATACACACAGGACTGCAAAAATAATATATGCGAAATAAAAATTAGCCACTCACAAATTAGTAAGCTTTTCCAACTGGCCAAGTGAAGCAGGGATCGATCCACCGAGACTGTTGCTTGAGATATCCCTTAACAAAAAGAGAGTAAAATATCAGTTTCGTAGTTCAGAAGAATCCAGATGATATGCCCATCTGAACTGAGTGAAACCAACATAGATTCACAATACTCATTATCATATTGGAGAGTCTTTTAACCTGTAGAAAGTTCATAATACATGTGTTGGATATTAATTAAATTTCTACCAAATTTTCAACCATATGAATATCATGCTATCAACTACCCTATAATGTTCACCACGACTAGCGGAATCAGTACTTTGAAAAATATTATGTTGTTACTGCGTAGAAGGTGAGAAGAACTTCTTGTGGTTCACTATATAATAATAGAGAAAACTAAATGATGAGAGTGACTAATGGAACAACAAATAGCAGATGATCTGCTGCAGATCCTTCAGAGGCCAGGAAAACAAAACTACTTAGAAAAATTAAAGAGAGAGACTGCGTACAGATTTTTAAGCCGAGACAGGTTTCCAATTTCACTTGGGATTGGCCCAGTGAAGTAATTATTTTGCAAGTATCTGCAAGAAATATTGGGAAAAAATCACAACGATTCTTGTAAACAAGCTAAAGTCTTGACTCTTATATATAGCAACTCTATAAAGAAGCAAATGCAGAAACAAAAAGGAAAAAAAGTAAATTCACTCAGCCATAAAGTGTTTTCAGTACAAGTATTTTGGGTAAGGACTTACATTCCCTCCAATAAAGTACAGTTTCCCAATGCTGTAGGTATTAAGTCAAAGAAATTATTGTTGTGAAGCATTCTGCGATGACAAGGGAATACACAAACATTATGAAGGAGGGCATACTCTAATAAGAAATCAAACTTGAATAGGTTAGAGAACACATACAAAAGTCTCAACTGATCAAGCTTTCCAAGCTCAGGAGGTAAAGGTCCCAGTAATTTGTGATGAGTAAGACTCCTATGCACAAGAAACTTTAGGAACCAACAAAGGATACACCACATAGTGGAGAAAAAACCAAACAATTTTCAAAACTTACAAGGCTATAACTCTTTTTGTTTTCGCATCACAAGTCACTCCCTTCCAATTACATGGATCAGGATCCTCTGGTCTCCACTGACGAATGACACCATCAGAACTAGTAATTGCACTTCTTAAGCTCAGAAGTGCCTCACCTGGAGAACGAAAAGAACAAAAAGGATCAACATATGTCAAGCCCAAAATATGGAAAAGATCAAGGAAACATATCTATGTACCATCAGGACTAATGGCTTCATTTTGATTCATTAGTACACAAAGCAATGAGAACAAAAGAAGGTCTCCGTTGCAACGCTTCATTAGACAGATGCCCATTATGGCACCGTTCAAGCATAATACAGTTACTGCCAATCATCTGAAAGAAGAGGCTCTGGAACGTTTCCCTCGTAGCATCAGCTGCTAGGTGATGCTCTTTCTATCTTCAAGAAACAAAAATAGGCTCCTGAAGATTAAAAAATGTCACTACATTGTATAACAAAAACAGTAGATTCCCTCAGTGAAAGTCGAATGTGACAAAGACAACCAAATCCTTAAATACATGAAAATACACTATCAGTCTCCAAATAAAGTTATACAATTTCCATTATAAAGAGAGAACCAATGAAGTAGGAGAAAAAGTGGAACCAGGCCTTAATCTCACAGTAATACCTCGTACATAAGCCTAAACCAGACTACCAAATCCTCAATTACATAAACATTAGCATGATCTATCACTCAGAACAGTGAAATTGTGATCAAATCCACCTCTCAATTTCCAAAATCAGATAGCGAAATTGAAAATCTCTCCCAAAAACCCAATCTCCCTCTATAACAAGGAGCTCGGGCATCTAAACACTCACCGAATCACGAAATTTCGAGATCGCCAAAACTGAAGAGTCAAACTATTCAATAATCTAAAACGAAATCGATTCGCAGATGAATCAGACGAAAAAACCGAATGAAAGGGAAATGGGAATTACACGAACCTCAAATGGATCCGTGAAGATGGAGAAGAAGAATAGTACAGAGGAAGAAGAAGACGTAATTGAGCTCTTAACTAAACAAAAGATTAAAAAGTGAGATTTATGAGAGAGTGATGAGAGAGTGTGAAGTATTACCAAAAATGTGAGATACTTTGGAGAAGGAATCGGCTAGTTTGCTTACCACCACTGAGAGAGGCGTGAGTGGAGATACACACGTGCCGGTCATTTCTTCCACACGTGTCGACCGACGCTGTTTGTATCTTAAGAAACACCAAAATAATGCTAGAGCTCTTTTTTTTCTTTTTTCCTCTAAAATTATATATTGATAAAACTTTTGTCAAATACGTTAACGAATTAGTCCACAGTTCTTAAACCCTGTGAACGAGTCACAAAAATTAAACATAATAAAAAAAAACTAGTTCTTAAACGCAAAGGCGAGATAAGCATTTGTAAATACTGAGAAAAGAGCAGATGTCGCGGAAACAAACAAGTTCATTATTGGGAAAATAACTCAACTCTCATAGAACTCTGGTTATATGACTAGAATACCATATATTTTTCAAAAATTACTCAAATCTTTTCACACCCCTAGTAAATTACAATAAACACCCTTGATTAGTTTTTCTTAATTGAAATTATTGTTAATTAAAAAATGAAAAACAAATCCACTTCAGCAAGAAATAACCGTGATCAGAAAAGAGAGAAGTTTCAAAAGCAGAAACGTTTAAGTGTGCCTTCTCAAAGAAAAAAAAAGAAAAAAACCACATTGTTTCTTTCGAAATTGTCTTCCCCGAAAATCGTCTCGTCTTCGCCGAAATCGTTTTCGCCGAAATCGTATCGTCTTCGCCGAAATCGTCGTCGCCGAAATCGTCTTCTCCGTAGTCGTCTGTAATCGTATTCTCCGGTATGTTGTTGCTGAGTTAGTTTTTTTTATTGCGGCTGAGTTATCAATTATATTGTGGCTGAATTAGGGTTTAGGGTTTCTGAGTTATAAATTATGTTATGGCTGAGTTATCAATTATGTTGTGGCTGAGTTATCAATTATATTGTGGCCGAATTAGGGTTTTTCGGCTGAGTTATGGTTATATTGCGGCTGAGTTATATATTATGTTTTGGCTGAGTTAGTTTTCTATTGCGGCTGAGTTATTTAAGTGTTTTGTGATCAGATGGAACAACATCAAGCACCTGATTACCCTAGAAGATCAAGACGCGCTGCTAATTTAGAAAATAGAGCGCTTAATCACTATTCCTATATGGGAGATTTCGCTTTTGTTAAAGAACAATTAGAACGTGAGGTGTGGGAAGAACTGAAGAGTTTCCTGTTGGAATAATTGCTAAGCTATTTGATGGAAACTGCGGGTGGTGTGCTAGGACTGTACACTATGTACTGTGTAGACAGCTGAAAGTAGAGAAGAAGGAGATTTGGAGTGTGGTTGGTGATCAACCTATCAGGTTTAGCTTACTCGAGTTTGGTGAGATCACTGGGTTAAACACAGATTCAGTGCCAACAGAAAGTATTGAATTTTCTGACCAATACAGAGAGTTCTGGGAGGAGTTGAATGTGCCGCATGGGTTTGGACCCAAGCCTGATGAACTGAGGGCAGCAGTAAGATGCTGTCGGGCCTGGAGTTTTGAAAAGCGTAAATGGTTAGGGTTGTTAGTTCTTCAAGCCATGGGAATTTATGCTGGGCATCATAATTCTAGGACACCGTTTGAAACTGCAAAAAGAGTATTCGATGATGAAGCCATGATGACTTATCCATGGGGTCGGGCTGCATTTGAAGCTCTTGTTGGTAGTATTAAGTCGTTGAATCCAGTAGGAAAGGCATACTACATCAACGACATGAGTTACGCTTTAATGGCTTGGGCGTATGAATCTGTCAGTTGCGTTTGAGAGCGTTTTGGCAAACTAGTCGGTGAGGAAGAAGAAGTTCCGCTTCTTCGATGGGATGCAACGCGGACATGTGCAAGTTTTGATAGTGTTCTGAAGAAGGAGATTAAAGACCATGGTCATGTAAGGTTTTAGGCTGAGTTATTCTTTATTTAATGGCTGAGTTATTCTTTATTGATGGTTGTGTTATTATTTATTCCACGATTGAGTTATTATTTATGTGATGGCTGAGTTATGATTTGTTTGATGGATGAGTTATTTTTTGTTTGATGGCTGAGTTATGATTTTTATGGCTGAGTTATGATTATTCGATGGCTGAGTTATCAGTTACTGTTGTAGGTGCGTGTGAGGCATATGGTTTCAAAGGAGTTTGTAGAAGACATGTTTCCTCAGTGGCCGGGTCAAAACGATGACCCACAACTGAATAACCTGATAAGAGACCTACATTATGGTAGGTATGTAGCAGGTGATTATTGGGATGTGCAGAGGAAGGAGGAGAAGAAAAAACCCAAGTTGGTTGTAGTTCCTTATGACTCTAAGTCTGAGCCACCCAAAAAGAAGCAGAAGAAAGATAAGAAACACGAGGGTGAAGCTGCTGATATAGAGAAGAAGGACGATGCAAAGGGAAAGGGTTTAAACAAGGATGCGGCGGCTCTGAATACCATAGTCGCTACGCTGGGTAAAATTGCGAGTAAGTTTGAGAGCCATGACTCTATGTTTGGGAAGGTTGAATCTATGTTTGAGAAGATTGGGTCGAAGTTTGAGGCCATTGATTCCAACGCTGGAGAAGAAAATTGGTGATTATGCCAAAGATGCAGTGGATGAGCGTCTGAAAGTTCTGGGTTTATCGGAAAATGCCCAAAACTATGGTCCCAGCCCAAAGACGCAAACATTACCACGTCATAAGTCAGTTAATAGTCCAATGGTCCTTAACACGGAATCTAAGACCCCTGATAATGTTGTGTTGGCGAAAAACACTTCGGTTGATGAGCCGGCTAAGGCCGAAAGTCAAACTCCGCAACAGTATTTTCCAAAATTGAAGGCCGAAATTCCTAAGGGTACCCCTGATGAGCTTGGTAAGGCCGAAGAGAAAGCTGCGGGGTCAAAATTGAAGGCCGAAATTCCTAAGGATACTCCTGAGGTGAAAAAGAATTTGTTTGGGAGTGGTCTGGCAGATTTCGTTTCTATTTCTCCTGCTAAGTCTCCTGCTAAGCAACAAGATTTACGACGCCGCTCCAGGAGGCAAAAACCAATAGAAAATGAGGCTGATTTGAAAAAGAAGGCTGATGCTGCTGCTAAGAAGAGGACTGAGGTTGTTGCTAAAAGGAGGGAGAACGCTGCTAAGAAGAAGGAGGAGAAGGCAGCGGCTGAGTTTAAGAAGAAGGAAGAGAAGGTAGCGGCTGAGTTAAAGAACAAGGAAGAGAAGGCAGCGGCTGAGTTAAAGAATAAGCCGGCTGAGTTAAAGAAGGAGGTCCAAACAAGAATAAGAATACCTATTATTCCACCTACTCCTGGGAAGATGAAGGGGAAGACTGGAGGTGAAACTGATCTTGAGAATGTGATCGAGGAAGCGATCGCAAAAGGAAATGAATTTTTACCGGAGTCTGATGAGGACGAAGATGAAAAGCTTAGGTTAGCAAAAATTAAGACTTATCGGGTGAGGGATGTTCAATTTGGTCCAACTGGGTTAGCAGCGAAGTCAAGCCGTCCTTTATCAGCAGTTTTTCCTTATCTTTTTGGAGACAAAGGGATGATGTGCATGAGGAAGGATGTTGAACCTTCATCAGCAATCTATGATCCTTTCTCACCTGTTGACCCTGATAAATTGGCTAAACTTATGCAACATCTAAGGCAATTCGAGTATGGACTTTTACACCATTTTATTTTATTTTATACAGCTATTAGCAATATTTGCCTAAACTGACTTGTGTTTGATTATTAGGGACATTCCACTGACAGATGGTAGTAACGAGGAAGTTAATTTCTATAGAGTACTCATCAGTGAAAGAGCGCAGTGGCCGAAGCGTGATTATGGATGGTTGTTTGACACTGTAAGTATAAGTTACGGCTGAATTATGATTATTTATGGCTGAGTTATTAGTTATTTAATGGTTGGGTTATGATTATTTATGGCTGAGTTATGGTTGTTTGATGGCTGAGTTATGGTTGTTTGATGGCTGAGTTATGGTTTTTTGATGGCTAAGTTATGGTTGTTTGATGGCTGAGTTATGGTTGTTTGATGGCTGGGTTATGTTTAATAATGGCTGAGTTATGATAATAATGGCTGACTTAATATTCTGTGTACAACATATTGCTTTGTATATCAGAGTCCTCATCAAAATGTCCATGCAAGATCCCAGCCCATTTTGTTCCAAGCATATTGCCTTTGTAGACCAATGGTTCTTAGGATCATGGATTGGGGATTTTGCTCAGTTCAAGATGAAGCCAAAGATGTTCAAATTCAAAGACTCAGGCTATGAGTCACTCATAAACGGTGCGATTCCCTCAGACCTTCAGACAAACAAAAAGTGGTTAGAAGATGTTGATCATTTGTACGGAGTTCTTCATACTGGAGGCGATCATTGGGTGTCGTTTCACGTGGATCTTCTAAAGGAGAAGATTGATGCCTACGATCCCATCACTGGACAGGTAACTCCTAAAAGTCAACAAAAAATGGTAGATGCATTTAGGCCGCTGATGCAAATGATCCCTGCAATGATCAATGCTGTAATTCCTGGCAAAAAAACCGTTTGCAAAAAATAATTTGCGTTCAGATGGAAAAACGGCAAAAACATTCCCCAAAACACCCAAGTCGGCGATTGTGGGGTGTATTCACTGAAGTTTGTCGAGTGTCTAGCGCTTGGTGTAACTTTTGATGGGATATGCGATGTAAATATTCAGGGTTTACGGGTGAAGATGGCAGCAGAGATCTTCGATGAAGATGGCTTTGATATGTATGCGCAGTTCAACTGATTTTTTTATTATTAGGATTTGACTGTAAATGGTATGTTTTTAGTGTATAACTTATGGTTTTTATAATATATTACTCAGCCATTTCGTTTAGATAACTCAGCCATACCCTAAAATCGAAAATGTAATTTGAAGACTTATGGTATGTTTAGATAACTCAGCCGTGTCATTTAGATAACTCAGCCGTATCGTAATACCATAACTCAACCATGAAGTTATACCATAACTCAGCCGTATCGAAATGTTTGATGAGTTAGTCCCTGACTTATGTGATGGCTGACTTATGCTAAATTTAAATCTCAGAAGAAGTAAATATGTAGATGCGCGGGAAAAATCCCGCCAAAAATCCACAACAGTGTCGTTGAACAGTAAATGGCCCGGATTAAATGTTGCAAGTTTCATTTGAGCCTATATATACTTGTTATATGACTCATTTGTATGTATCCAATTATCAAATAAAAATCAGAAAAGTCTTTGTTCTTCCCCTTATGCACTTAATCTAACACATATTTGAACGATTGCCTAAATCATGGTGTTAAGTTCTCATACATGGTTGAATTTACACCGGAGAAGGAAATATGTTGGGACGGACGGCCGTGAAAATATCTTGAAGAGTTGAAGAAGAAAATAGATTGGGACGGACGGCCGGCCAAGGACCAAACTTGAAGAATTGAAGAAGAAATTGGCTGGGTTATAATGTAATGGCTTATTTATATGCGTTGTAAGAAGGAAGAGATTATAAATGTAATTGGCTGGGTTATAATGTAATGACTGATTTATAATGATTAAGTAATTCTGTAATGGCCATAATATAAACATAAATCAGACATCACATAAACATAAGTCTGCCATAACATTAACATAAAATAGCCATCATATTATCTCCCTTCAACGACCAGAAGCTTTGTCTGTCTGAAGGTTATGACCTACATTCTTAAGATACCAAAGCGCTGCTACTGATGCCCGCTCAACTGCGATCTTCTTCTTGTGTTGTGGATCCCCGAAACACTCCAAAACCATTATCCGAGAATCCGCCTTGATTTCAACCGTAACTTTAACTGTAAATCTGAACAAGAATACAACAAGCCATGTTCATGCTACGAGATTAAGAACCTGAAAGCTGTAAGAGAACCGCAGAGATTATGTCTCCTTACAGTCTCATATGGGAAGGACATGAGTTAAATAAGTAACATGTGAAGAAAAAGAAACAAGTTCCTTCATTAGTGGGCTCTGTTCTGTGGGAGACCAAACCTGCTTCTGGTTCGGAAACACAATTATTCTCTTGTGCATATCTGATGTTGTCTTCTTCAATAACATCATTAAGCTTTCTCATCTTAAATCCATTTTGGCATCTCTCTAGCATCATCCTTGGCCTTGGTGGCTGAAAAATTAAAACATGCTGTGCATCAGAGCGAGACATTTCCATTTCTAATCGAAATTTCTTACCACAAAGGAAGAAGATGTGGAGATTGATGAGGGATCTAGAGGAGGAATATACTCAGAGAAGTGGAGATTGATGTGGGGATTCATTTTTGGACGTAGAATCAAACATGCTGTGCAACTGCAAATATTCCGGCAGAATGGGCATTTCTGGGCAAAGTACAGTGAAGGAAGTGAATACCAAGAGTAGAGGCATGGAATGCAATAACGCTTCATATGGCAAGTCTGACAGTTCACAAGACGCCCTTTATCGTTCTGATGACACTGATGACATACGTTGAAGTCCCCCATGGCAAAGGGCGATCGGAGCTTAGCTAGGGTTTTCCGGGAGGTAGGAGATGGAGTTCGCTGGGGATATTGAAATTAATAAAAGGTTGGATTAAAAGATAGTATTTAAATTTAGCATAAGTCAACCATCACATAAAAATAAATCAGCCATCATACATATTTCTGATTCATAAGTCAGCCATCACATAACATAAGTTAGCCATCATATAAACAAAAATCAGCTGTGTCGTGACGTTTCGTCTTTCTATACCATAACTCAGCCGTGTCACAACGTTTCGTGTTTCTATACCATAACTGAGCCGTGTCAATTAAAGCAATGTAAGTTCACTGCTTTGGTAACCCCTGTTGAGGAAGACGGTCAAGCCTCGAGCTTTAAGATGGTTAGAACTTGTGAGACTAGTGCTAGTGAGAGAAAGGAATGGAGAGTTTGTGTGTATTCGTCTGACTCGGGTGTATGGAGTCAAAAGCGGCTTTTCCCGTCGTTAGATTCCGAGATCATCTATCTTTGGCCATGAATCCGCCGTATCGTAATACCATAACTCAACAATCTTTGTTTTTGGTATTAGGATTTGACTGTAAATGGTATGTTTGTTGTGTATAACTTATGGTTTTTATGATATATTACTCAGCCATTTCGTTTAGATAACTCAGCCATACCCTAAAATCGGAAATGTAATTTGAAGACTTATTGTATGTTTAGATAACCCAGTCGTGTCATTTAGATAACTCAGCCATACCCTAAAACCATTTATATAAGATTTAAGACTTACAAAATTATAATTAAGCTCATTTTATTAATATAAAATGAATATAAATCAACTGGATGTGTATAGTTTATTCAATTTATACAACTGAATGTGTATGAAATCGAAAATGTGATCTAACTTGATCTTGAGATATATGTTGTCTTACAAGTACTTCAAACATTACCTATAGATAATTAAGACCCAAAATCATATACAATAAACCATATACAATTTTTTCAATTGAATGTGTATAATTTGATTCAGTTGAGGCTATAAATCATATACTTTTTAAATGTTATACATTAAACCCTAAACCATGATCCCTAAACCCTAAACCCTAAATCCATAACTCAGCCGTGAAGTTCCGATAACTCAGCCGTCAAGTGTAAAATTTTAAGTTGCGACGTTTCGTCTTCCAACGAAGTTGGTAGTAGTCGCGGGTTAACGAACAGTTGTTTAGGAACGGGTGCCAAGAAACAGTTACAAAACCAATGAACTAAAGACAACACGCAAGGATTCAATGAACACTTCCCCAAAATTGGAACGGATGCCAAGAAACAGTTACAAAACCAATGAACAGTCCTTTATATATATATATATATATATATATATATATATATATATATATATATATAATATGCAAATCCTCTCAACTTCCACTAGCATCATCCATATCCTCCAAACTTCCAAAAAGAATCTTCTTTCCTATCAAGTTTGCAGGAACCATGGTCTGGTTTTGGTTTGTTCTTGTACTACCTATTCTAGCAATAGTTCTTTTGAAGAGGAAAAATTCCGGCAAACCAACAGTGTCTCTGAACTCGTTGCCAAATGATATTCTCGAAGATATATGTGCACTTGTTGGATCTTCTTCCATTACCGACATCGAGAATCTAAATGTTGTGTCAAAGGCTTTCAGAGATTGTTGGAACAAAAGATGGGTTGTAGAAAGAGTAACACTTCGTGACGTTCCATTCCTGCCATGGTTTCCTCACACTTACGAAACATTTTACAAGTTTTTGGATAAGTGCTTAAGGAATGGAAACCCTGAGGCTCTATACCGGAAAGGTGTGTACAACTTTTTTGACATAGGTTTAAAAGTGGGTTGTCTAGATGATGAAGAAGGAGATAAAGGTAGGGCATGTTTAGCTAAAGCTGCAAAGAAAGGCAATGAAAAAGCTCGTTATGTCTATGGAATGGTTTGCATTGCACAAGGAGCAACGAAAGTAGAAGGTCTTAAAGTATTGTCTTCGTTATTCAAACCGATGATGTCAACGACAATGGAGGAGATGCATCAACTTCGGAAAAATGTTCGTGATGAGATTGAGTGGGGTCGCAAACGGAGGATGAGAGAGCTTAAAGAAAGTTACACTTATGGAGGTTGCAATTGCAATGGTGGCACGAAGAAGTTCTTAAAAAGCAATTGTGCTTAGAATGGTTATGGTATTAACGAAGACATAAGTACTTCTTCTGCTTCATTTTGTGAGATTTGTTTTTGGGATTATGAAATAGGTTTGTTTTTAGAAAATGTATAAGAATAATGTGGATGTGATTTGTTTCTTCTTTTTATTTATTAATGTTTTTGGTTTAAACATAACTCAGCCGTCTTAACCATAACTCAGCCGTAAAATCCACAACTCAGCCGTATCGTGACGTTTCGTCTTTCTATACCATAACTCAGCCATGTCACGACGTTTCGTGTTTCTATTTTGGGCGAGAAAAATTCATAACTCAGCCGTGAAGTTCGTATAATTCAGCCGTCAAGTGTAAAATTAAGTTGCGACGTTTCGTCTTCCTATCTCTCCCTATTGCGACGTTTCGTCTTCCTATCTCTCTCTCTCTCTCTCTCTCTCTCTCTCTCTCTCTCTCTCTCTCTCTCTCTCTCTCTCTCTCTATATATATATATATATATATAGATAGCCCTTCTCATCAAACCTAATCTCATCAAAACCTAAGAAAACATAAGAAAAAAAAACTAATCTCATCAAAACCTAAGAAAAAAAACCTAATCTCATCAAAAACCTAAGAAAAAAAAATCTCATCTCATCAAAACATACATCATGTCGATTTTCCATGCATATACATCCAAGATCGAGAGCATGGTCAATGCCATACACAACATGCAAGATAGGGATAACCTCCCTCTTCTAAACCCTGGTGCGGGTGTCTGGTGTGACAAAACCACTGTTACGTGGTTGAAGTTTTTACACGATCTCTCGCAGGCGATGGGTTCGAGGGATGGGTTCAGCCGTGGCCGACTTACCGCTTCATTCCCGATGATGTTAAGGGATAGTGGTTTCTTAAACTAACTGTAAGCATAACCGATAATGTATTCTTATTAGATTTAACTTTTTGTTTCTTTTTATAGCGAAAATACAGATGGGATCCGAGGAATAATTTGACAGTTTGGACACAGTTTAATTTGGTGGCTAGAACGCTATTTCGAACTCAAATGCGCACGTTGAAGAGGATATGGTTTCATGGCTGCGAGAAGCCTGATTGGATGACTTATAGAGTTTGGCTTGCTCTCGTCGAAATGTTTGATGAGTTAGGCCCTGATAATTTTCAGTATGGACAATGTAACTTTAATTAAATGTTTTGTTTTTGTTTATATAAATGAATCAGCCGTTTACAACAATTTTTGTTTTTGTTTACAAGTTTTAAAATGTAAAACATAACTCAGCCGTCAAGTATAATAACTCAGCCGTGATTAACATAACTCAGCCGTCAAGTTTCACAACTCAGCCGTGATAACTTATAACTCAGCCGTGTCGCGATGTTTCGTCTTTCTATACCATAACTCAGTCGTGTCGCGACGTTTCGTCTTTCTATACCATAACTCAGCCGTGTCGCGACGTTTCGTCTTTCTATTTTGGGCGGGAAAAATCCTGCCAAAATTCCATAACTCAGCCATAATAATGAATCCACAACTTAGCCGTAATGTAAAAAAAATCCATAACTCAGCCGTAATGTAAACAAAATCCATAACTCAGCTGTAATGTAAAAAAAATCCATAACTCAGCCGTAATGTAAACAAAATCCAAAACCCAAGAGCCTATATATACTTGTTATATGGCTCATTTGTATGTATCCAATTATCAAATAAAAATCAGAAAAGTCTTTGTTCTTCTTTTATATCAGAGCAATGCTCTTAGGTTTGTGATTTGGAGTATTCGGTTTTCAAAAAGTTTTTGAAAATTTTATTTTAAACTTGTTAAGATTAAATCGTTATAAGTGTGGTTTCCATTCCCCTTGTGCGCTTAATCTAACATATATTTGGGTAATTTCTCTTGCAAGCGAATGATTGCCTCAATCATGATTCTCATACATGGTTGAAGTTACACCGGAAGCCAATGGAGAAGAAAACTTTTCACCACCCGTAGCCAAACTTCAAGAATTGAAGAAGGAATTAGCTGGGTTGAAGAATTGAAGAAGGCTTCCGGTTGTAAGATCACAAAGGTACAATTGATGTGACACTGAGTTATGTGATCTCACTCAAGGCTGGCAAAACTTCGTTACTAGTAATGACCTCCGAGTCGGTGACACGGCTGCGATCTAGCATCCTCTCTCCGTAACTCAGCCATAATAATGAATCCATAACTCAGGCGTATCGTGATGTTTCGTCTATCTATACCATAACTCAGCCGTGTTACGACGTTTCGTTTTTCTATTTTGGGGTCCAAAATCCGTAACTCAGCCATAATAATGAATCCATAACTCAGCCGTATCGTGACGTTTCGTCTTTCTATACCATAACTCAGCCGTGTCACGACGTTTCGTGTTTCTATTTTTGGCGGGAAAAATCCCGCCAAAAATCCAGAATCTATATATTTAATGCGCCGATTTGACAGTGACATATACACTCGCCAAAGAGCCGCTATACCTAGCGTAGGTGTGCAGTGACCTATACACTCGCCGAAGAGCCACCTAAAATCCCGCCCAAAATCCATAACTCAGCCGTATCGTAATACCACAACTCAGCCATAACATACAACAGTAAATGTTGGACAGCCAGATTAAATGTTGTAAGTTTCATTCCTGCCTATATATACTTATTATATGGCTTATTTGTATGTATCCAATTATAAAATAAAAATCAGAAAAGTCTTTGTTCTTCTTTCATATCAGAGCAAATTTTATTTTAAATTTGTTCAGATTAAATTGTTATAAGTGTGGTTTCCATTCCCCTTATGCGCTTAATCTAACACATATTTGGGTGATTTCTCTTGCAAGCAAATGATTGCCTCAACTCAGCCGTTAAGTCATGAAGAACTCGAAGAACTGAAGGAGGAATTGGCTGGGTTATAATGTAATGGCTGATTTATATGCGTTCTAAGTTGGAATAGGTTATAAATGTAAGTGTGATTCAGAGACACTGGTGGTAAGCCTCAATCACTTACCGAAATGATATCAGAATCATCAGACCAAGACTCAAGATCTTCTTGCTCAACCTTCACATTTACTAGTAGCTCCTTTTCAGAGACAGTTGTGGATTCTTTTGGAGTAGTCAGAACTGGAGGATCCAAATCAGACGAATCATTTTCCACATTCGCCACATGCTTTGTTTCCGAATCTTTAACAGAATAGGTTATAAATGTAATTGGCTGGGTTATAATGTAATGGTTGATTTATAAATATTAAGTAATTATGTAATGGTTGGTTTATAATGCACTGGTTGATTTATAATGCACTGGCTGATTTATAATGTAATGGCTGATTTATAATGATTAAGTAATTCTGTTACGGCTGACTTATGCAATGATATGGCTTACTTATGCAATATTACGGCTGACTTATGCAATGTTACGACTGACTTATGCAATGTTACGATTCAGTTTCTTCAGAACCGTTAATCAAATTGGGCGTGAATATCGACGAAATGTTAACAATCGTAATTCAAATTGGGCATGAATCCATAACTCAGCCGTAATACAACAAAAAATTAAAGCCATAACTCCGCCGTAATACAACCAAAAATTTATACAAACTTTCGTAGGTGTGCAGTGACCTATACAAATTAAAGCCTATACACTCGCCGAAGAGCCGCTACACCTAGCGTAGGTGTGCAGTGACCTATACACTTGCCGAAGAGCCGCTACACCTAGCGTAGGTGTGCAGTGACCTATACACTCGCCGAAGAGCCGCCCAAAATCCCGCCCAAATGTCTTAAAGAGTACAAAGTGAACAATCAAACCAAAATCCATCCAAAATCTCTATTTGTTTTGTTAATCGGGTTCTTAACTATCAAATAATATGGATTTGGGGAGGGGAATACCTAGAAGGTGTGGATGTGGGTCGGTTACAATTGTGTTAATGTCTAAGACAAAATCTAACCCGGGATGAAAGTTTTATCGTTGCGCCATGGGATCTGGGCCAAATCACGTATTTAAGTGGGTCGACGAAGCTCACGATGAAGAATTGGAGATTATCTCTGAGAGGCATACGACTATGTCCGACGAAATTAGTGAACTTAAGGAGGACATCGCCGATATGAGGGTTGACATAAAGGAGAAAGTGCAGATGCTGCAGTCTATGCTTCCTAAGTAGGAATAGGTTATAAATGTAATTGGTTGAGTTATAATGTAATGGCTGATTTATAATGATTAAGTAATTCTGTAATGGCTGATTTATAATGGACTGGCTAAATTAAGTAGTAATTCTGAAATGTTACAGCTGACTTACGAAATGTTACGGCTGACTTATGAAATGTTACGGCTGACTTATGCAATGTTACGATTCAGTTTTTTCAGAACCGTTAATCAAATTGGGCGTGAATATTGACGAAATATAAATAATCGTAATTCAAATTGGGCATGAATCCATAACTCAGCCGTAATGTAAAAAGAATCCATAACTCAGCCGTAATACAACAAAAAATTAAAGCCATAACTCCGCCGTAATACAACCAAAAATTTATACAAACTTTCTACATTGGACAAGTTCTTGCATTATGTCCAACCTGTTTACAAAGAGAACATGTGTGTTCTTTCCTAGGACGTTTCTTCTCAAGTGCAACTTCTAGAGCAAATTTCATCCTACCTTTCTTAGGCCTTCTTGGTGGTTGACGAACAACCAGGGAAAAGCACGGTTGGTTAGCTACGTTATCTGGAACTTGGAGCGCTGAATCTTTCGGCATGATCGACTCAGCGTATGCGTTTACTAAATAATTGTTGTGATAGTAAGGACTGCACAGGGATATACAACATTTATCGCTGTACTCGGCAGCTGCGATTGCATGCACACATGGTAATTTCTCCCTTTCGAAACGCCGGCATGTGCATGTTTTTCTGTCCAAATTCACAACATGCAAAGAATCCCCAGAAGATCCATATATAACTTCAGTGTGATAATCATCAATCCTTTGTGCCGTCATAAGTCTGGCGGCAGTAACACGACCCTATTATAAAAATGTTATGGTTGACTTATGAAATGTCACGGCTGACTTATGAAATGTCACGGCTGACTTATGCAATGTTATGGCTGACTTATGCAATATTACAGCTGACTTATACAGTGTTATGGCTGACTTATGCAATGTTACGATTGACTTATGCAATGTTACGGCTGACTTACACAATATTACGGCTGACTTATGCAATGTTACGGCTGACTTATGCAACCTGTTTACGGCTAACTTATGAAATGTTACGGCTGACTTATGCAATGTTATGGCTGACTTATGTAATGTTACGGCTGACTTACATGTAGTTGTTTCTCGACACCACGCGAAAGCGTGGTTAGCTGTGATCTAGCATCCTCTCTCCGTTCTACAAACCAACTGGTCATCATAACCCGTATCGATTCTAATAGTCGAACAATGTTAAGATTTCTAGCATTTGACAGTGCATGGTTCATTGATTCCGCTATGTTCGTAGTATTCAAATTGTACCTTTCGCCCGGGAAATGAACAGGCGCCCACAGTCAGACATCAGCTCTTTCGAGGTATGCATAGAGTTCAGGATTAATCGCTTGAATCTCCTCGTATATCGCAGTAAAATCAGCCATCCTACAACATCTTGCCGCTTTCTTCACCAAACGAAAGACATCTTTCCGTTGTACGTTCCCAAAATGTTCTTATATAAATGATAAGTGCAAATTCCTCGAGAAGCCAACGGATACACATTTCCAATTGCTTTTCCTATCGAGTTATGCCTATCCAAGATTATCGCAAGACCCGCATCGTCAGGAATCGCAAGTTTTAGCTGCGTAAAAAACCAGTGCCACGAATCATCATTTTCAGTGTCAACCACACCGAAGGCAATTGGGAAAATCTGAAAGTTACCATCCTGGGCTAGTGCTGTGAGAAGCGTCCCTTTGTATTTACCCTTAAGAAACGTATCGTCGACAACGACAACTTTGTGCATGAAAGGAAACCCATTTACGCTCGCACCAAATGGAAGGAACACATACATGAATCTTCCAAACTCATCGATTTGAAGACGCGTAATTGTACCCGGATTTGCCCTTCTTATCTTGTATAAGTAAGAAGGCAAGTCTTCAAACCCACTCTCAGGAGTTCCCATCTCGATTTCCCTTGCAAATCTTAGCGTTCTATGTGATTTCCAATAATCCATCTGACCACATAGAAAATGATACAAATAAGTCAGCCGTATCGTAACAATAAGTCAGCCAAAACGTACTAGTAACTCAACCGTTAAGTTTAAATAACTCAGCCGTTGAGATTAAATAACTCAGCCGTCTCGTTTATATAACTCAGCCGTCTCGTTTATATAATGCAACATACTAATAATTACCTTTACACCAAATTGCTTCTGGATAGATATTCCGACACCCCTAGGTCGAACTGACGGACCAACATCGCCGAGAAAGTCCTTGTACTACTCTCCTAAAATAGCCGTTGTTGCTTTTCGAGATCGACAAGACCGCTCAGTTACGGAACATGTATGATCCGAATCGTAAATACGAACATAAAATGTCGGGGGATCCCCTAGTCTAGTAGCACGAACTCTCCAGATACATCGACCAACCCAACATTTAACAACGAGTGTATCCGAATCGGATACGTCTACATCAAAATCAAATCGATCCCTCACCGGAAGAAGTTTCAGTCGTTTCTCCAAATCGGCTTTACTCTCGTATCGTTGCCCTACCGAGAGGTTTAGGGAAGACATATCTAACCTTGGAACCTCCGGATTCCCTTTGGATCCGCTCGTCGACAAGTTATGAGGTAACGTTAGTTACGGCTGATTTACAGAAATCTGGCTGACTTATGAGATAACGGCTGACTTACGAACATAAATCAGCCGTTAGTTACGTCTGATTTATAGAAATCTGGCTGACTTATGAGATAACGTAATTACCTATTATATTTATTGGTTAACATCTCTTGAAATATTCTCAACCCCATGTATTTTGTTTCTATAAAATTAGTATCCTACCTTGGAGCCAAGGTATATTGGTTTTTTTTTCAAATATATATATCTTTAAGAACACTGTGTCAGTGTGTCCTAACAAAATTGTAGTGTAATGTTTGGAATGATGTTTTTGGAGTAATATTAGTGATGATAATGAAATAAGGTACATAGACTAATTATAGAGAACTTTTGTTTTGTGAGATCCAAGTTAGGTTGAATCGTGAAATAGAGAATTTAATTAAGGGTTAATTAGTAGAATAACACTTTTGGATGAAATTAGGTAAGTAACATGTCCAATAATAGAATAGGTAAGTACTATAGAGAATTAATTATCAGACGAAATTACCCTGCATGAATTCATAAAAAAATAGTTGACTATTTTCAAAATTACGTAGTTTACTATCTAGTTAGTTAACATCTCACAAAATAGTTAACAATCTCACAATATTTTATAACTATCTAAAACATAGTTAACTATTTTTCAAAAAATAGTTATCAATTTAAAAATATAGTTGTTTACTCTATCCATTTCATTACATAATTGACTACATGGACATGTTGTTGTAATAGTTACTTATTTAAACAAAAATAGTTAACTGTGTTGAGAAGGTAATTACCTATTATAGTTCGCATAATGAAAATAACATATATAGTTAACTATTATAAAATTCATAGTTAACTATTATTCGAAACATAGTTGCCAATTATATTTTCCGAATATAGTTAACTATATCGGTTTTAGTCTTTGTTAATTTTTATTAAGGGTAAAAACGGAAAATCAAAACTTCATATTATTAGTTACTACATTTTGATTTATTGTATGTTAGATAATTAATTTGATGTCAATTAGGTAATATAGGACGCAATTTCCCTTCAATTAAATTGCGTATAGTTAATTTGTAATTGGTATACTATTAATTATTTAATTTACTTAATTAGATTATACAATATTTAACCATATTTAATTTACCACATACAAATATTTATATGCTAATAGAAATATCGAATTCTTTCATTTTACTTTTTTTTCTTTTGTCACGGGCACACCTCATTATCGATTAAGCAAATACATTATCTGTATCCGAAAACCAATACGGAACGGAGGTGCTAATGAAGTTGAAAGTTGTATTTCGTGTACGCGCACTCCTCGCTAACAAATCCGCCCTCTTATTGTTCTCCCGATGCCGGTAGATGAGATCGAATTCTGGGAAAGATTCCCGGAGGATTGCCAAATCACGCAATTCTGGTTGGAAGGTTGGCCATTCGTGAGGAGACTCCACCATTTTCACTAAATCTGTGGAATCTGTGATGAATGTAGAGCAATAACGTCTCTTCCGAATTAAGCACTGCATAGCCCAAAGTAGACCGTGCAATTCCGTATGAAGGAGGGAAATACTTCGCAAGTTCCCCTGGAGACCTAGCAGGTCTGTCGTCCCATCCTGAAGCTGTAGAACTCATCCTACTCCACTCGTTCTATCCTCCCGCTTCCATGAACCATCCACAAAACATGTGAAAGTGGCGACCGGCATGCTGATGTCTAGCTCATGTTGTGGATTGACCACTTGTTCATTTGTATTCGCTTGAAGCCATTCTCTTGATTCCGTGAGAGCATAAGTCAAAGTCTCAGACGGTAAACGGGTGACCGTGTTGAAGATCTTGTCGTTCCGGGCCTTCCAAATATACCATAAGATCCAGGGAAAAGCCTGAGAGAGCGTGGACATGCTATCAGCCTGAGGTAGTCGCCAGAAGAGAGTATCGAAATTTGATCGTAAGCTCTCTGAGGGGAAATCTGGAACCTGAGTGGTAATTCCAGACATAGTCCATGTCTCCAACGCCTGGGGAAAAGTAAAAAGTGCATGATTAATAGTCTCAAGCGAAGTGCCACAATGGGGACAAGCCGCCAAATCTCGGATATGTCGATGTTTGAACCGCTCATTCACCGCCATCGCCCCTGATAAGCTTTGCCAAAGAAAATGTCGTAGCTTATTAGGAGGTGGTAGTTTCTAGACATGAGCCTTTAGGGGAACATCCGACGGTAGTTGTAAGGAAAACTGGGTTTCTGCATCAGGGAATTTCCTAACAAGTTCATACCCCGATTTAACTGTATATACTCCTGACTTTATATAGTGCCAAGAGAAGCCATCCTCCGGCATCTGTGAAGAAATTCGGAGACTGAGAATCTGCGACACATCGCTCGGATGAACATGGGCATAGAGAGCCTGAGTATTCCAAGTCGAAGAGCGAGGGTTGAGAAGATCGACCACCCTAAGTAATGGGTTGACTACACCATGTCGGCTAACCGGGGGCCGTGGGCCCGAGTCTGGTATCCAGTTATATGTCCAAACCACTGTCTGTCTTCCCTTACCAATGATTCGCCGGACACCCTTAGAAATCAATGAATGTGAGTTCCAGATGCTTCACCAACCATAGGATGGCCGGTTAGGCTTACGTGCGTGGAAAGGGTGAACATTCCTGAAATATCGGCCGTTAAGGACCCGTGCAGCCAGAGAATTAGGAAATTGGTGTAAACGCCACATTTGTTTAGCCAAGAGAGCCTGATTAAAATCTTCAAAAGACTTAAATCCGATTCCGCCTTGATTCTTGGGTAAACAAAGTTTCTTCCATCTAATCTAATGTAACCTTCTAGATTGAGGTTTAGATCTCCACTAAAACTGGGAAACCGCAGCAGCTAATTTCCTACATAATCCTTTTAGGAGAAGAAAACAAGACATCACATAAGTTGGAATGGCTTAGGCCACTGATTTAATCATCACCTCTTTACCTCCTTTTGACAAAAACTTGGATGACCAGCCATTTATCCGACCATTGAGGCGATCCTAAACATAAGCGAAAATTTGAGCTTTAGAACCTTGTAATCGTTTCGGGATTCCCAAGTACTTCCCGGTGCCTCCTTCACTCATAATTCCTAGACGTTGAAGGATAGCCACCCTAGTCTCTGTGGGGACCTTCCCGAAGGTGATGGCCGATTTATCAAAATTTATCCTCTGGCCTGATGCATTACCGTACTCTAAAAGGATCCTCAGAATGGTGTCACTTTGTTCCAAATTTGCCCGACAAAAGAAAAGACTATCATCGGCAAACAATAAATGAGACACTGGTGGACTGGCGTATGCCACTTTGAGACCTGACAGGCAACCAGCTGATTCTGCCGCCTTGAGATTGGAGATCAAGACCTCGGTACAGAGTATTAATAAATATGGGGATAGGGGATCCCTTTGGCGTAAACCCCTCGTAGGCGTGATTGAACCCCTGGGATTACCGTTGAGTAAGAGATGGTAGGTGACAGAGTTCACGCATTGCATGATCCATGATATCCACGTTTCTGAGAACCCCATCTTCCTCATAAGGCTCTCCAAGAAACCCCACTCAACCCGATCGTGTGCCTTACTCATATCAGTTTTGACCCCCATGAATTCCTTCTGACACTTATCCTTGGTAACTAGAGCATGGAAGACCTCTTGTGCGACGAGAATATTATCAGAAATTACTCTACCTGATATAAATGCCGACTGTGTCTCAGATATTAATTTGGGCAGGAGCCGCTTGAGACGTTGGCATAAGACCTTGGAAATAATCTTGTAGCTAACATTGCAGAGGCTAATGGGTCGAAATTCCTTCATTGCGCGAGGACGATCAGTCTTAGGAATGAGACATATGTTTACCTCATTCATACTTGATTCAATAACACCGGACGACATAAATTCTTGGACCATAGCGACCACATTTGGGCCCAGAATATGCCAAAATTTCTTATAGAACATTGTCGTCATCCCATCTGGTCCTGGGGCCTTCTCAGGGTGAATTGAGAAGACAGCTGCCTTGACCTTCGACGCCGAAGGAGCCCGAGTAAGGACAACATTCATTGCCGGTGTAATCGTCGTTGGGATATGGCACAGAGATGTCTCTAAGTCAGTGATCCCCTCCGAAGAGAAAATATCTTGAAAATATTCAGTTGCTACCTGCTCGATCTCTGCATCTTTCTCCGTCCACACACCACTCGAGTTCAAAATGCCAATAATTCTGTTCCGTGCTCGCCGTTGCTTTGTCGAGGCATGGAAATACTTCGTGTTTTGATCGCCCGCAACAAGCCATAATACCTGGCTCTTTTACTGCAAAAAAAGTTCCTCATCGACCAGAGCAGTCCGTAATCTCTCTTGTGTAGCTGAGACCTCTTCAAAAGACGCCCCGTCGTCACTCTGCAGTCTATCCAGTTCCTTTTTTAGGATCTCAATAGCCTCACCACTATTCTGTTGATCAGCCTTTCGCCACAGAGATATAAGCTTCCGGCACAGAGATATCCGATCACTGACCTCCAAAGTTGGATCAGGGTTATCAGGACCCCACCCCTGTTTAATAATCTCTTCAAAATTTGGTTTCGAGAGCCAACGTTTGTCAAACCGAAATTTTTTCACCCCCTGAAAATCGGCCGTCGTAATCCGAGTGAGGAGTGGGCGGTGATCGGAGCCCATAAACCGCATATACTCTGTCCGGGTGTGAGTAAACAGATCATGCCATTCTTCATGACCCATGGTTCTATCAAGGTGACACCGAATAACATTACCTCCCCTTCATCCCACCCAAGAGAGGGAATTCCCAGAATAGGGAAAATCTATTATACCACAGTTACTCCGCATTCGTCGAAAATCCAGAAATGAGGTATCACTTCGGGCACGACTGCCCGATTTCTCGTGATGGTCCGTTATCTCATTGAAATCACCCGTCATTAACCAAGGCCCAGACCGAGTTGATCCAATATGATTTAACTCCTCCCAAACAAAGGGACGACGAGAAATAACATGTTCTCCATAAACAAAAGATATAAAAACTTTATTACCATGGATTGTAGCCAATACATCGATAACATTTTTATTTGAAGATAATACTTGAATTTGAAAATCAGGTAAAGCCAAAAGGGCTAAACCACCACTAAGACTACTAGGGTCAATAGTAAAAAGAAACTCATAACCAAACTCCTCTTGCAATTCTTGTAAAAAGCTTTGATCACGTTTAGTTTCCGTAAGAAAAATTATTTCCGGAAATAGTCTCCTACGGATTTCACGTAATCGACAAACTGTCAAAAAGCCACCGACTCCCTGACAGTTCCAACTGAGGATCATCTAATCGACTATCAAGGGTTTGCCTTCAACCACCGGTTCTTTAAATTTCTTCGATATTTCCTCCGGAATAGGAGCCGTCCTCGAAGATGACGGGAGCGAATCACCACAAAGGTCTTCAGGGTCCCTAAGTGTTACTTTCGCCGCGGTTAACGCTTGTTTCTTGACTCGAATACCTGTAAAAGGACTATGGCCAATCTTCTCACTCCTAGGCCTTTTTTACTGGGCTTGCCAGGTTTGGGCCTTTGTTGTCCAATAACATGTTCTGATTTTGATGGAGATAAAACTCCCACTGATGGGCCGAACATGAGGCCTTTCCATCCTCTTTCCCGATAGTGTTGTCGCCTGAACCACTGTCTTCGCTGCTCCGACGTCCGGCTCCTCCAGACGTTGTCTCTGCATCATCGCTGTATTAGCCGCATGAGCCTCCTCCACCGTCTCTCGATACTATGGTGCCCGTACAGACTCCAAAGCAACCCCATCCAATTGAGCCGGAACCTGACCAATCGCACCAAATCCCTCCTCTGGAACACGAACCGACGAAGAATCGGCAATCGATCTGGAGCCCTTTTGCACCCATTCCTTCGTAGACTCTTTCATTTTACTTTTTTCCTACATTTTTACCTAGACTAAATATGTAACATTTATGAGGGAGTATTTTCTCCACTACCCCTTTCCGGCAAATCGAGCCATCAAACACAACAAAACAGTCACGCAATTTATAATTAACTGATGAAGATTAAACAAACCATAAAGACACAATATAACTCGAATTAAAAGTTATGGTTAGTCTTGTTGCCTCACAATTGGTTGTATCATTTGTATCATCACAATTGCGCTTACAATTGCATTTACGTACTTCCAATACTTGACAATGTACTCGACATCTATATTCATATCATCCATGCTGTTCCGGTTATTTCTAATATTCATAAGAATAATACAAGGAACCCACACCTCCTCATCTTTTTCATCATATATGAGTCAAAACTTGTCTCGGTAATCCATGATTTGAGTTTCATAGTTTGTCCCAATAATCCAAGACTTAATCGATCCCTTCAAAATAACAAACAAACACAACAATGTTAGACTAGATTCAAGCCACAAATGATATACAAGAAAAGATTAAAAAGAAAAAAAACCACTTTGATAAATTCAACCTTTGGTTGAATCCATTCACCACCGGTCCATTCATTGTGAGCTCTCAACAAGTTTTTGATGAATTGGATGATATCTGATGGAGAATCATGATAAACCAAAAAATTCATTTCTCATCTCTTTAGTCCACATCCATCTAAGTGATACCCATCAACTACCACACTTTTTTTTCCAAAACAATGTCATCGTACTTATCTTCCGGCAGAACTTGTCAGATAAAGTTCAAATCGATCATTTTTTTATAAAGCGATAAACCATCGTTTGCTACAACGTTGAGTATTCAACACTTTTGGACAATTTACCAAGCCACTACAAGAAAACAAGGTGGTTTTCAACCAAATTAAAATGGTCAAAATGTTTATTGATCCATTTTCGACCAAAATATGATGAAAATTGAAATTGGTCGACAATTGATCAAAAATTTATGACTACTAAAAGTGGTCGAGAAAGAGTCAAAACGTTTTTACCAAATATCGACTAAAACAAATATTGGTCGAAAACTAGTCAACAATTTTTTACGAACAATAGTTGACATAAATTGGTCAAAACATTATCAACCAACTATCGACCATAAAAGAATCTCGTTTAGAATGGTCAAAATAGGGCCAAAATGGTTCAACCAAATTTTTACCAATTAGAACTATTGTTGATAAAAAAAAATTAGAAATAGTAATTTATTAATTACTTAGTATGTGTTATTTATTATACCCCCAATTTATTTTGTTAACAATTACGTAGAATTATAAATAAAAATACTTAATATATTTAATTACAATATTAATTATGCAGTGTTAATTAACTTTATACAAAAATTCCCTTTGATTTCACCGACGGAAACCCTCGGTCTTCCTTTCTCCATTTTGAAATCTTTGGTTATGCGTTAAGGATTAGGGCTTCTCTCTTACCTCCTTCCGTCTCCTTTGATTATGCGTTTAGGATTAGGGTTTCCTTGTAACCTATCTTTTCATTTTTGCCAAAAGATCGGAAGCGATTTGTTTTGAGAGATCTATCTTTTGTCATCTTTGGGGAAGCGGTTTGCTTCTTGATTGAAACTTCGGAGAATACCTAAAGAAGAACATGAGTCGAAGATCTATGAACATCGGTTCTATTGAGCGTTCCTTACCCGACCAGCTCCTCAATTCCTCTCGAATCAACAAGAATCGTTTCATGAGAGGCCTTCGAAGCCAAAGTAACTCATCTTCTTCGATTTATATTTGAATTCAATCAAAATATGTATGCGTCTTTGATTACGGTAGATTTGGTAATAGTTTTTGTTTTGCATTTGCTGGTATTATAAGAAGGATCATTAGAATCGTCGATTTCTAGGATTTGAAATGTAGGATTCATGGAGATTTGTTGAAAAGTAGTATTCATGGAGATTTGCAAATTTCTTCTTGCTAAGACTATAATCTTGCAAGTGTATTTGTGTGTTATCAATATAATTTTTTTTTCCATGTATGTATTGCAGATCCAACATTACTCTAGGAAGTGTGTTGATCATCCTTGCTGGTAGATTCAGGGGAAAGAGAGTAATTTTTCTTGCTTCTGGTAACAGGTGAGTTCGTACTCTACATACTGTTTTTATATATGTGTATGCAGATCTTTATGGTTATTTTTTGAGCTTGTATGATGTTGTCACTTCTCATAGAGTTATGTTAAATTTTGAAACTTTGTTCTTATCCTTTCTTTGTTGATTATCCTTTTCAGGGCCATTCCATAGCAATAATGTTCCTTTGAGATATGTTAACCAGGCCTATGTGATTGGAACCTCCACAAAGGTTGACATGTATGGAGCCTGCATTGAGAAAATTGATGACAAGTATCTGGTAAGGTTGCTTGAACTTTCAGTGACTAACGTAACGGGAGAATGTTGAACATAATATACCTTCTCAACTTTGCTTTATATGATTTTGGTTTTCTCAAAGCAATATTTGTTGAATTTGTTTGTTCTATAACTTATCTAATCCACCATTGGAAGCTTTAGAAAGACTTTAGAAGGTTGTCTTCACAACTTCCCTTTCAAGAAATTGGTAAGGGTTTAATCTCTTCTTAGTCTTTATTCAATGTAGATATTATTATAAGTTGTGGAAAATCCACTAATTAGAAAACATTATCTTATTCTTATCAGCACTCAAATTTTATCAAAAGGTTGATTGATAACACCAATTTTCTTTGTCTGGCTCCTTGCAGAAGAAGAGGAAGACATCAAAATGGTTTTGGAGAACTATCTCCATAGGTCTTGAATTTCATTTCACACATCTAACTTTTATTATTGAAGCATACCAATATGTTATGTAGTGAAACTTTACGGTTCTGTAAGTGCAGATGTGAGTCATGTGTTGGACAAGCAGGAAGATTTCTCGATTCTGCAAAGGAAATGGAAGACTCAATTTCTGCCAATCTAAGGTTGAGAATGTATCTCTACAGTCTTTTTTCCCCATCTGTCTTTGATTCATATCAACTGAGTTCGTGTAAATTTGCAGCTTGATCTAGCAGATATCTTCCCTAATTTTGGATCATACGTTCTAAATTTGCAGCAAGAACTAGAACAAGTCATTAACAATGAGGCACAATTTGGAGTGTTGGCACAACAACCAAAACAGCTGTGATGTTGGAGAGCAAAATGATTGTGGGATTGTGCAGCAAGAAGTAGAGATCAATGATGGATCGGCTGGTGGACCTACTAAGCAAGAAGATGAGCATTTAGAAAGCGGTAAGATTTAGAAAATAAACTTTATGTGATCGAGTTAGTTGATTGTGTTTGACAGAATATGTGATTGTCGATACGGAGAGTTTGTTTGTCGTAAATTATAGTACTCTTGTTGTGATGTTTTTATATTCTATTTGGTTTGGATTAGTGATTGTAAGACTTGTTATTTGTAAGACTTATTAAGTTTTTTTTATGGATTTTATATGAAAGAGAAAATATATTTAAATAAAAATTAATGACCGAATTTAATTGATATGAAAAATATATTTGAATATATAATGCAAAAACATTGACTATTATTTTGGTGAGAAATTCCACTATGTTTTGACCAATTGTTTGGTCAAAAATATTTCGACCATTAATTTCGTCAAAATTATTGATCGTTTATTTGGTGAATAACGTTGTGACCATATTTACACCAAGTGTTTTGGTCAAAAAAATTGCGACCATATTTAGACCAACTGTTTTTGGTCATAATATTTTGATTATTTTTCGACGAGAAGTGATTTTCAATGAGCGTTTCTTGACGAAGGCGATTTTGTCAAAAAATCATCAAAAATGGTTGTTATTGACCAAATATAGATCAATTTCATGGTCAAAAACCACCATGTTTTCTTGTAGTGAGCCAATTGGATACCACACTCCGATATACCCCATTATATCCTAACAAACTTCAATATGGGAACACTTTCTTATGATACTACTTCTTCTTCTTCTTTATTTTGACTTCATTTTTGATTAAAAACAATGATTATAGTGTGAAACTAGTATATTTTAATTCAAAAAGAAAGATATTCATTTTTAGTTCATTTTTAAAGGTAAGATTTAATATTACAATCTTTGAAAATTTATTTTAGGCAATATTATAAATATCGTAATGTGTTTGACAATTGAGATTAGAGTAAATAATAATACGTTATTCAAGAATAAATGTGTTTGCTAATGAGCATAGAGAAATAAAATAAATAATTAAAAAGTAAAATTGTTGAGAAATATTTTGAAAATGACACCTAGGGAAAAATGGCTTGAATATTTTTCCTATAATATATACTCCTTCTGTTTCTTAATATATGATGTTTTAGACAATTAATTTTGTTTCATTATATTAGATGTTCTCATATATCAATACAAAAGTTATTTATTTTAAACAAAAAAAAGTTAAAGATAATTAAGCAAAACAAAATCATTTTATTGTTCCAAGACTCACGCTTATTTTAACCACTCTTGTACATTATGTCTTTTTCTTCTTTTTCTTCTTTTACTTTTTTTCTTCTTCTTCCTCTTCCTAAACTCACTGCAACTAAAAACAACCATAAATATATTTTTGTCTCTCATGACAAAAATGGAACAACAACTGATCAAATCCGAGAATCTTCAACCGAATAAATCTAACACCACTCGGAATTTTGATTTGAACAAAATCTATTACGATGAAGAAAAGCTTCCTCTGGTCGACATGATCCAAACTAACACAACTCCGAAATACATCGAAGAAGAGTCCCGATCGGTCTACATGATACAACCTCACACAATTTAGAAATTAGATATGAACAAGGAAACTGCTGCAGACATTGACGAGGTTGTACTTGAGATGCTAAAAATTTATGTGCCTTCATATTTTTACTAGCTATACTTTGTTTTCAATATGTGAAGTGTGTTGTTTTATATGCTCCTAATGTTTTGGGACATCCCGACAATTATATACTTGCTAATCTTGCAAATTTTGCAAATTAGTATGATATGTTAGCTTTAGTTATAAGAGGTTGATCGTTGTGGTTAAAAATGTGTCATAACAAGTTTTTGTTAGAGATTGACTAGAGCATTACGACGAATCGGAAGACGACACAAATCTTGTGAAAGAACATTGATTAGTCGGGTGAACCAAGGAATCAAATGAATCATTTTTATTTGAAAGGTCGAAGAAACTACGAGTTTTTTAGCTTCGCGTTCATAATTATTGATGGTACCTCTTAGATGTAACTTTATTAGTGTTCAAATCGTGTTTTTAGACAAACCTTTGGAAACTCACTACCTATTTCAATTATACATTATGATACTCGTTACCTAATTCGATTTACTTAAAACTTGGATTTTTAAAATAAGTAAAAGATACAAACTGCATAACAATTCAAAATACTTATACAGGTGTACAAAAACATAGCACAATGAGCACATAAACATGGCAAAAGTGAATCATAGAATCTTTGATCCGACAAAAAAACATAACCATAAAATTCTAAATGATCTCCACTAATCCGAAGAATGTAATGCGGTCATCACATTTTGGACTAACGTAGCATCACAACTTATTTGTATGGGAAGAAGATCAACTTTCTCCAATAAGGCTTTGTTCATATGTCGTATCTTGTACTTGTTTGATCCACCAATTTATATGATATCTTCTATGCATGTTTGAAGAGTCAAGAAAATATGTTTTACCTTTCTTGTAGAATAATTTTTAAAAGACTTGACTATGGCTAAAAAAGCCAAGCTTTTTTTTTAAAATAGTCCAAATTAATATTCCTTAGAAATTAACTCTCAACAACTACCTAATTCAAGCCAACAAAAAATAACCAACGGAAAAATCAACATCAACAATTAGACCACTAAAATTAATCCAATTTCACTAATTCCAATTCCACTCAGCATTTCTAGCAACCTAAACCAAGTTCTACACAATGCAACTCCAAACATATAACCTAGATATCATAATCATCCTCTCGTCCCAGCCATGATTCCACGATCTCAAACTTTTACCTGCAACACATGGAAATAAGAGTTGTGTGAGTATTATCACAAATACTCAGTGAAGCCGTCATCCCGTCTACCGTTTACATAATAAGGATAAACGGATGCCAAATATTAAACAATCAAACCACAATTCACAACGTTCTGATTACTAAAATAAGAACAATCAATAAAATTATGCACAAAGCAGCTCAGTGTCGATCGACACACCACCTCAGTGTCGATCGACATAACCAACACAAAATCAACAGTTTCAACAGGGTGTCAATCGACACTACCACTAGGTGTCGATCGACACCACTTTCACGTCACAAGCCAAACACAAAAAATACGATGGGTGTCGATTGACACCCTCTAGATGTCCATCGACACCTCAACCCAGAAACCAAGAACAAGCCAAATCCTCACACGGCTCGACTCCGTTTCAACGAGGATCATTCACAACAGTCAACAGTGCGATCTATACACAAGAACATATGAAACAACACATAAAAGCACTAACAATATCAATTCCATCACAATTCACCCAATTCCCTAACAAATGGTTATCCATAACCACGATCACGCACTCACCTTAGCCTTAGGGATTAGGAGACTAATCACGACATAACCAGCACGAATCACAGCCTCCACGAGACCCAAAAGCCATTGGTTAATCTTCTTATCACCTTAGAATATGTGTATCAATCGAATGTGTATGCTAAGACTCATCAACAAGATTTCCCCTAAATCAAATTAGAATATTCTGAAAAACAGAACTGACGCGCTGACTTCAAACTAACGCTGAGGACAAACCTTACCTCCAAATCAACGCTGAGGACAACCCTTGCTAGAACCATACTTCTGCTATTATCTCCGCAGCTGAACAGCAGGAGCAACTGCTGCTGGAATTACTGCAGCTGACCGACACTCAAGTCTTCCTCAATGCCTACAACCATCTCTACCAGCTTCCCCTTCGAGGCGTAGGCATACTCCGACGCTCTACCGCGACTCCACTCAACACAACCTCTACACCACGACTAAACCAGCCGCAAAAAAAAAAAAAATACTCATCTTATAATTTTCCAAAATACAATAATCGTTTCAATGCCAAACGAAAATACCATAATCTGAAATAACATAGCAAAGCTTAATATCTGAAACTGGAAACATAACAGAAAACCAGCTCAAACCTCGACATGCTCCTTCAGGTCTTCCGCGATCTCTGCTCTGATGCAGTATGCGCTACCGCCTGCGCTGTCCCCGGTTGCTCTGCCACCGGCTAGACCACCGCCACTGTCATCTGCTGCTACTTGGGACACATCAACATGATATGCCCCGATTCCATACAATGATAACACACTCGCAAATCCCAAGATTCATCTTTCTTAGGACAACTCTCCAGCTTGTAGTGCATGCTCCCACACCTGTAGCATCCGCGACCACTGTGACTCGATCTCGAATCATTATCCCACTTCCGCTTCAGTCCCTGCGCAAGCTTACCGCCCATGCCAGAACCACACTTATGTTGTTGTCTACCCAGCTGAACAGCAGGAGCAACTGCTGCTGGAACTACTGCAGCTGACCGACACTCAAGTCTTCCTCAATGCCTATAACCATCTCTACCAGCTTCGCCCTCGAGGCGTACTCCGACGCTCTACCGCGACTCCTTAAATCTGTCTGAAGTCCCCTCAGTAACCTCTGCACTTGCATCTACTCGTCCTACATGCCTCTAACCGCATGTACGAGTAGTCGACTGAACTTGGCATCATGCTCTCGTATAGAACGATCGCCCTGCACTAGCTCTAAGAACCTCGTCTCGAGATGATCTAGAGCCTCCTGAGGAAAGTATTTAGTGTTAAACTTAGCTAAAAACTCTCCCCGGGTACACACAGCACCTAGCCTCATGGCCTTTATATCTGTCCACCATAAATGAGCAACGCCACTCAGATAGTGGACCGCCAATTCCCCTCGACAATCCTCCAAACATCGCATCGATCGGAAGTTGCGTTCCATACATATACACTATTTGTCTGCTTCCTCAGGCCAAACAACGCAAAAAAAAACAACACTAAAATGCCGCATCTGACCAATTATCTCAAGATATGTCAGACGCACCACCTCGCACACTGCAGCCCTCAGCTGCACCTCCACTATTGGAGGAGCCACAGAAGCCTGAACAGGAACCGTCACCGGAAAAATGCTCCATCAACTGTGCCAGAATACCCTCCATATGATCTAAACAATCCTGAGCTGGAGCAGCACCCACTCCTGGGCCCACTCCACTACCAGCTAACCTGGCACCCCTTCCGGCACCCACAATACCCACACTGGCACTCACACTGGTCTCACTCACCGATCCCACAAGATGCGTAACAGTTTCTGACATCAGCGTAACACTCGCCGCCACGTTACTGGACGCCTCAATAACTGGCCCGCGACCATGTCCTCTGCCTCCAAGGCCACGACCTCTGCCTCTACCTCGACCTCTCAGAACTCTAGCTAACACACATTGCACTTCTCAAAAGTACATTCTAAGATACTATAATTTACAAAATAAAGGTCAAACAAAACACATACCGTGGAATCCCTTTGAAGGCTCGGAGAGGATGATCAAAAACTCTACAACTCACAAAATTAACTAACTACTCATAGTCAATTCAATCAACAGCCTCAAATCAACTACTTAACCTACTGCCCTAAAACCGTAAGGGCTTTGATACCAAAATTAAACAACCAAGCTTTTTTTTTAAAATAGTCCAAATTAATATTCCTTAGATATTAAATCTCAACGACTACCTAATTCAAGTCAATAAACAATAACCAGCGGAAAAATCAACATCAACAATGAGACCATTAAAATTAATCCAATTTCACCAATTCCAATTCCACTCAACATTTCTAGCAACCTAAACCAAGTTCTACACAATGCAACTCCAAACATATAACCTAGAGATCATAATCATCCACTCGTCCAAGTCATGATTCCACGATCTCAAACTTTTACCTGCAATACATGAAAATAAGAGTTGCGTGAGTATTATCATAAATACTCAGTGAAGCGGTCATCCCGTCTACCGGTTACATAATAAGGATAAACGGATGCCAAATACTAAACAATCAAACCATAATTCACAACGTTCTGATTACTAAAATAAGAAAAATCAATAAAATTATGCACATTGCAGCTCAGTGTCGATCGACACACCACCTCGGTGTCGATTGACAAAACCAATACAAAATCAACAGTTTCAACAGAGTGTCGATCGATACTACCACTAGGTGTTGATCGACACCATTTTCACGTCACAAGCCAAACACGAACGATGGGTGTCGATCGACACACCCTCTAGGTGTTCATCAACACCTCAACCCAGAAACCAGGAACGAGCCAAATCCTCACACGGCTCGACTCCATTTCAACGAGGATCATTCACAACAGTCAACAGTACGATCTATGCACGAGAACATACAAAAAAACACATAAAAGCACTAACAATATCAATTCCATCACAATTCACCTAATTCCCTAACAAACGGTTATCCATAACCATGATCACACACTCACCTTAGCCTTAGAGATTAGGAGACTAATCACGACATAACCAGCACGAATCACAGCCTCCATGAGACCCAAAAGCCACGGGTTAATCTTCTCTATCACCTAAGATTCACCAACAAGATTTCCCCTAAACCAAATTAGAATATTCTAAAAAACAGAACCAACGCGCTGACTTCAAATCAACACTGAGGACATACCTTACCTCCAAATAAAGATCGGGTAAAAGATTCAAAAACTAGACACAAAGAACTTTCTAACGACATATAAATCGTCGCCTAAATCCTTCTAGAACTCCGGCAAAACGGCCTCGAAGTGGTCTAATCACAGACCCGATTCTGCACATACCTCAGTCACAAAAACAAGGATATCTCTTAGCATACAAATTCAATTGATAAACTTATTGGACTCACGATTAGCTAAGAGAAAGGAGAACTTACCCATAAAATTTCCCTTTGATCCAATCTGTTCTTCATGTCCGATCTTCCTCTCTACCAAAACGGAACAGAACTGCCTTCTTCTCACAAATCCATTCTCTTTCTCAAGAACACTCTTTTCTCTCTTCTCTTCCTCTCAACATGTTTTCTGCCTCTTTTCCCGAGACTGCACGGCCAAAACATGTTTTATATCAATTCCTAGGGTTTCCAAACCCAAACCACGCAAACCGAACGATTAAAAATCAAACCGATTCTAACCAAAAATCATTGGTGTCGATCGACACTCTCCTTGTGTCGATCGACACCCCTTTCCAATTACCAAAATTAGTTTGCAGATGTTACAACGGCGCCAACAAGATCTTCAATGCTTTTTGGGCATTCTAGATGTTGTAGTGATTGAATAGCACTAAAAATCCAAGATCTAATATATTCAAATCCGCCGGGTTCGGTGGTTGACACATCAAACGAATATCAAAGCCATCTTTGAACGCAACTTGTTGGAAAACTTTATCCCCACACAAAACATATGCTTTTGCAGTATCTTGTATTCTTGTTGAATAAAAATTGTATTCCCTTGATCTTCCGTTGGCCACTTCTCATGTAATGCTGGAATAACATTTTCAATCAAACAAGCTTTTATAACTTGTAACACCCGGTCTATATATTTTTTTAATTAATTATTTCAGCGGAAACAACTCATCAACCAATAATAATAAAAACCATGTGAAAATAAAATATCAATAAATCATCAATGCATTTCTAGCAACCTAACCAGGTTCATTAGAACTTAGAAAACAGGGAACCAAATGACAATCCTAATCATCCTCTCCCTAAAGCCATGATTCCGCGGTCACCTTTTATTTTTCCTTTACATGCAACACAATTAGGAAAAACGAGTTGCGTAAGAGCGGTCATCCCGTCTACCGGATATATAATAGGAAAAAGATTATCAATTCTACGCGAGCAATCAACCGTTCACAATAAACAATAAAATTCCATAATTAAAACAGAGAGTGTCGATCGACACCACCACTTGGTGTCGATCGACGCTTCACACAAGCAAACGATCCTCACGATCCCAACACAGTGGTGTCGATCGACACTACCACTAGGTGTCGATCGATACCTCTCGGGAGAACCTGAACCGAGTCTGATCCTTTCGTGACTCGAGTTCCGTTCTATCACCCGATCAACACGATTCCAGAATACGTAATTTACACAGAATCAACACAGAAAACAGTCCAAAACATCACAAACAAACAAACAAATCCTAACAACCTAATTCCATATCCATGATCACGCACTCACCTCGATTATGCAGTTCGAGGAAAGAACGGCTAAGAACACGAAATCAGCGACCTCGCCGCCTCTGATCTCAACAAAAAACACCAAGGAACCCTTCCCCAATTACCTAGAACACAAAAACTTGGATTTCCCAGAACCCTATTTCAAACTTCCAGAAAACAGAACGACTCACTGGACTAAAACGATCCTAGGGATCGGAGCTTACCTCCAAATTCAGATCGGAAACCTAATCTGAAAACTAGACCGACAGGGCTTTCCAACGATACCTAGATCGTCCTCTGATTCCCTCTCAAACGCCGAGAAAACACTTCCCAAGGAGATTGATTGAATCCTGAAACTGCACAGACCACCAATGGGAAAACGATCATAACTCACAAACCACAACTTCAAAAGGCAATCGGCTTTCTCCTGAAGGTAGCTAAGAGGAAGAAGAACATACCTACGAAAAATCATGCCGATTAGACTCGATTAGACCGACCGTTCCTTGTTTCTACAATGATTGTCGAACATGTCTTCTCTTCTTCTCAATCTTCTCTCTCTCAAAACTCTTCTCCTTCACACAAAGCCACGAAATTCTCTTTTCTTTTTGCCTCACGCGGCCACAAACCCCAAAGAGCTTATATACGGAAGCCCTAGGGTTAAATCCCTTAAACAGAGCCAAAACCGCGATTAAAACAAACCGGAAACACAACCCAGAATTTGGTGTCGATCGACACCCCTACCAAAATACAAAAATTTTGGTTTTGGGATGTTACATATCTTCTCTCTTAATAGATGTTATTGTCTTTAGTTCTAACGTTCCCATATCTCTATTCTCCGTCTCTTGGCCGGTTCCTTAGTAACAAATGAAAATATTCCAATTTTTCCAGAAAATACCTCGTTTCTATTCTCGTCAAACCTCTGACGAGCCATTGTCGCTAGGAACATCAATTTTTCGATATAAGTCTTACTTTGACATGTACGATGTGGCTCATCTTCCATCGGAAGTAGATAGTACTTCTCGGTCTTCTTCGTTATATAAAACCATTTCTTATCAATATGCACCATATTGTACATATCAATAAATTTTGGTTCATGAGGTAAAGTATTCTTATCTAACATAGAGATGCAAAACTTTAGTCTACCTCTCATATTGTCTTCTTTTAAATGTGGCTTGATGCTATTGGTATGTCGTCGAATAAACCCTTCTTTCTTACGCCTAAATAGTGTTGTAGGACTCACACCCAAATCCATCGCAAACGTCCTCAAAGTTGTTCATTTATGTAATAAAATACCAACAACTTGACTTGGCTCGAGCAAGATTCTTTTAGGACCACAATTTTTGATTCTCCGATGAGATACGTTCACTATTCACTACAAAAAAAAAAGTGTTATTGTGACTAAAATTTGTGACAAATTAAAAAAGTCACAAATATATAACGTTTTAGATACGAAATTGTGACTAACCTGTTTTCATCACAAATTGGTAGTTGATTCGTCACAATATTGTGACAAGATAAAACATCACTAAAAGTTGTCGTCTTTAGTGACAAATTTGTAACTAAAACCTAGTTGTAACAGTTTGTGACGGTATTATGACCAATGATCGTCCTAAATTAGTTACATATTTGAGACAAAAAAATTGTGTTTCGATTTGTGACAGTACAAATGACTAAACAATAGTCGCTAATTGATACTCGATAGATTTTTCATGTTTATTATAACAAAATTTTGGAACAAGTGTGTTTCAAATTATGACTAACTTACTAACATTTTATTATGTCACAATAAATAATATAAAACCTACCATATTACGTTATCAATTGTTTTGGTTGTATTAACATTTGTATATAAATATATAATTATTTTTATTAACATGTATTATTAGATATATAAACAAATATATATACTAAGAGTAAAATTGTTAAAATTTAATACATCGCTTTTCATATAGTAGAGTTTTGAGTTTTTGGATTAATGTAATTAGGGTTTAAAGTTTAGAGTTTAGGGTTTCCCTTTGATATTATGTTTGGGCATTAATTTATGAAAAATAAGAGTTTTATTTTCACATAAGGGTTTAGGGGTTCGCAATGCATTTATAATTTTTGATATGTAGTTTGGTGAATTAAATGAGTTTTCATAATACATACATAACTATTGATTTGGGTTTTGACTTTTATAGATAAATGGCTATTTGATTTAGGATTTATATTCCGAACATAAACTTTACTGTAAGATTTATAGGGTATCATGAATAAAGAATGTTTAATTTAGAACTTAGGATATCATAAATAAATGGTTTTAAAAAAAAGGTTCATTTAACAATAAAAAGATAGCAAATTTCAGTTGACAATATAAATGGATTTAAATTATTAACCCATGTTGAAGAGAAAAAAGAAGGGAAACTAGATCCCACATCGATTAGGGAGATGAAAGAAGGATTCTCAAACAATCTATAAATATTAACACATGTTTCTCTTTAAATCTGCAAATGGTAAAGATTCGGTTTTCACCGAGTAACGACATCCAATTAAGTTTTGCGAGTCCACGTTTCTGAACGTGATTTCTTTTTAACATGTAAAAGAAAATAACAAAATAATTATTTTATATATTATTAAATTCTAATTCACAACTAATAAACAATTAGCGATGACAAATCAATTGTAAATTAAAAGGGATTATTAAGAATTGTGACTAATTTAAGACCGGAAACTAAAACGTTTTAGAACCTAATTATGACAATTTGAGACTAGAGAATTGTCGCAATGGACGACGGTTGTGTGACGTAATTACAGTCACTAATTGTGACGGTTTTGTTACATTTTTACATCGTCACTGCTTGTGACAAATTGGTTACTATGTATAGTGTCACAACACTGTAACGTTTTTGTTACGAAAAAATATTTATGACGATTGTATTGTAGCCATTTACAAATCGTCACAAATACGTGACAATAGTTTTATTGCTACGAATTTTTTAATATTGTGACGAAAATATTCGTAACAATATGACCATTTTCTTGTAGTGATTCCATCAATGGTTGTTTGCTTTGCTCATCGCCAAATCTTTTTTACCATAAGTATAGGCACCGTAAACTGTTGAGAAACTTCTCTTGCTGTATACTTCTTCAGTTTTATATTGACACTCTTCTCCACTAGAGCATTATAAATATCCCATCTCTCTTTGTTTGAAGACATTTTCTCGTTCTTTGTAGATTCAGTTGAACTTGAGATGCATTTTCATTTGAATTACCTATAAATTTAATTTAAAAATAACAAACATTTGAGATGCTAGGATATCAAGAATAAAAATACTGAAAACATTGAATACAATTGACAATACATTAAATATAAATTGACTCAACATTGAATATAGGTTGTGGACTATATATAAACATCACCAAGAAGATTGTTTTAAGTTGAGAAGCGATAAACATAAAAGAAAAACATCACCTGAACCAACGTTGATTGGATGTTCATTGTGATCATTTGGTAGATCTTCAACGCCATTAATAAGATCTTCTTCATTTAAATCTAACAAAAACTCACTTTCATTGTTTAGAAATGGCAAATTAAGATCAATAGTAAAAGCCATGAAATAAAATTAGGGACCATTTGTGTGTGTGTGGATTATATAGACACAAAAATTTCACACTCGTTTCATTTTGGCTCCATCTTAAGAAAAGTTGTCATTTTTAGAATCTCAACTTGCATGATCTCTCTAGTTACGTACATGAATCGTCAAAGGCACTTAAAATTGATAACCATAAACAAATTCTATAAGAGGCACAGAGGATTAGTTGTCTTACACTACAAGAAAACAGTCTTTTTACGACTACATTTGGCGACTATATATGTAGTCGCCAAATTTGGTGACTAATTAGCTACCGATAAACGACTATACTAGGACCGCACGAATTTGGTCGTAAATTAGTTGCTATAATGCGACTAAATACAATAGTCGTAGTAGTAGTCGTAAATTAGCTACTAATTTATGACTATATGTCAGACGGGGGAAAATAGTCGACAAACCGTCACCAATTTGGCGACTAAAATGCCAAATCAGGTTTTGGCGCTTAATTATTTCAGTTCTCAGTTAACCGCGAATGAAAAAAAAAATTATTTGATTACCCGCCGAAGTTAAAAAAAAAATTAAACAATAATACCAAGTCTTTTTAGTCAAAAAAATCAACTTTTGCTCTTGATTTATCTCTTCTTCCTCTCTCAATCTTTTTCCAAACACCATCTCGATCCATCATGGTTCAAGTCTCCATCTCTCTTTGTCTCAGTCTCGATCCCCTCTGTCTCAGCCTCGATGTTTCTCTAGATCAGACTCAGTCTCGATCTTCGTCATGATCAGTCTCGATCTCTCATGGTGAGATTCTCTATCTCTGACGCTCTCGGTATCTTTGACGCCCTTAGTCTCTATCTCTCACTTTCTTAGTCTAGATCTCTCTTGTCGTAGCTCAATCTCTCTCGGCTCTGTCTCATCGTCGACTTTTGTCTCGATCTAGAAGAGAATATCTCTATTCGTCGGCATCTTCATCCTTCTACACGAACTGGGCGTTGAAGGTAATGAAAATGTGTTTGGGTTTTGTATTTTTATATACAATTAAGGTTTTAATTTGCATGTTGAGTATTAATCCATTGATTTTTGTTTGTATTGTGCAGGAAGAGGTCTGTGAAAAATTTTAAAGGTATTTGAATTTGCGATTTTAGTTTCAATTTGGGATATTAATTTGGGATATGTATTTGACTGTTCATGTAGTTTAACGATTATGTTTTATTTTCTCAATTTTTTTTTGTAGATTGTTGTTTCTTTTTTTTTTGTAGATTGTTGTTTCGGCTTGAAGCTTTTTGTTTCTGCGGATTGTTGTTAGTGTGTAAATTGTTGTACCTTAATTGTTGATTCTTTTTTTGTTAATATTCATTGTAGTACCAAGGTTTCTGCAATCATGGCTCGGTACCGCACAAAAGTGAAGAGTGGCATATCAGAGAACTACTTCGATCAGCTTTTTTTATCGGTTGGAATATTGAGATTTTGATAGGCTTTGTAGGTTGTTTAAGCATTGGTAAGAGAAGTCAGGGGAGACTTTCATATTTTTCTCAAGACCCCATCTTGTATGATGAGAATGGTATAGCAAAAGGAGACAAGACAAGCTCGAAGTCTTGTTTGTGTTGACTAATTTGGCAAGTAACATGAAAAAAAGACAACAATGGTTGTGATTTTGGTGGAAGAGTAACGAGAGAGGACATGGATTTCAAGACAAGTTTCAGCTTTTATGATACTTGAGGAGATCTATGTTGTCATTTTTACAGAAAAGATAGAGAAGATCAAGATCAGTAGATTATGGAAGTTGAAGGAGTTTTTGATGGAGGTTAAGAGCTTCCGTTGGTGTTTATTCATGACCAACAGCTACAAGAAATAAAAGAAGATCTTCATTTTTTTTTTACTTGTTATAAAACTCATGTTACTCTGAAACTTTTGTATGAACTCATCATCTTAGTATTTGAATCTTTGTAATAGATCTTCCGTTTTCATGGTTTTGATTTCATATGGCCTTTCTCCTTTTAAAATATGTTATTACTATCCAAAACCAATAAAAACATTATCAATACACAACCAAGAATTGAAATTACAAGTAACAATGGAAAAGCCATGATCTTTGATTTAGAGTTTAGGGTATAAGATTTGAGGTTTAGGGTATATAGGATTAAAAATAAATTTCCCCCCAATTATTAGAAATCATAAGTTTTAGGATAATTGAGTGTTTGATCTAAGATTTGTTATGTTTATGGCTTTAACTCTATAACCTTTGACCAAAACAAACAAAAACTCTATAACCTACAACAAAACAAAAACTCAATAACCTACCAAAACAAACAAAAACTCTATAAAACTCTATAACCTAAACATAATAGTATATAATCAATATATACCCAAAACACCAAAAGTTTATAACCATGATCTTTAATATAGAGTTTAGGGTATAGGGTTTGGGGATTAGAGTATTTAGAACTTTTGGGGGACCATAAACAATAAAAGTGTTTAAACCCTAAATCTTAACCATGTTGAAACCCTAAAAGCTAAAACTAAATCACAACCTTTAAGCCTAAATATAATTCCTATAATCTAAAGAAGTGTTTGATATATAGTTTTGACTTTTATGAATAAACTGAATGTTTGATTTAGGGTTTAGGGTTTCATAACATAATTATGGATTTTTAGTTTTCACTCATCTATTGACTATATAGTAAATATATACTATATAAAAGTGGTTATAATTCTTTGATTAAAAGTTTATTGGTATAATTGAATTAATTATGTCTTTGATTAAGGTTTTATCCAAAATCTTTCTTAATCTTTTCTAAAGAAAAAAATCTTTTCCAATTATACTTTGATGACAATTTCCCATAAACCGAAACAAGTAAACTATTTAATCTAAACCTTCCATTCCTCCACATCATCGATCTTACATCTGAATCCAACGGTCAAGGATTGATTTGATTTGCCACGTCATCGATCCTCAACCTCCCCAATATACTCCTTCGACAAAAACAAAACATCTAAATCGGACAACTTCTTTTTTTCCTCCCACATTCTCTCTGCGCAAATCCATTAGTGTTTTTGAGAAAAGGAAAGGGTATCATTTGATTTTCCTCAAATCTTTAAATTCTCACTAGTTTATCTCTTTCAGTCTTCCTCAAATCTCTAATTTTCACTCAGATTTTTGTTTTCTATTTTGGTTGAAAACTCATATTTGAACTTCTCCTTAACTTTGTTTCGAATTATGGTTCACGGGTTAAAGGAGAACGACTGTTTCGATGGAGCAGAGAGCTGGCCGGAGATGGAACTTCGCTATATGGGTTTGGAGAGTGGTGGTGGTAGAAGACGAAACCGTAGCGGCGAAAATCGCTGCGGCACACTTAAAGAACTAAATTGTAAGATGATTAATTTGTTCCACTTAAAGAACTAAGTTGATTGAATTTGGTAGTCTCATGGTTTTCGTTTGTTGGTGTAAAATTATTGTATGAGCAGTCGAATTCTGATGGATTGGTTTTTGTCTAGTCTCTTGTATGTAGTTAGGCTCTAGCTCAATTGAGTTATTTGTGATTTAGGGTTTAAATTTGATAATTGACATAATTTTGGGTGTTGCATTACAGGTTTATCTGTAGCTTCTGAATAAATGACCTCTAGCTCGACAGGAGATCGATGGTTTCTCTTCTTTTCCTTCAATTTCACTCTCTTGTGGTTTTTATCATGTTCATTTTACTGGTTTATGGCCCTTTCTTGCATTTTATGTTTGGCTGTGTAAAAAGTTAATAATATTTTGTATATAGCTACTTACGGTCGGTGTTTGTATCATTATTTTCTTGTTTATATTTGTTTGAGAGAAGCTGGTTTTGGTTGCTTGTTTAGTTAATTCAGAATGATGATAAAACGAATAAATTATATTTTTCTTTGTACTTATTATGTAGCAAAACCCTATGATTTGCATAGCTTAATGGAGAAGAATTATTAAAAGTATGTATAGAATGATTAGAGCTGATTTCTAGAATATGTTAGCTGTATAGTTGTTCCTCCTACTTTTGCTTATTTCCCTCTGTTAGAATTATTTCATGTGATGTTTAGTGATCATGGAATTTAAAGACAAAATTAACTTCTCAAAAATGATTTGCAGATGGGGCACTACCAAAAGAAGTGGCATGACTATATTAGGAAAGGTTGCTGTTCCAAAACCCATTTCTTAAATCTCTTGTTTCATTACTGCAGGATAAAAAGAAATCCAGTTCTCTAGAAGGTGGAGTTCCAGATTGTGAGAATCCAAGTCAAGCATAAGGGGAAACTTAGATGAGTAACTAAATAATATATATGCTTTATTGATTAAAAATGCTAATCTAAGGAAAATTTCTGAAATATATATAACATTTTTGCAGCTAAAATGCAACCAGTGAAGGAATCAAGAGAATATCCAGTGGCAAGGATTTGTAGGAGGAAGATGTTTCTGTTGGATACAGTCGGTACAAGAGTAGTATTCACAAGTTTAATTACATGAGTTGTACTGTCGTATGATTATTTTGTATCATGATTTTATATATAATATAATAAAAATTGAGAATTTTATTGAATTTAGCATGTTTATTCTAAAACAAGAAAACCTAGTAAATCCAAATTTAAATACAAATCAGGAAATTCGCCAAATATTAGTCGCCAAATTGTCGTAACATAGTCGCATATTAGTCGCTTATTTTCAATAACAAAACATTTATCAATCTTAGTAGTCGTAAATTAGTCGCAAGTAAGTTTATAAAGTAATCGTAATGTAGTCGCTAAATTTTACATCTATGGTACGACTGCAACAAGATCACCTTTGGTCATGCGAATTAATCGTAAATTTGTCGTAAGATAGTCGTCAATTTAAGCTTCTACTTTACGACTATGTTACGACTACTGATAATAGCCGTAAATATAGTCGCTAATTGGCGACTATATTTACAACTATGGTATTTAGCGACTCGTTATTTACGACTACACGTTTTAGTCGTAACATAGTCGTAAATCATGATTTAGCGGCTACATGGCGACTAATATCGCAGTCGCAAAAACCATGTTTTTTTGTAGTGTTAGTTATCAATTTTAATGATTAGTAAAAGACTTTTGATTTAAAATGTATTATATAATATGCGTTAAAAAACTAAAACATTCTATAACAAGAAACATAGGGAGTATAAAAGATATCCACAATTAAATATTTCTAACAATAAAATAAATGGGCAAACTAAACACTTCAAACTAACCATAAACAAATTCAATTGTGGTAACATCGATACACACAACTTCACAACACAAAATTCACGTATTAGATACTAAACAATATGTTTTCTTTAGTCCTCCCGAGCTTGCTATAACTACCAAAGATTTAGTATTTTTAACACCATGTATTTATTTACTATAAAGTTAATATCCTACCTTGGAGCCAATATTATGCAGATCTAGGATGTAATTTTGTACTGGGCATGCACCTTTGCTATTATGTCTACAACACCAAAGGAGAGAGCTAGCAAATGCATATTAGATCTTACTCTTCTGGTGACAAACCCGAGTATATAATTTGACGATGTGAATAACACAATAAAATCCAATGCCTTCACCAAAAAGCATCAGAGAATCAAAACTATAGATAGATGCGGTGGTTTCGTTTTTCTCAGTCGAGTTTGTTGACATCATTATCGGTCATCTCTACGGCTTTGAAACCGTCTCTCTTTATGTCGTTGAGGAATAAAAACACAAGAGAACCATTCCCATTAAAAGATAGTATTTTTTTCTTGGTAAAAATTAATCACATAAAAAAGTAGTTTTAGTTAAAATTTTAAAGCTACAACAAAAATCTTTATAGAACAAATTATACATCAATTATTTTATAGGTATAATCGAACCAATCATCATCTATATTACAAAAATTACATTGAAAAAAAAAATGACAAATAATTAAAAACAAAAAAAGTAAGTCTACAACGACAATATTTTTTAAGGAAGGAAGTAGGATATATGAGCTAAGTTAAGTTTTAGAAAATCATAATAGAGTTATTTAGGTAGTAAACAATGAATTGTCTACTAATAAAGTAAATGACAATGAGATTCTAATAACTATACAGAACACAATCACCGGGTGTGGCTAATTTCCATTTTAACCTTAGGGAGAGACAACTTAGAATATAAGCAGTAATCTTGTATAATCTATAGACCTGGCACAATATGTGTGGCCCAAAACGTGTTTAGTTTCACTCTAAAGTCCACGGTGGTCAAATACATCACCTGGAGAACCCGGAGTATTCTACTCGGTGCCTCAAATGAAAGAGACTTTAGTTGATTCTGGTGGCGGTTGGAGGAAGCTCCGACGGTGTCCACGATGGTCTTGAAAGCGGAGGACGATGCGGCGGAGGAGGATGGAGATTGTGGTGGTGAAGATGAGTTTCAATGGTTAACCCAAACCCATGGTTAACTCAAACCCATGGTTAACCCAAATCCAATTTATACCGAGATGCAGAGAAAGAGACCGAGGTGGAGAGAGAGAGAGACCGAGAGGGAGAGAGCGGAGAGACGAAGACGTAAGGGTGCGGCGAAGATGGAGAAGAAGGAGAAGGATGGAGATTGTGGTGGTTGAGGTGAAGAGGAGTTTTAATGGAGGAGAAGTGGAGAAGAGAAGAGAGAGACAGAGAGGGACAGAGAGGAGAGATAGAGATAGGGGTCTAATGGGATTTATTAAAATTGGCACAGTACCATTGTTATTTGGCCAATTAGGTAGTTTTTTTTGCTGTGTATCCCAATTACTATTAATAGAGTGTTTAAACAGGTGTATTTTTATTTTTCTAATTACCCGATCCCTTTACTATTAAAAGAGAAGTCCAATTAGTGAAAAAATTAATTGTTTTAATTTGATTGGTTAAAAACTATGACTTGGAATGATGACATATCTCTCATAAAAGATGACATGACTTTAATTTGTTAACTCCATAATTTAAGTAAATCATTCAATTAAAATTATAAACGTAAACAATTTAAAATAATTAAACTTATTTTTCCAAAAATCTTAACAACCTAATCGGCATTATCTCAAATAAAAATAAATTAAATATTGATAATAATAATTTTCGAGTTTTTATTATGATATATGAAAATTTGTAATTTTAAATTCATATCAAGCTAAAAAATTATTTGCATATATGAAATGAGTTAGTTTTCAATAAAAAAAAAAGAGAGTGTATTTTTCAAAATTTAAAACTTAATTAGGGTATTTTTAAAACTCACCCTAATTAAAAACTACTAAAACCACCAAGTTTACCAAATCATGGTTTTGTTTTTTTTTTTATTTCTTTTGGCCTTTTTATCTCATATAAATAGGAAGCAAGAAGTAGAAGAAGCAAATCTACAATTATAATCCATTTATTAAAAAAAAATGGTATCAGCTTCATATAAATTGGACAGCATTCACCACTTAGTAATAGGCTAATAGATATACTTTTCACATATTTAAAGTAAAATAAAATAACAAAACACAATTACATTCCAATGGCACATCCCTAAACTATTTTTTTTTTCAAACTCTTATAAATTTTAAAACAAAATTTTTAAGTTTAAAAATTATATCTTGCGCAAAGAAAAAAAAAAGGAGAAAAAAATAAAGAAATGAAGAAATAATAACAACAAAAGTTACTAGACAAAATATAAATGATCAAGAAAAACAAAGAAAAAAAGAAAAGAAATTAAAAAAAAATTGAAATACTCAAAGAAAAAGATGAAAAAAAACTAGAAGAGAAATAAAAAGTTATGATAGACGAAAAAGTTAAGAGGAACTTTATGTATAAAAAAACAGTAGAAAAGAAAAAAAAAATAATAATAATAAAGAGAAAAAAATCCTAATTTTCAAGTTAACACTTAGAATATTACAAATAGTATCCTATACATTTATTAATTTTTTACATCCATGAAAAAATTAAAACAAACACAATATATATTTTTTAATTACTTCATGTTCTTGAACAAAATCAATTTATTTTTTCAAAAATAATTCATGCCCTCACATGGTGCGGGTCAATCATCTAGTTCACTATTATCTATCAAATTCTCTTTATTTAATTGTTCCTAAAATAGTATTGAAAATGCGGATCTTTCCACGTGGAAAAAAGAGAGAAAACTAGGCCTGGGCTTATTACCCATACCCGAAACCCGAACCCGAATCCGACCCGAAAAACCGGGTTCGGTTAGGGTACGGGTAGTGACAATTACCCGGTCGGATAGGATTTGTGTTTGGTTCGGATAACCGAACCCGGTCGGGTAATACCCGGTACCCATTCGGGTATCCGATCATAAGAACAGATCTACGAGTTATGATTACCCTAAACCTAACCCTACACTAACACTTGATGATTTTTTCTCCTTTTCGCCTCATGCTTGCTTGCATGATCGAGACTCTTCATTTCTCATGTACAATGGAGACAACTTTTTGGGTAATCGAAGCAAAGAGAGGTGGATATAATCCCCATCGAAGCATCAAACTGGAAACCCAAGCGATTCCCAGTTTCGCCTCTTCTCCTCCATCTGTGAACTCACGGAGACGATTGCAGGTGAACAATCGATTTCTCATGTCTTCTTCTTTCATTTTGTGATAAACATTTGATTGTTTTGAAATTAATTTTGTTTTGAATTGAATGTTTCTGTAATCGATTGAAATTAATTTGGTTATGAAATTGAATGTTTCTGTAATTTGGTTATGAAATTGATTGTTTCTGAAATCGATTGTTGATGAAATTGTTGTGAAATTGGTTTGGGTCTGATGAAATCGATTGTTTCTGAAATCGATTGTTTCTGAAATAGTTTTAAAATTACTAGATTATTTTGATTCATTTAGTTCATGAATCTTAATTTTAAATCAAATTTGTTGTTCAATGCAGATGGATTCTTTAAATTGAATGGTGACAGAGACAAAGATGATGACTATGAAGTTAACAATTTAGATGAAGAACCAGTGACACAAGATTCATCTGACAGAGGGAAAAGGAAAGAAACAGCTGGTAGTGGTTCTGCTACTGAGGTTCCAAAGAAGGCTAAGACTAAGAAGACGACACTCCCCTCTAGGTCAGGAGTATGGTCAGTGTTCACAAAGCTGGACAACATGCCTGGCAAATGTTGCTGCAACTATTGTCAGAAGGTTTTATGTTGTCCAACCAAATCTGGTACCAAAGCACTCTGGAATCACATGGGAACCTGCAAAGACTACAAGGCATGGGAAGATGGTGAAAACTCTACTCAGTCTCAGAAGGTTATTAACAAAGATGGACAACTTCAGAATGCTAGAGTTTCCGAGGCTGTTTTCAGAGAAGCTGCAAATGAGATGTTGGTGATTGGAGAGTTGTCATTAGCTTTCATAGAAAGCATGGCATTTAGATATTTCTGCGACAAGGTAATTGTTTTCCATTCTGTGATATATGGTTCTTTTAGTTCTTACCTTTGAAAACAGATTCCTAACTTCAGTTCTTTCATCATTGATGTAGGTGAATTTACACAAACCTCATTCAAGGAGGACAGCTACAAAGGACATTGTTAAGATGTATGTCCACAAGAAAGCAAATCTTAGACAGTGGTTCCAAACCACTAAGCAGAGAGTTTCACTAACAACTGACATATGGGTTTCTCAAGTCACAGGTATTGTATAACTTTTCTGAATACATTGCATTTTCTTATGTGTGTTACTAACTTAGTGTTACTTTCTGATAACAGGTGCAAGTTACATGGTCATTACTGCACACTACATTGACCAGTACTGGAGGTTGAACAAGTTGATCATTGGATTCAAGAACATCACAGATCATAAAGGTAAAACCATATCAAACACTCTGCTTGAATGCCTAGCTGATTGGGGAATAGAAAGGGTGTTTTGCATCACTGTAGACAATGCATCAGCCAATAGCAATGCTCTTAATAGGTTTCACACTAATTTCTCCATGTTAGCTGCTGATTCTTTAGTTATGAATGGTGAATACATGCATATGAGATGCGCTGGACACATCATAAACCTGATAGTGAAAGATGGGTTGGCTGATGTGAATGAGAGTGTGGTTGCAGTGCGTAATTCCATTGCTTATATTAGGTCAGGAACAAGTAGAAGAGAATCCTTTGAACAGAAGGCAGTGGGTTTAGGGTATAGAGTTTCCAGGGGTAGTTTGCCTTTAGATGTTAAGACTAGATGGAACAGTACCTTCCTGATGCTTAAGCAAGCAGTTAAGTTCAAAGCTGCATTTGATAGGATGGAATCAGAAGACAAATTGTATAATGATCATTTCCTTGAGGTTGAGAATGAGAAAAAAAGGATTGGACCTCCCTCATTGGCTGATTGGCGTAGTGTGCAAGGAATTTCTAAGTTCTTAAGAATTTTTTATCAGTCTACTCTAGTGGTTTCAGCTTCTACAACACTGAATGCACACAAGTGCTATGGTGAAATTGTGAACATAGCAAGCAAGCTTCAACTGCTTTGTAGTAGCTCAGTCAGTGAGGTTAAGGTTAAAGCTGAGGAAATGTTTCTGAAATTTGATAAATATTGGGATGGATTAAAGAACATCAACAAAATGGTGATCATAGTTAGTGTCTTTGATCCGAGAAAGAAAATGCAGTTTGCAAACATGTGTTTCCAGGATGTGTATGGGGTAGATAGTTTAGCTGCTGTGAGTTTAGGTGAATCAGTTCTTATGGTTTTAAGGGAAATGTACAAGGAGTATGCAGAGAGACACAATGGTGTTGCAGCTCCTGATTTGCCACCACCTCAGGATGATCAGCCTAGTAGTAGCTCCTAAACTCAATCTCAGAACAGTCAATTAGAGAAAGCTTCAGATTCATTTGATGATGATATGTTAGAAGGGTATAATCCGGTTGAGCAGAGGTACAATTCTTTACTCAGAGAGATTGGTGTGAGGGATATAAATGAGTTAGAGGCTTACTTAAGGGAACAAGTTGAGAATCCTGAATTGATGGATGGTGTAGATTTTGATGTTCTTTCTTGGTGGAAACTCAACAGTGGCAAGTACCCTGTTCTTTCAGTGATGGCTAGAGATCTCTTTGCAATGCAAGTCTCCTCTGTTGCGTCTGAGAGTGTATTCAGTACTAGTGGAAGAATCATAGAACCGTATAGGAGTTGCTTAACTCACTATATGGTGGAAGTTCTTATGTGTACCGAACAATGGATGAAGCAAGGCATCAAGTTTCAATCAAGTGTGTTAACCAATGGTCAAATACTTGCAGATGTGTTCTATGAAGATGAGCTCCAACGAGGTATGATTCTTCTCTTTCATTTTCATATTAATGACTAAGTTTCAGATGATTAGTGTACTGATTTGTGTACATGTTTTTGTAGAGTTTGAATTCCTAAACCTCCAACCATAAATGAATAGGTAATCACTTAAACTGTGTGTCTTATTTGCTTTGTTAATGTTCTGATTCTTTCACTTCTTCATCAGTCAAGTTGCTAATAAACTGTCTTTTTATTGTAGGTTCCAGAGTGAAGATCGGACAGTGAAGGTTGAAGACTTTGAAGATAGAAGACTTGAAGATTTGTGTTCCTTATTTCTGTTTTATGTCAGTTTGAATTGTGTTCCTTTGCTTGTTAAACTTTTAATACTTTGGTTTGTGTTCCTTTTGTGTTTAAAGACTTGTTTGTGTTTCTTTTGCTTGCATTTTGATTTGAAGACTTGTTTTTAAGAAAGAATCATTCTGCTTTGAGTTTCAAATTTAATCTTTGATAATTCAAGTTTTGCTTTGTAGAGTATAAGGACAAATTTTCGGGTATTCGGGTATTACCCAAACCCGCATGTACCCGACCCGTATCCGACCCGATTATTTGTTATACCCGAATAGGTATTATAATTTTGAAAACGGGTACCCGTCGAATATAACTACCCGACTTGAACCCGAACGGGTACCCGAATGCCCAGCCCTAGAGAAAACGCTCGTTAAAAAGATTTCGAAAACTAAGCGCGTGCATACACTTCTAACCGCAACGCGCGTGAACAGTTTAAAAGAAAATTACACCACCAATTTAAACGTAGAAACCAAAATTCCCCCACTCTCTCTCTCTTGATTACGCTCCACCCTACTCTCTCTCTCTCCCTCTCCTTTTTGTCCTTCTCTCTCTCTCTCTTGCCGGCACTAACAACACGAAGAACATCTTTTTGAAAAATAGAGAGAGAAAGCTTGACGGAGAACCATACGAACAAAGCTGGTATAGATCGATAGTATCGGAGAGATTGATCTGTGAAAAATGTCGTCGGAGGAAGAAAAGCTATTGAAGGAAGCGAAGAAACTTCCATGGGAGGATCGGCTTGGGCACAAGAATTGGAAGGTTAGGAACGAAGCCAACGTCGACCTTGCTTCTGTTTGTGATTCAATTACCGATCCTAAGGACTCTCGCCTTCGCGATTTTGGTGAGTTTCTCTCACCTCGTGGTTAGGGTTTTTATTTTTGAAGCTCAGATCTGACTGGGGCGGTGTATCTCGGTGCGGATCTGCTTTGAATTTGGATTTCGAACCGGAATGTGATGCGTCTGGGTTTTATCTTTGCTTTTGGATTTCTGATTTTTTTTTTTTTTGGGGTTCGCAGGTCACTTGTTTAGGAAGACGGTGGCGGATGCTAATGCGCCGGTGCAAGAGAAGGCGCTCGATGCATTGATTGCGTTTTTGCGTGCTGCCGACTCAGACGCTGGAAGGTATTGGTGATGTTTAATTTTGATTGCTCTAGAGAAAGGCAAAGCAAGTAGTTGTTTGCATGTGAATAGTTAGCTTGTTTCGGATTTTGAAGGTATGCAAAGGAAGTTTGCGATGCAATTGCAGCCAAATGCCTCACGGGTCGGCCGAAGACTGTACAGAAGGCTCAGGAGGCATTCTTGCTCTGGGTAGAATTAGAAGCGGTTGATGTTTTTCTGGTAAGCCATTCATTCTAGGCTCTTGCTGCTCTGTAAGGGTTAGCCCCTGCACTCTTGTGTATGTATAGGTTCCCCATCTAGCATTAGTGTTGGATGCTAGATTCCTGATGCTGGTGTATTCAAAACTAGTTAGGTGAGCTGACATTGAAATAAAAGTGCTTTATAACTCAGAATGCAACCATATACTGATCTTAGAAGGAGTGCTGTAGAATATTGCATGTGGCTTTGTCAAGTTATGTGTTATGCTAGGTGTTTAGTGTGACAGAATAAGGGAATAGCATTTTAAATAACTATGAATAACATTTTCTTGAGCATCTGTATTGAAGGTCAAGAAATGAATATGCTGTGGTCTGTTCCAGTAATCAACCTTTCCAGTTTTTAGTTGTTGACTGTGTCTCAATTTGTTGGGGGTCATATATGCCATAAATCATACTTTATTTCTAAAGGAGAAAGGAATCTGGACACTTTCTTCATTGTTCTTTTGAAGATGTCTTGTATTGTGTTTTGTTCGAATATCATTTCCCTCAGTGATTTAAAATTCACTGCCCAAGTATTAAGACTCCAGTTTAAGGGGATAACTCCACTTAATATGCATCGTATCAGTCAATTTGGTTTTCAACTGTCGAGAAGATAGTTTCTAGGAGAACATTGTCCTTAGACAAGTTAACAACTTGGCATGATTGTAGGATACAATGGAGAAAGCTATAAAGAATAAAGTTGCCAAGGCCGTGGTACCTGCAGTAGACGTTATGTATTCAGCTCTCAGGTCTGTTTTGAGGTCCTAATTACTTTTCTCCATTGTTCCTTGAAATCTTCTCTCTGAAATAACACTACTAATTTGTTTTCTATCTTAGTGACTTTGGATCAAAGGTTATTCCACCCAAAAGGATATTAAAGATGCTTCCTGAACTTTTCGACCATCAAGATCAGAATGTCCGTGCAAGTGCCAAAGGGGTGACTCTTGAGCTATGCAAATGGATTGGAAAAGACCCTGTAAAGTCTATATTGTTTGAAAAAATGAGGGATACAATGGTAAGATTTATGGTTATCTGTGTATTTGCAGCTGAATTGTGCGGCCATGATGATATAAACTGGATGAAAATATTCTTGCTTTTTTTGGAGTTGGAAAACTGAAATATGGGTTGCTAGCCATACTAGATAGAAAATAGACCCCCTAGCAAATCAGAAACACACTTTTGGCTTTAAATTCCCATGTTTTGAAAAAAAATTTAGGATTTTCTACTTATAGTGATGTGAGAAAATTAGTGGAAATTCTATCTTTACGTCATTTTATATACATTAACTGGTGTTCTACGGCAAATGCTGATATTCAGTTTTATTACTATGTAAGAAAAAAGAGCTGGAGGCTGAGCTTGCCAGTGTATCAGGGGGTGGCAAGCCTACTCGAAAGATAAGGTAACTATCACATACGAGAACAATTGCTATTTCCTATTTTTGCCTATAAGGCATCTTTTTAATTTATTTTTTGGCTCATATATTCAAAACTTTTGACATTTATTGATAAGTAAATACCAGATCCATTTTCTCCATTATCCAGCTTATGATTTGTGAATAATCAATTTGCTTTTGTCAAGTTTCTGGATAATGAAATTAATATGCATACTGATTTCTTGTTCGTTTCATGATCTTTTCGCCTGCATGAATTTTAAAAGTTGAAAGTAGCATGATTTTGAAAAGCTGCTGTTAGATTATTTCTGTATATGGCTTTCAAGGTCGGAGCAAGACAAGGAGCCAGAAGCAGAAGCTAGTTCTGATGTTGTTGGGGATGGGCCCAGTGAAGAACCTGTAGCTGATGGTAAGTAGCCTGTACTTCAATGAACTATTTCTTCTTCAAGTAACTTTGAGAAAGCTGCTTACTCTTCTTTATCTACCTGTTACCATCAGCGCCTCAGGAAATAGATGAGTATGATCTTATGGATCCTGTGGACATTTTGACTCCTTTGGAAAAGTCTGGGTTCTGGGACGGAGTGGTGAGTCGTGATTCTTAAATGCCACATTGTCCGTATTTTATACTTTATTTCTTGCTTTGTCCTTTGCGGACAGAATTATTTAATAATATACCACTTACTTCCAATATTGATTGCATGTGACACGTTACACTAACTAACTTTGTCTCCCTTTTAGAAAGCTACAAAGTGGTCAGAACGTAAGGAGGCTGTTGCAGAGCTAACAAAGCTAGCTTCGGCTAAAAAGATAGCTCCTGGTGATTTTTCAGAAATTTGCCGGACCTTAAAGAAGGTAGTTAACTTTCCACAATAAGAATTTTAGGCAGCATTTATTATTATTTATGTTATAACCCTTCTTATGTTTTAGCTCCCTTGCAACATTATATAATTGGTGCTGTTGCATCTTGCAAACATCTGTGTGCATTGATTCTCTGAAATTTGAAGTTTATGCATTTTATTTCAATCTTTGAATCAGCAAAATGTTTTCTGGTTACAATTTTAGCGTGTTGATGCTGACGTGTTCAAAATTTAACACGGATGATTTTTGTAAATCATTTCATGTGCAGCTTATCACGGATGTGAACTTAGCCGTTGCAGTGGAAGCTATTCAAGCCATTGGAAATCTTGCACGTGGTTTAAGAACACATTTCTCCGCTAGTTCACGGTTTATGTTACCTGTTTTACTTGTGAGTCTTGTAGCATCTTTCATCCAAAATTATTATTACAGGAAGATACATTCAGTCTTTTGAGTATTAATATTCTTTTGTCAGAAAATAACCGGCTTAGGTAGCTGAATGGGTTTTAGTCCAGCATTTGATACAAAACTTGGTGGTTGTTTGTTCGTTGAACAGGAAAAATTGAAAGAGAAAAAGCCAACAGTCGCAGAGGCACTTACACAAACGCTACAAGCGATGTACAAAGCTGGGTGTTTGAATCTTGTTGACTTTATAGAAGGCAAGAGTCAGTTTTATATTGGAATTTATGATCTGTTGATTTGCGACTAATTTCGTTAGAACATCCATCTTTCATCACTTTTCCAACCAACTTTGCTCTCTTTTGCAGATGTCAGGACAGCAGTGAAAAACAAAGTTCCACTTGTGCGTTCTTTAACTTTGAACTGGTTGACATTTTGCCTTGAAACAAGTAACAAGGCTCTTATTCTAAAGGCGCACAAAGAATATGTCCCTTTATGTATGGAGGTTAGTATTTTAGTGCCTAATGACTCGTTAATTTATTTTGAGTGAACAGGAAAGCATGGTCCTGTTAAACAGTTGCAAGTAGTTGCTCAATCATGCGAGCATAGCTATATGCAACAATACTATGATTAGTTGGTGCCTGGTGGTTGTGGAGAATTTTGATCGCAGTTACCACTTTTACATTTGAAAAAATAAATTATCTGAACTTAGAACTTAATTGGATGCCTGTAATTTGTATGATGTAGTGTCTCAATGATGGAACTCCTGACGTGAGGGATGCAGCATTCTCGGCTTTGGCTGTAATAGCGAAGGTGATAATTTTATATCTTGCTCTGTAACAGCAATCTATTCTTGTTGTTGTATGTGGTACCTTAATGCTGAACACATGTTAATGACTCTTTTACTTCATGTTTTCCTATTCCTCATATGTTTATTATCTATTGGTTATGTCAGTCTGTAGGTATGAGACCTTTGGAAAGGCCGTTGGAAAAACTTGATGACGTTAGAAGAAAGAAACTTTCAGAAATGATTGCAAGCTCTGGTGGTGAATCAGCTGGTACAAGCTCAGGTTTGTGGACTTCTATTACACACAGCCATTATTGTTTGCGGGTTTTTTTCCCATTCTAATTGGATGCTATTTTCATATTACAGTGACAGTTCAGTCTTCTGTTGGGAGCACGGCTACAGGGGTACGTTCCTATTCAGATCTCCAGTGTCACTTAGCATTCAGTTTTGTAAATGCTTTTTATTTTTTCCTTTTGATGGAAGAAGGATATGTCATCCCGAGTCGGGATGGTTGACATAGTTGGTTTTAGATGCCTTTTCTTTTTCCATCTTGTTGTCTGAGAGGTTGAATGGGTTTTATGTCTTGTATCATTCACGTTGTAGTTCTTTTTTACCCATATTAGTTATACCACTTCAAAACTTATGCAGAATTCAGAAGCTACGTTTGTAAGGAAATCAGCAGCAAGCATGTTGAGCGGGAAAAGACCTGCTATTTCTGCTGTGAGTTTTCTCCCACTTTTTCTTCTGTGACTGTTGCAACTTGCAAAGTTAACCCCTGATCAACAACATTGGGAAAAGGGGGTTGACTAAATAATTTTTTTATTTAGTTGTATAATTACATGTGGTCACATTGAATGCTGGCATTTTTATAGCCTGCAAGCAAGAAGGCTGCGACTGCCAAAGCAGGTGGAAGCAAAAAAGATGGTGCTGTACGGAATGAAAGTTCAAAATCTGTTGAACCACCCGAAGATGTCGAGGTACATATCATTATAAAACAAATGGTTATGTGATTGATTCTGTCCTTCTATCAGACTTTTATGGTGTTAACATCTTATTCTTCTTTTCAAATTTAGCCTGCTGAGATGGGTCTTGAAGAGATTGAAAACAGATTAGGATCCCTTGTAAAACCAGAAACTATTTCCCAGTTAAAGAGCTCTGTATGGAAAGAAAGACTTGAAGGTTTGTTGAAGGGCTAGAGGACTCTTTTATCTCAAAACTGTTTTCTTCATCATTAGCGGTTACCTCTTCTATGTTTAATTTCTTTGCGTTTTGCTTGAGTTACCTCATTTTGAAATGGTACTTTCATTTATTTTCACTGAACTTAGGATAGATCTGTTTTGCAAGATGCCTGATTTTGATATCAAAGGTTTATTTTATGATGCCTTGTATTTCTTCATATCAAAGCTGCATCTCAGATGCTCTTTTTTAGCAAATGGTTTATTTGCTTTCCAAGTATTTCCCTGTTTTTTGATTTCTTGCATACTATTGCTGTGCAGCAACTTTGTCTTTAAAAGAAGATATAGAAGGACTACAAGAACTAGACAAATCGGTGGAAATCTTGGTTCGGTTATTGTGTGCAGTTCCTGGTTGGAATGAGAAAAATGTGCAGGTATGCTTTATATTCCATCTAAAATCTTTTTATTTGTATTTTAGAATTGTTCCCCCAAATTAAATCAAAGAAGTACACATGAACGTATTACTTGGAAATGCAGGTTCAGCAACAGGTCATTGAAATCATCACTTACATATCTTCGACTGCGGCAAATTATCCTAAGAAATGTGTCGTACTATGCATTACGGGTTAGTATCTAAGAAGAAAAAATTTACTTTCATTTGATGAATGTTGTACACTAACGTCACTTTTTTTTTATTTTTAGTATTCGTTCTTAGGTCATTTGCGTAAGTTTTTCTTCTAATTTGCAGGCACTAGTGAACGAGTTGCCGATATAAAGACACGAGCGTCTGCTATGAAGTGTCTTACTGCTTTCTGCGAAGCAGTTGGTCCTGGATTTGTTTTTGAGAGGGTTTGTGCTGCTTTGGTCAATTTTTTTTTTTTTTTCACTTTCTTTTTAATGAGATCAGAAGATAATTCTGGGCTTTGCTTGTAGCTTTACAAAATCATGAAAGAGCACAAGAACCCTAAGGTTCTTAGTGAAGGCTTGTTATGGATGGTTTCGGCAGTTGATGACTTTGGCGTCTCACTTTTGAAACTTAAGGTTTTGAAGTTCTTCCTACTTGAAGTTTCTAGCTCTCAATTTTCCTGTTAATTAAACTTTATCTAGGTTATTTACATTCATGACATAGGAGATTTTTCTGTTTATTTGACAGGATTTGATAGATTTTTGTAAGGATGTTGGGCTGCAATCTAGTGCAGCTGCCACCAGAAATGCTACAATCAAACTTTTGGGTGCTTTACACAAGTTTGTTGGTCCAGGTGGCTATTCCTTTAAGCTACCTTCTTCTTTGTGTATTTTGTGTTTGTTAGCAGAACATCTCTTAGCAACTGAAATGAATTGTGTTATTTCTGTTTGCAGACATCAAAGGGTTTCTTAATGATGTCAAACCTGCACTACTAAGTGCACTTGACACCGAGTATGAGAAAAATCCTTTTGAGGTACATTTGTGTGGATTGCCCTGATTGTTAGAACTCTTCTTTTTCTCTATATACTTATATTCTGTTCATCAGGGGACTGTGGCTCCAAAGAGAGTTGTTAAGACATCAGTTGCAACATCAACATCTGCTGGAGGGCTGGATAGCTTACCTAGAGAAGATATCAGTAGCAAGATTACGCCTAATCTTCTTAAGGGCTTTGAGAGTCCTGATTGGAAGGTGCTCTATTGAATTGGAAATCTTCTTTTATTGCCTACCTAAAATTCTTTTGTGAAAATTTATTTTAATTCTGAGAGCGGAAATTGAGTACTTAAAACTTTTGTAGATGCGTTTGGAGTCAATTGAAGCTGTCAATAAAATTCTAGAAGAGGCGAATAAACGTATTCAACCAACTGGAACTGGTATGAACTGTTTTTTCACATCATTCTCTGTTATTTTATATTTGTCAATCCAAAAAGTAGTGTTGAATCCTTGTTCTTGTCTGTACCATTTTTGTCACGTTCAATAGGAGAATTATTTGGTGGTCTACGAGGACGATTGTTGGATAGTAACAAAAATCTTGTTATGCAAACATTGACTACCATTGGAGGTGTTGCATCAGCTATGGGACCAACTGTCGAGAAGGCGAGCAAGGTTGGTGATATGCCGAGCACTAAAATTATTTTTACTCTGTATTATTTCACTGCCTGCCAGTTTTACCAAATAGTCGAGTGATCTTCATCAGGGAATTCTCTCTGATGTTCTGAAATGTCTTGGTGACAACAAGAAGCACATGAGAGAATGCACCTTGGCTGCTCTTGATTTGTGGCTTGGTGCCGTGCATCTCGACAAAATGGTTGGTGATTATCTTTTCTTAGGCATGTATTCTGCATGTCAGCATATAATTTCGCCAGCTCATTTTTTTTTTATTCTGTTAATACAGATTCCTTACATTATAATAGCTCTAACTGATGGGAAAATGGGAGCTGAAGGACGTAAAGATCTTTTTGATTGGTTGACAAAACAACTTACTGGATTAAGTGACTTTGCGGATGCGATACATTTACTGAAACCTGCAAGCACCGCAATGATGGTGATTCATCCGGAATTGTTATACTTTAATCAGTGATTAAGTCTGTTTGTAATGACTTCTTATGTGTTATGCTTCTGTAAATCTTTCCAGGACAAATCAGCAGATGTGCGTAAAGCAGCCGAAGGATGCATTTCTGAGATCCTGAGAGTCAGTGGACAAGAAACGGTAGGTTATCTTAGGATAGCTTGTTCTATTTATAGCTAGAGCCAAGTATCTGATATGTTCTGTGCGTTTTTATCAGATTGAAAAGAATATCAAAGATATCCAAGGCCCAGCATTAGCTCTTGTGCTTGAAAAAGTAAGACCAGGATTTGTTCAAGGTACCCCTCCATAACCTGTTGTCTATTAACATGTTTTCTCCTCTCCGTTCCCCCCCCCCCCCCCCCCCCCCCCCCCCCCCCTTCTGTTCATGCTGACAATGTTGCTTCCAGAATCATTTGAATCATCCAAATCTATGGCGGGGTCAGTATCAAAAGGTGTTTCAAAGGTTTCAAAATCGGCTTCTAATGGTACCTTGAAGCCAGGAAACAGATCAGTAAGTTTCTGTCTCTTGACATATCTTTTCTGTATTCAATTATGTCTGACTAGGTTTTGTGTTTCTGAAGAGAGCCTTACCAACAAAGGGCTCAAGGCCAGATCAAATTACGTCTGTCCATGATATAGCTATCCAGTCACAGTCTTTGCTAAATACCAAGGACTCCAATAAGGTGGGACGAGTTTTCCGATTGTTTAAAATATTTATATCTCCCCATGTAATGGTTAAGACAATAAAGGATTTATTTTTGTGTGTTTCATCTGCAGGAAGAGAGGGAGAGGGTGGTTGTTCGTAGAATTAAATTTGAAGAGTTGCGACCAGAGCAGATTCAGGATCTTGAGGTTTGTTTTCTAGATGATTTAAATGGCGTCTGCCTTACGACCATGTTATAATTAATGCTTGGGTTTTGGTGCAGATTGATATGATGAAATTTTTTAGGGAAGACTTGCAAAAACGGTTGTTGAGTCCAGACTTTAAGAAACAAGTAGATGGGCTGGAAATTCTACAGAAGGTAGCTGTCTTATGTTCGAATGCTCTGATATCTTGTGTTGGAATCTTATTCCGCTGCTATATCTTATTTATTTTTCTCTTAAGCATTCTTCTTTCCTTCACACTGCAGGCGCTTCCATCTCTCTCGAAGGAAATTATAGAAGTATTAGATATACTTCTCAGGTGGTTTGTGTTGCAATTTTGTAAATCCAACACAACTTCTCTGCTAAAGGTAATTTGTAAATTTTTTCTTTTGCCATTGTAGTTTAGATTGGACATTGTTATTTATGCAATATTGATGGAATTTCATTTGATCTGGGTAAGAGTAGGTACTGGAGTTTCTTCCAGAACTTTTCAACACATTGAAGGATGAGGAATATTGCTTGACAGAAGCAGAAGCTGCTATATTTCTGCCTTGCTTGGCCGAGAAGGTTAGGCATCTAATATTAATCCAATAACCTATAGTGTTGGTCTGATTATCATAATCCATTTCCTTTTATATTGTCTTTTTCAAAAAAGATTGGTGCTTCAGTGTCATTATAATTAATTCCTTGTCCTTGGTGCAGTTGGGGCATAACATTGAAAAAGTAAGAGAAAAAATGCGTGAGCTGATGAAGCAGATTATCCATGCATATTCTGTAGCAAAGACATATCCCTATATTTTGGAAGGTTTACGTTCCAAAAACAACCGTACAAGGATAGAGTGTGCTGATCTCATCGGATATCTACTCGAGACTTGTGGAACTGAGGTAGTGAGACCTGAAAAAAATTGTTTGACATGTCTTTTCTGTTTTAATTCTAATATGTCTTTGTAAGCAGATAAGTGGACTACTGAAATACCTGAATACGGTTGCAAGCTTGACAGCAGAAAGAGATGGTGAACTCAGAAAAGCTGCTTTGAACACCATGGCTATGGGTTATAAGATTCTTGGTAGGGCATGAAGTTTATGAGATTTTGTAAAGTCATTCGATTCTCCAAAACATGCCATGTTCGCAGCAATTAATTCAAAATTTTATATTATGTTTCATTAAAATCTGGAATGAAAAATCATGTGCCTGAAAAGAATTTTGCTCTTGATTATGCCTCTGAGAGAATTTTTTGCACTCTTTTCTCATTGTTTGGTTTCTTATTGTAGGTGATGATATCTGGCGATATGTTGGGAAGCTTACAGATGCTCAAAAGAGTATGCTTGACGAAAAATTTAAGTGGAAAGTAAGCTTAAAATTTGAACTATTTTTCTTCTCAGTTTTGTATTTGCGAGTTTTGTTTTCAACGTTTTGTCTGCATCAGTTCAGAGAAATGGAGAAAAGAAGAGAAGGGAGACCTGGAGAGGCACGAGCAGCATTACGGCGTTCTGTTAGAGAAAATGGGTGCGTAAATTTGTTGATTTTTTTTTGTAACCATGCATTGCATTGCCTTGCCTGCAGTAAGGCATTCTGGTACCGTTTATTTGTACTCATCATTAGCTATAAGCTGAAAGTGGAGGCCAGAACATAACCGTATAAATCCAAAGCCTAATGATGCATTTTAGAGTCACAAAAGTATTTTATTGTTTTGTTTTTTAGTAATCAGGAACAGAAAGGATTCCAAGAAGTGTTTAGTGTCTCTAATATGTATGACTTTCTGTTTGTTTCTAGACCTGAATTGGCAGAGCAAAGTGGTGACCTTTCTCAAACTGTCCCTGGTCCTTTATTTCCAAGGTAACTTTTTCAGCTGATATCTGAATGTTCTTTTAACAGAAAATAACTCTATAAATTAATAATGTCGGTAGGATGATATTTTATCAATTTATGAAGAGATTAACTGAATTGAAAAAAATCAATATGGGACCAGAGAAATTAATTGGTTATTTTATCGAGTTTCTACTGTATATGTTTCTGGTGTTCATGCGGCTTCTATGCAAAACTCAATCTTTTTGACTGCCCAGGCAAACCTATGGTATTCCTGAACAAATACTGGAGAGGAACCCAGTACCTCGGACAATCGCTGGAGTTAATGGTCCCACAGACTGGAATGAGGCTTTGGACATCATTATGTTTGGTTCTCCAGAGCAGGTATCTTGCTTGTGTGGCCTCATCTTAGTATAAATTGTTTGGCTTGTTATGGAATATCTTTTTTAGTGTTAGGAAATAGTAAAAATAGTGATATGTTTGATGGGAGGTTGACCAATACTTATCACTACAATTTTGTCATTTAGAAACTTAGGTAATGCATATTTGAGGTGATGCTGCTTTAATTTTTCTTCGTTTCTTTATGTGGCAGTCGGTTGAAGGGATGAAAGTTGTGTGTCATGAGTTGGCACAGGCTTCTAATGATCCAGACGAGAGTGCAATTGATGAACTTGTTAAGGATGCAGATGGGCTTGTTTCATGCTTAGCAAATAAGGTATGCCTGATTCATTTATTTACACTTCCATTTGTAATGAAGAGCTATTGCAATAATAGTTTTTTGTTGACTACCGTATATATTTCATTCTGGTAGGTTGCCAAGACATTCGATGTCAGCTTAATGGGAGCTTCATCGAGATCCTGTAAATATGTTTTGAACACACTTATGCAGGTAACACCAAGTGAATTGAATGACTTTGTGATGCTGCCCTTCTTCATTAGTTGATTAGCCACTGAGGTTTGTTTGTGAAGCTCACTAACTCACAAGTATGTACTGTTGCAGACGTTCCAAAATAAAAAGCTTGCCCATGCAGTCAAAGAAGGGACTCTAGAGAGCCTTATAACAGAGCTCTTGCTTTGGCTTCTGGATGAAAGAGTTCCACGCATGGAAGATGGCAGCCAACTTCTGAAAGCTCTGAATGTTTTGATGCTTAAGATCCTGGTTAGATATTCCTCCCATGCTAAGGGCTTGCATGATACGATGAAGTTCTCTATGTTCTCACCTTTTTGTTGTTAAACTCAGGATAATGCAGATCGGACGTCATCGTTTGTGGTCCTTATTAGCTTGCTACGTCCTCTAGATCCATCTAGATGGCCATCACCTGCCACTGCTGAAGTTTATGCTGTCCGGAATCAGAAATTCTCTGATTTGGTAGTTAAATGCCTAATTAAACTTACAAAGGTATGATTTTAATTAAAGATATTTTTGTAGGACTGTTGTTGTTGGCATAACTTGCGTTGCTGTTACTAACCCAACCCTGCTTGTCCAAGTTCAGCTCCTCCAAAGCACCATATATGAAGTGGATCTTGATCGACTTCTTCAGAGTATCCATGTGTACCTGCAAGAGCTGGGAATGGAAGAGATACGTAGGAGGTACATCTCCTTAAATGCACTCTTATAACGTTTGTAGATCTCTTAGTCTGTTTACTATGTGGAGCCTTTCGTACTCAACATTATTCATTCGTTTTAATTTTGTTCTCTGTTGATATTTTGCCAATGAGAAGAGCTGGAGCCGATGATAAACCTCTGAGGATGGTAAAAACTGTTCTACATGAACTTGTTAAGCTCCGGGGAGCTGCAATAAAGGGACACTTATCTCTTGTACCTATTGACATGAGGCCCCAACCTATCATCCTTGCTTACATCGATCTGAACCTTGAGGTAGATTCTCAGTCTTTTAGCTTCCTATCCAGAATTCTCAATCATGTACTGAAGCGATGGTTTGTCTCACAAACCATCCGGACGATCTGTTGCTCTTTCCCTCGAGATAGTGAACTTAAAATATCATATATCCTAAATTGCTTATTGACATAATACATTGCAATAAAAACACTTAGATTTTGCTACTGGATATTACTTGGTTTCGAGAAATTCAGAGCTCATCGTAAGTAATTAAATGCTTTCTTTTATTTTACAGACTTTAGCTGCAGCAAGAATGTTAACAGCAACAGGACCTGTGGGCCAAACCCATTGGTCAGATTCAACAGGCAATAATCCCTCACCTCCTGCCACTTCCGCTGATGTTCAGTTGAAGCAAGAGCTTGGGGCGATTTTCAAGAAGATCGGTGACAAACAAACTTCCACAATTGGTCTTTACGACCTCTACCACATCACTAAGTCATATCCAAAGGTAAATGGATACAGCTTTAGATTTCAAGTCTCTGTTTCTCGTGTTTTTCATCAGCACATGACCATTCGAGCCAAATTGCATCTAAATTAAAACTCATTTCAATGCTTGTAGGTTGATATCTTTTCCCAGCTTCAAAACGCTAGCGAAGCGTTTCGTACTTACATCAGAGACGGTTTGGCCCAGGTTTGTAACAAATTTCCTAGCTTCTTTTACAATCATTTAAACCTCGAGTGTGTTTTGTGTTTTTAAGAGATTTGCAATGTCTTTTTTAGGTTGAGAAGAATGCTGCTGCGGGAAGAACGCCTTCAAGCTTACCGTTGTCAACTCCTCCTCCTTCTTCCTTAGCTCTTCCATCTCCTGATATTCCTTCTTTGTCCCCGTTAGATGCAAAGCCTCTTATGCACACTAAATCTGATTCATTCACGGACGGCATCCGAGCGGGTAACATCAATCCTGGGACGTTAGATGCAATCAGAGAAAGGATGAGGACTATGCAACTGGCTTCATCAGGAAGCCTCGAGTCAGTAAGCAAACCGTTGATGGCAACAAACGAGAACATATCAATGAACCAACAACAGACTGTACCTCCGAGCCAAATGGAAGAAGAGAATCCACAACCACACCCAATGGTTCTGCAAATGGATGAGGAAGCATTGTCGGGTCTCCAAGCCCGAATGGAGAGGCTCAAAGGTGGATCACTCGACCATAATATGTAGAAGAAACTCCAAGCTTTGGAGTCTACTAGAGTTATGAAACTATTCGCCATTTTTGTTACTTCTCTCTCCCCTATTGATGTAGTGGTAGTAGTAAAGTACCTTTTTAATATATACATATATATGTAAGAGAAGAAATATTTATGGCGAAGATGGTATTGCGGCCAAATTTCTATGGAGTTACTGTTTTGTATAGTGGTGAGAGACTGATGCGTGTGTGCGAGATTCTTTTAAGATGAGAACAAGTATTAGACAATGTTTCTATGTTATTTTATTTTATGGTAATTCAAATTAAAAAATCAAATATTAGTAGTGGCTCTGAATGGTTATGTAGTGAATGATATAATCTCTTAGACGTCCCACGTTCATATTGATACAGGGATTACCGGATAGATCTTCCGGTTATCAGGGAAAATAAAATATAGAGCTTAAAAGTTGGCGTAGTTTAAACGCTTTAACAGAGACCGACTTTTACACATATTACATAACGTCGCTTATAAGAATCGGAAAGAGAGATTAGAGAAAAAGAGATGCAGATCTTAGTTAAAACCCTTACCGGCAAAACTATAACCCTAGAGGTTGAGAGCAGCGACACCATCGATAATGTCAAATCCAAAATCCAGGTTTCTCTTTTTCTGATTGATACTTTTTCCGCAAATCCAAGTACAAATGCTTAGGATTGGAGCCCTAATCTTCCTGTAGGTGGTATTGAACCCTAGCACATCGATTTTGAATTGCTTGAGGATAACTAAAATCTGTTTGTGATAAACCCTTAAAATTTTTTTTTTTTTTTTTTTTTTATATTTGGTAACTTCCCAATAATAATAATAAAATTTTGGTAATAATAATAATATTTTGGGTTTTTTGGTATTGTAATTGAACAGGACAATGAAGGTATAGCAGCAGATCAACAAAGATTGATATTTGCTTGTAAGCAGCTGGAAGATGGTCGAACCTTAGAGGATTACAATATCCAGAAAGAGTCTACTACTCTTCATTTGGTCTTGAGACTCAGAGGTGGAACCATGATTAAGGTCAAGACACTCACTGGTAAAGAAATCGAGATTGATATCGAACCAACCGACACTATTGATCGGATCAAGGAACGCGTCGAGGAGAAAGAAGGCATCCCTCCTGTACAACAAAGGTGAGTTTATATTGCATCATATGTTACTACTACTATGTTATAAAGAAACAAAAACTATTTTTTTCAATCTCGTTTCTGTTTATTTCCAGGCTCATTTATGCTGGAAAGCAGCTTGCTGATGACAAAACGGCCAAAGATTACAACATAGAGGGTGGCTCTGTTCTTCATTTGGTTCTTGCTCTTAGGGGTGGTCTCTGATCTCATCTCAATAAATGATATGATTCAACAAACATCTTCTTTCTCTCTCTCTCTCTGGGAAATATTATCATGCTATTTATGTTTGTGTTTGGATCTTATTACTTCTATCTTTCAGTCTCTCTGAGTATGATGAACTCTTTAACCAATTATTTCGCTTACTTGGTTCATCGTGGAACAGTAGATTCTAAAAGAAATAAGAGATTTTACATTCAATGAAACGAAAGGTCACGCGTTGCACTTTTAGCGTCTTCGCAGACCAACGACCTACTACAAGTCACAAGAGAAACGCCACTATTTCATTTCTTCTTCCACTAAAACAAAAATGAAAATTAATCAACTTCGATCATTTTACTCTTTTCATCTGACTTTAAAGGAAAGCCAGATATTTCTCTTTAGTATGTTATTTTTCCATCTGGTTTTCTAGTTTATCAAATAACGTTTTTATACGGTATTACTCATATCATATTACACAACTCTTCGATTGAAATATGAACTCATCGTTGTCTTTGGCTAGTGTAGTCCCGCCTTTGCTAAAGTCTCTAAGGTTTGCTTGATAAGCTCGTTCAGGGGTGTTGAGGACTGTGGATATGATTTATCAACTAAATTTACATTTTGTCATACATGCGACCTATTTTTAAGATTAATATTATTATTTAAGGTGTTATATATAGGTAGAACCAATTACGAGCACACGAAATGTATACATTTTCAAATACACATTTAATAAAACAATGGGTAGTTACCCACATGTGTAGTTAAAGAATCATAAAGACTAGAAATTATATCACTTCAAGAAAGAAAAAGGCGAAAATTGGCTCCTCCCTTCTCTTCGACTCCCTAGTCGGCGGTGGCCACTGTCGGCGGTTCTCAAAAACCATGGCCACAAAAAAAAGGCAACCCTGGACCCTTGATCTTAGACACTAAACTCTAGAAAATCCAAAAACCAATTCTCAAACCCTCTTCTCCCTCACCACCGTCATATCCAGATCTGATCTCACCCGCCAAACCCAAACCTGATTTGGGAGGAACCCCGATGTCTGTTGTTGTTCCAGTACTAACACCACCCTCCTCTGCAGCTCCTCTTGTAGCTCCTTTGACCTCCTTTACCCACCCATCTACTAACTTGACGTGGTGTCAGAGGTTCAAATCGGGATATGGATCTCTCTCTAAATGTGGCGAACCTTTCCAATTGGAGAGTGGGGAGCTGCGTGGCGATACCAAATAAGGTGATTGAAGAAAGCAAACTGCTATGGAAGGACTTCGTAATAGGTCAGTTTTACCGAAAGCTCCTTCATTCGGTAAAATCCAGGCAATCTTTAACCTAATGTGGAGCAAGTGGAATCGAGATATCGTGGTCATGATGTTGGAATCCCCAAACTCCTACCTGTTTAAAATCCCAAATAATGCGGCTCGAGCTCGTGTTCTTGGCGAAGGAATATGGAGCATTGATGGTAGCACCATGTTTGTTGCCCCATGGAGCCCGGGAGTCACACCAAAGATTCCTGAACTCAAAACAACTCCGGTCTGGCTCGAAATCTGTAAGGTGCCGTATGAGTTCTACAACCTTCTTGCCTTAAGCCGCATTGCTAGTCACGTGGGTCACCCAATTCATCTACATCCTCAGACAATAGCCATTGATATACTCAAATTAAACCTAGAGCTACTCTCTCAAATTAAGAGATTTGAAGTAGTACTTTAGGGTCGAATCCACAGAGAATCAGGAAACACAATAGATTAAATAAATTCGGATTAAACTAGGCAGAATAATGAGAATGCAAGTAAATCAAAGTAAGCAAAGCAAACGGTTGTAAATTAATAGAGAAAGACGCTAGGCACAGGGAAATCTCAGGTGAATCATATATGCAGATGATGAATTAACGATAGGATTATGAAGCTCAGTTCCTAAACATGAACACGAATGTAAAACCAATCAGCTGTCGCTGCAAAGATTATCTATGAATAAACCCTAAAAAGCCAACTGTCGTTGCGAATCCTATGAATCTAAACAAGCAATAAATTCAGGTTCAATTGTTCACAAAACCCTAAACCAAATATCTTTGCGAAAAGGAATTTTGCTCATCAAAAACTAGTTCAAGCAATTAATAAAACTGTCGTTTCTATTAAATATCCTAAGATCAGATTTCAGGTCATGAATCTAAAATCAGCAATAAACTCAAGCCAAGATGAAGAACATTCTAATGATATTATCCTAAGCAATCAAATCAGATCTAGCAAAACATCAAACACCTTTGAATAACCCTAAACCTAACAGGGAAATTACTCAGACATGATCATAGAAGAAAACATGGTTTTATTAAGAGATATGTCTAAGAAATCAATAATAGAAAGCATGAAGCCTAAACAATGGCTTAAAAACGTATTTATAGAGTACAAGGACGGTCATGGGCCCAATTGCAAACATCTGGGCCTTCTGGAGCAAAATGGAAATCTTCCAAAACTGATAGTTTTCATCGCTGGAAATAGTCGTGTCGAGCGACACCATATTCTCCGTCGATCGACACGAGTAAATTTTTGGTGTCGATCAATGCTTCCAGCAGTGTCGATCGACACTGCCTTAAAATCTTCAATCCGAACTTGCAACTTTGACTGCTCATTTCCTCATTGCTCCAAAGCGATCCAGTAAACACCAATTGATTCCAAACATCCTTATACCTTCAAAGACTCTAAAAACAACTAGAAAACACCAAAAGACTCTAAACAATAGACTTATATCATGGCTTAAACAGGGTAAAAACCATGATATATCAACTTCCCCAGACTTAGCTTTTTGTTTGTCCCTAAGCAAAACAGTGTTATCACTCCTTTAGGAACCACATACCTTTGCAAAGCTAATCCGGTGACACTTCGATGTTTCCCTAGAAGTATAGCAGTCCTCTAGATTGATTCCAAACCCCTTAGAGAAACTCATACTTTCAGTCTCAAACCCCTTTAGTTATTTAGGTGCGGTCTCATCGAGGGAATATCGATCGCTGGACCTTCTAGATTTTTTCACTTCCTTTAACACTTTCCTGCGTTTTACCCTCTCTCTTCCCTCTGAAACTGTATCCAATTAAGGATATCATAGAGATACATTGCCCATTTTTGAACTTTTTCTTCAGGATTTTTCTGATTTTTGGACTTGCACTTTTTTGTAGATTTTTTTTATTAGATCCTTGGCATCTCTATGATCACTAGATCAGCGCTCACTACTATTGTTCTTGTGGAGACAGGGTCATGAGGCTTTTTCTTTTTGATCTAGGATAGTTGAATTCGTTATTTGGGAAGAAGTTTCAAGAGCGGTCCGTCCTCGCTTTCAAGTATTTGGAAGCTGAATCAAGTCTTGCGATTTCCAACGCCATTGACAAGAAATTAGAAATTCATTAGGGCGGGGTATGCAACGTCTTTCTGGCGTTCTCCAGAAATCTAAACTCACTCTGTTAAACCGATCCACTTCCAGTTACCCACCTCAGTAAAACCAGCCTACTTGCATCGGAAATGGTCCTTGAGTGCTGTTCAAAGCAAGTGGGAAGGGGAGTTTCGACCCAAAAAATTGAAAAACTGACTCAAAAATTCAAAATAGAAAACAATATTAAGTAACTACCTCTCCCAGACTTAAACAACATTGTCCCCAGTGTTATTAAGCCTAAGTTTGGTGAATAAAATAGATAGAAAACAAAAGGAATCGAAATTTTGAAAAGAAAAACGTAACCTGGAATTGTTGCAAGTGTCGAGCGACGGATAGCACGTGTCGCTCGACAGGGGCATCTTAAGATCATCCTCATGTTTTTATCTCCAAAAAATCAAAACCAAAAACAACACCAAACTTGAAATTGTAAAAGAAAATAAAAAGAAAACATAAATATAAAACTCACAAATGGGTTGCCTCCCATTAAGCGCTTGTTTTTAGTCTGTTAGTTTGACTGTGTTGAGGAACTTAGACGTCTGGAGGATCTGCACTTTTCCATGGAATGATTCCAGGAAACAGTTTCTGCGTTTGTTGCAGAATCTCTTGAACGACTGCATCGCCTTTCTCTTTTAGCGTTTGAGGAACAATTATTCGCATTTTCGCGAATGGCCTAGAAGTCCTTTTTCGCTCCTTAGGAATTCCTGCAAAATTATTTAAAGAAAAACCAAGACTTCCACGAAAAACTCGAGGCTTGCGTAAGCGTGTAACAGCTTTTTCAACTTTGAAATCTTCTTTAATGAAATCAGGAGATTCAGGTTCAGGAAGCGAGTACCTTTGCACTTTGGGAGGATCGTGGGTTGGGATAAATGGAAGGATCTGTTCAGCAACAGATGAAGAGCTGGCATCTAACTCTTTAGAGTAGTCATCCTCTAAATTCTCTATAGAAAAAGTCTGACCATCAATGGTGGACATTCTTCTTGTATTCTCCATGTCAAAGTCCATGATCACGTCTCCTAGATCAAGTTTGATCTTCCCTTTCCTCACGTCTATTTGCGCGCCAGCAGTAGCTAAGAATGATCTTCCTAGGATCAATGGGTCTTCAGGTTCATCGTCGTATTCCAAAACTACAAAGTCGGCAGGAATGATGCAATCCTGTATCTTGATTGGGACATCCTCTAGAATTCCTTTTGGGAATCTCCTGGATCGATCAGCTAAGAGAAGAGACATCCTAGTGGCCTTGAAATCAGCCATACCAAGTTTAAAAGCAACAGATAATGGCATTAAGTTAATTCTCGTTCCTAAATCACAAAGAGAATGAGGAAACTGCCCTGTTGAAATTGAGCAATTAAGCACAAAATTTCCTGGATCCGGAAGCTTCACTGGAATTCTGCTCTGGATCATTGTGCTCACTTCTTCAGAGACAACCTACTCCTTCTTTTTCTTTTTTGAAACAAGAATCGTGTTCAGTAGAATTGCTCTAATGTCTCGGGTCAGCAGCGCTCCTTCCTCTGGACTAATACCATTAGCTGCAAGTCGCTTGACATATTGTCTCAAAGCTGGTGAAAGTTTAACTGCGTCGACCAAAGGCATCTCAACCATGACATTATCAATCGTCTTCTTACAGATCTGCTCCTCAATCTCTTACTTGGACCTTCTAGAAGCTCTGGGGAATGGAATTTTGGCCTTATGTACGTTCTCCTCTGGTCGAATCGAAGATTTCGCGAATATCTGCGCAAGTCTGGACGGGGTGTCGATCGACACTCACCTTAGTGTCGATCGACACTAGCTTCTTCTTTGCAGAATCGTGATTTATAGGTGGGTTCAATCGACATACTGCATCAATGTCGATCGACACTTGAGATTTCGTCGCGTCGAGCGACACGATGTCCTCATCGCTCGACAGGTGCTCTGCAGTTCCGAAAATTGCCTCGAACTCGTCGAAATACCCCTCCTCTTCAGTTAGAACGGCATTACAAGATCGTTTGCGGTTGTTATCGGGCTTTGCAGGCAGAAATCCCTCTTGTCTCTTGACAGATTATGCAGTTTGAGCGACCTGAACGTCCAGCTTCTTTACATGAGAGCTCAATGCTTCGAATTTACCATTCAAGTCGTGATAAACAGCATCTATCTTCTTGTTGATGTTCACCGTCAACTTTTGTTGTCCCTCTAAGATCTGCTCAAACATATCTTCCATCTTGCTCTTCTGCTCAGGAGGCTTGTAAGACGAAGAACCATAGTTCCTTTCATAGTTGCTGCCGCTCTGAAATGGCTTCTGATAAGACAATTCATAGCCTTGCTGATAGGTGTATTTCTGGTACCCAGACCCATTGACATAGTTAACATCTTCTGGCTCGAATGTCTGGACCTCCTTAGCAAATTGAACCATCTTCTTCCCAGCCAGAATATCGTGCATTGAATCCAGTTTTTTAGTGACCTCTGCTAGCTGGTTTCCACTGATGTCTCGCTTCTGCAGGCTTCTCTCATAGTCAATGTTCTTGGCGCTGGTACTGTTAGCAAGGTTCTCAATGAGCTGGGTAGCAGTTTCTAGAGAATCTTGTTGAAGTTTATGTTGCTTGCAGCATCCAGAGTCACAGAATATTGCAGCGCAATCCCTCTGTAGAAGATATTAAGCAGCTGCACCTCATTGAATCTATGATGTGGACAATCCCTCTGATAGCCTTTGAATCTGTACCAGGCAGCCTTGAATGCCTCAACATCGCCTTGCTTGAAAGTTGCAATCTTTGCTCTCAGATCCTCAGACTTTGCATCATCAAAGAAATTGCTTAAGAAAGCATTCTTTGTATCCATCCAGTTTGTGAGCGAGCCCCGTGGAAGCGTCCTTGGCCAATACTTAGCTTCCCCTTGAAGAGAGTAGGGGAAGAGCTTGCAGGAAAGGTAGTCCTCAGAAACTCTATTCGCCTTGATTGCAGATGCAAGATCTTCAAACCTCTCGATGTGATCTATCGGGTTCTCATGAGATAGACCGCATAATGGGTCTTGAGCAACTAGTGAGAAGACCGCCGGTTTGAGCTCAAAGTCATTCCTTTGGAATAGAGGTAGACAAATAGCAGACCTATTAGCGTAGAACTGCTCTGGGCGATTAAAATCGGCTAGCGTTCATCTTTGCGCACCATCCTGATCATTCCTCAACAAATCTGGCGGATTCTGGCCTTGGTGTCGATCAACGCCAACAGCGTGTCGATCGACACCCACAATTTGGTTGCGTCGAGCGACAGGTTGATCGAGTTGCTCGACAGGCTGCTCCAGATTTGCCTGATTCTCCTCAACATCTTCGACGATCACAGTACCATCGTCGTTGATCCTCTGTCCTTCCTCGTTATATCTCAATCCTGCCGGATCACGCAGGATTCCATCTTCTCCTGGTCTCAGTACGATATGTCCTTGAGCAGCCATTCTTGCTACTCTTCTGTTCTCACGCTCTAAACGTGCAAGTTCCTGAAGACCGTGTTCAACTAGCTCTTTGTCTTTGCAGCTCCTTGTATCAGGCATGTACCTGAAACGCAAAACAAAAAGAGACAAGAAACTAGAAAAACAAAAACAAAAATAAAATACCTAGACAAAATCCTAATAAATCCAATGGCTATTGACTCCCCGGAAACGACACCAAAATTTGATATGCTCAAATTAGACCTAGAGCTACTCTCTCAAATTAAGAGATCAGAAGTAGTACTTTAGGGTCGAATCCACAAGGAATCAGGAAACACAATAGATTAAATAAATTCGGATTAAACTAGGCAGTATAATGAGAATGCAAGTAAATCAAAGTAAGCAAAGCAAACAGTTGTAAATTAATAGAGAACGATGCTAGACACAGGGAAATCTCAGGTGAATCAGATATGCAGATGATAAATTAACAATAGGATTATGAAGCTCAATTCCTAAACATGAACACGAATGTAAAACCAATCAGTTGTCCCTGCAAAAATTATCTATGAATAAACCCTAGAAAGCCAACTGTCGTTGCGAATCCTATGAATCTAAACAAGCAATAAATTCAGGTTCAATTGTTCACAAAACTCTAAACCAAATATCTTTGCGAAAAGGAATTTTGCTCATCAAAAACTAGTTCAAGCAATTAATAAAACTGTCGTTTCTATTAAATATCATAAAATCACATTTCAGGTCATGAATCTAAAATCAGCAATAAACATTACAAGAAAACACTGATTTTGCATCGGCATATTTCGACGCTAAAATGTTTTAGCGTCGAAAACATTTCGACGCTAAATCGTCGACATTAATGCATTTTCGACGCTAAAATAGCGTCGAAATTAACTTCGATGCTAATTGGACCCTAATTTAGCGTCAGATGTTCGACGCTAATCTGACACAATATTTCGACGCTAAAGTCGCGTCGAATTAGCACCGAAACGTTTCGATGGTAAATGGGTGGTAAATCGATGCTAAATTGATGCTAAATTAGCGTCGAATTAGCGTCGACACATGATTCGTTCGCTAATTCGACGCTAATTTAGCATAAATTAGTGTCGAACGAATCATGTGTCAACGCTAATTCGACACTAATTTAGCATCGATTTACCATCGAATGGTAACTTTTTTTTAAAAAAAATTTATCATACAAAAAATATTATAAATGAAAAATTATTATAATTATTATAATAAAAATAAAAAATTATCCGATACAAAATAAAATTATCCGTTACAAATAAAATTAAAACACTAATCCTACGGCTGTTGTTGGGTCCCTAGGTTCACGAGATCTTCGAACTCTTGGTGGAATTGCGTTGCACTGGGAGGTGTAGGAGGCGGTGGAGGACGTTGTATGCCTTCCAAGGCATTGGCTAATGTCGGGTTATCTTCTGCGATGCTGATCCGGATCCGCTGCGATGCTGATCCGGATCCGCGACGACCATCGGATCTGGGAATCGAAGCATCGTCGCCAAATAACTCGCCGTATGAAGGAGGACGACGTCGATCACCCTATAAAATAAAACAAATTTATTAAATTTAAAAATGTAATATTTTTGAAATAAATTTAACATTTATGAAATTATTTTAAATTATCTTAAATTAACTTGTAAATTCTTTTTTCCTTTAAAAAAATTATTTTAACATCCAAAAAACTCCTTAATTAGTTTTATTTCACTTTACATAAATATATTTCATTAAATCTAAATTCAAATCTATAAATTAGCACATCTATATTCAATTCCATAACTTATCAAATCTAAAATCAATTTCATTTCCTAAAATTTATTTCCTACATTTTTCCTAAAATCTATTTCATACCAAATTTCCTAAATTCTATTTACTACATATTTCATAAAACCATTTTCTAAAATTAATTTCATTTAAAATTCCATAAGTAATATATATAAATAAATTATAACTAAATACAAATAAATATAAAATATTATAAAAACAAATATATATATATATATATTACCATTGTTGTGTCGGAGGAGATTACGTACGGAGATGCGGAGGAGATTACGGCGGAGGATAAGCGGCGGAAGGACGTACGGCGGAGGATAAGCGGCGGCTGCAGGAGGTGAAGAGGAGGAGAGGAGAGGGAGAGAGAGAGGCGGCGGTCAAGGAGGACGTCGGAGAGTGGGAGGGAGGGAGAGAGAGAGAGAGAGAGAGAGAGAGAGAGAGAGAGAGAGAGAGAGAGAGAGGAGCGGGAGAGAGAGACTTCGGTCGTCGGAGATGGAGAGAGTGAGACCGTGAAGGTAGAGAGACAGAGATCGTGAATTGCAGAAACCAAAGAAGAAGACTTCGGTCTTTGTTTTAATTTCGGGAACCGACGCTAATCTGACGCTAATTCGACGCTATTTGCGTCGAATTAGCATCGGATTACATTTAAATATAATTTGTATTCCCCCACGCAGAGTTTAAGATACACATCCGGATTTATTTTATTTAGCGTCAAATTAGCGTCGAACTGCCCCAAAATTCGACGCTAAATCAAAATTAATTCGGTTTACCGCCGTTGGTTTAACAAACAAAATTTGATTTTTTCGGTTAACCGCCATTGGTTAAATCAAAATAGCGTCGAATTTCCGTCGGATTAAAAAAAAATTATCCGTTTAATACCCTAAACCCTAAACCCCAAACGTAAAATTTGTTAGCATAGCGTCGAATTAGCATCGAATCGATGCTAATTCGATGCTAAATCGACGCTACCTAAAACAAATTTTACTTTTGGGGTTTAGGGTTTAGGGTATCCTCCACTGGTACGAAAACTATATTAGTCTTTTCAATCTTTCATATAATAGAATAATATTAAATTTTTAAATTGTAAATTACATATTTGGTTCATAAAGGTTTATGATGGTATATGTAAACGTATATAGTTTTTTCAAATAGAAGTCCTTACATGCATTTGTAACCTCGAATTATACAAACATACAAATTTGTTGGCAATTAAATTATCGAATATAGATAACATTGTAGCTTCACTCTGAATCGTCGACGTTAAATCTTTTATTGTTTATACCCTAAACCCTAAATGAAAAATTTGTTTGAATTAGCGTTGAATTATCGTCGATTCATGTGAATTCGACGCAAATTCGACGCTAAAGTTGTAATATAGCGTCGAATTTGCGTCGAATTCACATGAATCGACGCTAATTCGACGCTAAATCATTTTTTTTTTATGTTTAGGATTTAGGTTAAATAAATCGCACCACATATGAAAACATTCGATACCGTTAAAAGATTCTAAACCCGGTACATATAACGATAACAATCACATGAATTTTTCCATATCAAATTTCCTAGAATATAATTCCTACATCTGTCCTAAATACATTTCCTTAAAAATTTATAACAAAACGTAGATATTGATATTTCATTACTAATATATAACACAAAATTGACATATAAAAAAAATGATTTTTCGTCGAATTAGCATCGAGTCACATTAATTCGACGCTAATTCGACGCTATATGACAACATTAGCGTCGAAATAGCGTCGAATTCATGTGATTCGATGCTAATTAGACGCTAAATCATTTTTTTTTTGGTTTAGGATTTAGGTTAAATGAATCCTAAATCCTAAACATTATGATATTACATATCTATTTAATTATATTTACAATATAATATATGAAATTTTATGTACCATAATCCACCTTTACGATATTATTTAATGGTTATAAGTGTTTGGTTTCGACAGAAACTTTGATACCAAACAGCCGATTTAGCCTCAGAATGTACTCGGAATGCCAAATCTGGGAAGGAGTAGATTATGGGGCTAAATCCAGCGTTTGGAATCAATTCACTATCGAGATTTTCTTATATTGTAAAGATTGGAACTTTATGGTTAAAATTTTTTTATGTTTGTAAATTTGATTTGAGAATTGAGTATATATAGAAAATTTTTATTTCGGAATATAACTTTTTTTTTTACGTGCGAAATGAATTCTGACGGAGGTGCTACATGTAGGCGATTTTACCATCGATTTTGCATCGAATGGTAGCATCGCATTAGCATCGAACTCCTTTGCGTCGATTTTGCGTCGAATGCTACAAAAGTATGTGAACCCGTGTTAAATGTGTCATCTACCTACCAAATTTGCCGGAAATTTCGACGCTATATTCGACGCTATTTGTACAACGCTAATCGATGCAAAGTTAGCGTCGATTTAGCGACACTAAACCGCAAAATATAACGATAACAATCACATGAATTTTTTCATAACAAATTTACTAAAATCTATTTCCTGCATATTTCTTAAATCCATTTCCTTACAAATTTATAACAAAATGTACTTATTGATAATTCATTACTAATAAATAAAATTAACTTAAAAAAAAAAAAAATTAGCGTCGCAAAATTCTCTTTTGATATTAAACATACAACGGTTATAGTACAAGTACATAATATACTACTAATTTTTAAAACATATATGTATACATACACATATATGTATGTATCCACTCCAAACAACGGTTAGAACCAGAAACTTTTCTTTCCCTTTTGTTTCTTTGATGGAGAATCTAAAAATCCGTCGCAAAATTCCCTTTTGATTGCATCAACATCTAGATTTAAGTTTGGGATTTCTGGACTTTGGGTAAATTCATAATCGTAGTAGTGATCCTTACATTCATTTGAAGGACTTCCACGGTAAGTATCTGACTTTCCAATTAATTGAGATGGTTGTGCGTCTTCGATTTGCCTATACAAAACTTCGTCGACAACCCGCTTCTGGTCATGACATTCTGGCTGCTTATCATATTTGTGTTTTGAATAACTGATCCCATCTTCAAATTTGTGACTCACAACATTGGCAGGAAAGCATGAATTATCAGCTTCCCACGAGTAGGTGGGTATCTCTTTAGTATATTCGTCGCACTGAGATTTAGCGTCGACCTTAGATTTTCGATGCTAAATCGATGCGATATAGCATCGATTTAGCTTCGAAATGTTTTGTCCCTAATTGGCAACGATTTAGCATCGAATTGTGTTATCGACACCAATATTCGACGCTATAAGTTCGACGCTAAATCGATGCTAAATTAGCATCGATTTAGCGTCAAACTTAGGCTTCTGATGCTAAATCTACGCTATATAGCGTCGATTTAGCATCGATCTGTTTCGTCCCTAATTAGCGTCGAATTGTGTTATGGACGCCATTACGACGCTAAAATAGCGTCAGATTAAATTCGACGCTAAATTTTGACGCTAAAATACAGTTTTCTTGTAGTGAAACTCAAGCCAAGATGAAGAACATTCTAATGATATTATCCTAAGCAATCAAATCAGATCTAGCAAAACATCAAACACCTTTGAATAACCCTAAACCTAACAGGGAAATTACTCATACATGATCATAGAAGAAAACATGGTTTTATTAAGAGATATGTCTAAGAAATCAATAATAGAAAGCATGAAGCCTAAACAATGGCTTTAAAACGTATTTATAGAGTACAAGGACGGTCATGGGCCCAATTGCAAACACCTGGGCCTTCTGGAGCAAAACGGAAATCTTCCAAAACTGATAATTTTTGTCGCTGGAAATAGTCGTGTCGAGCGACACCGTATTCTCCGTCAATCGACACGAGTAAATTTGTGGTGTCGATCGATGCTTCCAGCAGTGTCGATCGACACTGCCTTAAAATCTTCAATCCAAACTTGCGACTTTGACTGCTCATTTCGTCATTGCTCCAAAGCGATCCAGTAAACACCAATTGATTCCAAACATCCTTATACCTGCAAAGACTCTAAAAACAACTAAAAAACACCAAAAGACTCTAAACAATAGACTTATACCATGGCTTAAACAGGGTAAAAACTATGATATATCAGCCATGCAAACTTCAAAGTCGCTAAGGTATTCATTGAAATTGATCTTCATAAACTAATTCTTGAAACTATTCGTGCAAGATACGAATCTGGAGAAACAGTTTGTGTTGATGTTTTTTGTCCTCACCTGCTGCCAACCTACTCCTTGTGTTATGAAGTTAGTCACCCAGCAAAGCGATTTCTTAAAGCATTTCCTCTCTGTAAGAAGTGTAACAAAGCTTACCATAAGAAGGAGATTTTCCCTATGGTTGAAAAGCTGAAAAAGGCGGTTAAGGACACAATGGTTATAGTCAAATTACCAGGCTCTGAGGTCCCAAAGGTAGTGGAAAACCCCAAGGGAACAAAGAAATCACCTGAGACAATTCCTCTATCTGGAATGGACAAGAGTGTTGAAGTGATAAAGGAAGGCACCCTCTCTAAGCCAGAAGCTAATGAGTGTTCTGAGTTTGAAGAGAGAGATGGATTCACTGAGGTTGTCTCCAAGAAAAAGAAGAAAAAGAAGAAGGGCAAGAACTCTATTGCTCACCTAGAAGAGTCACCCCTTCTCGGGCACTAGTTACTATTATATTAAACCTTTTGATGTTGAGTTTTTACTCGAATATAAGAGGGATCAATGATCCAAGTAAGCAGCAGTGTTTTAGAATTTGAGGTCTATCAATAAACCTCTTTTTGGTTGTCTTGTAGAGACACATGTACAGGAACCGAAGGCTTCAAGAGTTCTTGCTCTTCTTCTGCTAGGTCGGAGAATAGAAGCAAATTATGAGTTCTCTTCTTTAGGTAAGCTTTGGCTTGTTTGGGATCCAGAGGTAACTCTAGTTGTATATAAAAAATCCCTTCAGCATATAAGTAGAGAATAATATTCAAAAGAACTTCACAATCACTTTTGTTTACGCCTCAAATCACAGAATGGAGAGGAGAGGAATATGGTTGGAGTTGCAAGAAGTGGCTAGTAATCAAAATATTCGTCTTTCTCCTTGGTTAGTTATTGGAGACTTTAACCAAACCCTCAGGCCCTTAGATCACTCCCTTAGAGTTGAGTTTGAGATTGTCTCTGCAAGAGGTAGAGAATTCCAACACTACTTAAATTTCAGTGGGCTTTTTGATCTACCTTTCACTGGACATCACTTTACCTGGTGGAACCACAGAGCTCTAAACCCAATTGCTGAAAAGTTGGACATGGTCCTTGGAAATGATCACTGAGTCATCAGTTACCCGAATGCCCAAATCAGTTTTGAAGAGCCATTGTTCTCTGATCATGTTGTATGTTGCATGAGGTTGCCAATCAGTGCCCCTAAACCCAAGAGGCCCTTCAAATTTAACCTTCACTTGCTCCAACATTCGGACTTCATGTCTATAATGGCAGAGGCTTGGAATAGCTTCAGAGTCTCATGTACACCAATGCAGAAAATAAGTAAGAAGTTAAAGCTCTTCAAGAGAATTCTCAAAGAGCTTGATCATTCAGCTTATTCAAATATCCAGCAGAGAACTTCAGAGGCACTCATTGCTCTGAAGCAGTCTCAAAATAAAATGTGCTTTGACCACACACCTGAAGAAGCAGGGAGAGAAGAGACGAACCTTAAAAATGGAAAGAGTTGGCAAAGGCAGAAGAAACATTCCTGAAACAAAAGTCCATAATTAGGTGGCTCAAATTGGGAGATCAGAACACAGGGTTCTTCCATAGGTAAGCAACTGCTAGGAGAGCTAGGAATCGGCTTTCTAGAATTAAGCTAGCAAATAGACCTAGAACCACTGACTTGGAAGAGATTAAGACAACTTATGTTAATTTATACTCCAATCTGCTAGGTCCTATTTGTGCTAGGAAACCTTCTCTAATCTCAGCAATTGAATATGTACATCCATTCAGACTTCACAGATGAGGAAATCAAGAAAGAGTTCTTTGCATTGCCTTCTGACAAAGCTCCTGGTCCAGACAGCTACATAGGTGAATTTTTCAAACATTGATGGAGTTTGATTGGACCTGAAGTGATAGAGGCAGTGCAAGAGTTCTTCCATTCTGGCAAAATGGAATCTCAGTGGAACTCCACAATCATTGCATTGATACCTAAAACAGTGAATGCAGAAAATGTGGGTGACTTTTGCCCTATCTCCTGCATGTATGCCTCCTACAAAGTAGTTGCAAAGCTCTTAGCAAGAAGGCTTCAAGGGATTCTACCACAAATGATTTCTCAGAATCAAACGGCTTTTATGAGTGGTAGATTCATTGTTGAAAACATTGTGTTGGCTATGGAATGGTGAAAGGTTATAATAAGTGTATTATCTCTAAGAGAGAAATGCTTAAGATAGAATTTAAACAGGCTTTTGACTCAATGGAATGAAGCTTCATTATAGACACCCTCATGGTAACAAACTTTCCCTCTACCTATATCAAATGGAACCACCAATGCCTTTCAACCTCAAGATTCTCTGTGGCTATTAATGGAGAGCTCTGTGGATACTTTAAAGGAACTAGAGGTGTGAGATAAGGTGACCCTCTGTCTCCTCCTTTATTTTTTATGAGTATGGATATGTTCTCAAGACTCCTGGAAATCAGATTTGACGAAGGATTGATTGGGGCTCACCCTAGAGTTTATAATCCAAGATTCTCTCACCTGGTTTTTGCAGATGACATGATGGTTTTCTTCGATGGCACTGCTCAATCCCTTAGAGCCATTGTAAGTCTTCTCATATACTTCTCCTCAGTTTCTGGTTTGAAAATGAACACTTCAAAAACATCCTTGTTCCTAGTTGGTTCCCCTGACTTTGAGAAAGAAGCTCTAAGAAGTTCTTTTGGCTTCTCCGTGGGTACTTTGCCAGTGATGTATCTTGGTCTTCCTCTCCTCTCTAAAAAGCTTACAAAAACTAATTATGCTCCGCTGATTGAGAATGTTAAGGGCAGACTGCACTCTTGGACCTCGAAACATCTCTCTTTTGGAGGGAGAAGACAACTGCTCTCATCAGTTATCCAAAGCATAATTGCATACTGGTGCGCAGCTTTTATCCTACCTAATAGGTGCATTAAGGAGATAAATAAGTTGTAGAAAGTTTCTTTGGTCTGGGAACCTGGAAACAACAAGAAAGGCAAAGGTGAAATGGTCTACTAAGTGCACACCTAAAGCGGCAGGTGGTTTGGGTCTTAGAGACCTATCTGCCTGGAACAAACTCTTTGGACTAAAGCTCATCTGGCTCCTTTTCTCTAAATAAGGGTCACTCTGGGTTGCTTGGTGCAAGTCTTACATGATGAAAGACTCATCTTTCTGGAGTCTCAGTGAGAAGTCAACTGGTTCCTCAACTTGGCCTCAGCTGCTCAAACTTAGACCTCTTGTTGAAGAACACATTTCATGTGAGCTAGGAAATGGCCATGAATGCTGCTTCTGGTTTGACAATTGGACACCCTTCGGTAAACTAATCAACTTTATTCGTATTGATGGTCCTAGAATTTATGGGATTCCATTACACTCCAAGGTCTCTTATGTTGCTACAACAAATGGCTGGAACATTCGAGGGGCAAGGAGTGAGAACATTGTTGCTTTACTGGCTCACCTGTCTTCGGTGGAGCTGAAGGGAACTCCTGATAAGTTTGGTTGGATTGATGTGATAAGAACTCACTTGAGCAGATTCAATTTCACTAAGGTGAGGAAAGAGCTAGAGGTGCTTGTCCCAGAGGTTTTTTGGCACAAGAGTGTGTGGTTCAGTGGAAATGTTCCTAAACATGCTTTCATCCTTTGGTTGGCCTGTTTGGACAGATTAGCTACAAAATCAAAACTCAGATCATGGGGGTTAATAGAAGATGATACTTGTGTATTGTGTGAAATTTATCACGAAACAAGGGATCATCTTCTCTTTAACTGCCCGTATAGTCAAGATGTGTGGAAGCTCGGCTTCTCTAGACTAAACGCTCCTTACATGGGCTTCGGACCATGGGAAACATGTCAGAGGTGGCTAATGAGATCTTATCCACTTAAAACGGAAGACAACTTAAGACTCATAATGGCTCAACAAATTATCTACAACATTTGGAAACAAAGGAACGACCGGATTTCCAACAACAACCGTCTCTTGGCGGAGGTACTATTCAAAAAAAAAAGTGGATAAAGGCATTCGGAATACATGTTTTGCACGTCGTGAAAAACCTGGATTCCTCAACTCTCTTGCATTGTGGTTTAGAGGCTCTTACTCTTGTTATTTTCTTTTCTTTACCTTCATGGTGAATTGACCGAAGGCTTTAATCTCTCCTTATGTAATAGTTTTTATGAAATATAACCAGAAATTTAAAATACAAAAAAAAAAAAAAAACAATGTGTAGCTTTTTATGAGCACTTATTGGTTGTTTTCTAATCACAACTTTAACATTTATTATTTACATAATTGTTTTTCTCAGAAACATGCCGGTTTGAGTTTGGGGATGGTGGCATATTGACGACACTAATGCAAACAATTGTAATACGTTTTTCATATAGCTAATTCATAAGGAACGTTAATGTATCATTTGAACTAATTATGAATCTTTTCATGTTTCCTTTAGTTCTATCACCTTTTTTTTTTAAATGTAAATATTTCATTAAAAAAAATGAAAACGTTTTAGGTTTACAAACCAAAATATATGTAAAGTGACTTTATTTTTAGTAGAAGTTAAGTCCACTTCGTACATGCACCACCACACCAGGGATCGAGTTCAATTCCCTGCGAATAAAAAACCAAAAATTATAAACCTATACAATGGTTTCATGGCAAAAAAAGATAAAAATATGAAATCATAATTCTTAACGATTACCATGCACTCGATATAAACACGAAGGCTTAAAGAATTAGACGAAATGACGATGATATTGTTGTTCTTCCCAATCCCGTTTAGTTATACTTCTAACCAATTAATCAGCATTTTATTGTATGTTGCATCATTTAAAATATATTTACTTATAGATTCGATTATCGTTTTACAAATAATGAGTTTATCAATTAAGAATCTAATTATCTTAAGCAATTGGAAACACGATAAACAACCATAACGTGCAAACAAGATCCAGTCCACGACACACAATTTCTACTGGCATTACACCACCGATAAATTTGCTTTAGAAATATGCAAAATTTACATTTTTGGGAGCCAAAGCTCAAACATTTGATCAACCACAAAGCTTTCACTAATCAGTTAATCAATTAGATTCGTTAACTTTGAGTGTATATATTGTACATAAGACGGAACGACACAGACGAAATAGTAACAAAATTATATACAGTTTTGTCACTATTCCACTCGTCTCACACGCCTCACATTATCTCCACCTTAAAAGTCTTAGATACACCTAAATTTCTCCATATTAATAACTAAAGACAGAGACATTAAACATAATTACTAAACATAAAATAAAAAAAGCAATAATAGATAACTTTGTTTTTCTTTCCCCACTATTGGAAGCACTGTCTTTTCTAACTTGGTGACAATCTAAGTACTACAAACAAAATAGTTTGACGGGTCTTCACTCATCCCTTTCTTCTCCCCCTTTAAGCAACACTTAATAGTCTCTCTCTCTCTCTCTCTCTCTCTCTCTCTCTCTCTCTCTCTCTAGTTCTTGAAAATTCAAGATTCAGATACACGCATGGCTGATCCATCAGGTGGTAACAAAGAGATGGTTATGAGAGAGTATAGAAAAGGTAATTGGACAGTGAGTGAGACTTTGGTGCTCATAGAAGCCAAGAAGATGGAAGAAGAGAGGCGTCTCCGGCGGTCTACTGGACTTCCACCGGAAATCCGGAACAGACCGTCGGAGCACCGGTGGAAGTGGATAGAGGAGTATTGTTGGAAGAAAGGATGTCTTAGAAACCAGAATCAATGCAACGATAAATGGGACAATCTCATGAGAGATTACAAGAAGATCAGAGAGTACGAAAGATGGAGGGTAGATTCGTCTTTAAACACCGCCGGCTCTTCTTCTCCGGCGGCCTACTGGAATATGGACAAGAGTGAGAGGAAAGAGAAGAACTTGCCGAGTAATATGTTACCTCACATATACGAAGCTTTGTCTGATCATGTCGAGAAAAGGGGCCCACCTTCCTCCTCCACCGTCGCCGGTAACGGCAGCTACTCCGGTGGTCAGATCATAAGTGTAGCTCCGATGATAGCTCAGCCGCTGCATCAAATTCCGGCTAATACTATTGTATTACCTCTTCCGCCACCTCCACTGCCACCGCCGCGGCCGCAAACTATATTCTTATCACAACCTCCAATGTCAACAATTCACGTTGAGCCTATACAGGCCACAACAGTAGGTACTCTCCGTTTTATCTCTCTTCTTGAAACTTCCTAAACTAATTAACTCTTTTCTTGTTTTTATCCAAAAAACTAATCAACTCAAAGTTTGGTTTTATTTTCAGATTTTTAAATTAAATGTTGACATTCTCAATCGGTCCAACTTTACATTAAAAATCCAAACTTTGCAATTACCAAGAAGATAAAAACGAAACCCTAAATTTGCTTGCGTGTGTATATACATTTCGTTCTAGAGTACTCTAGCTAGTACCATCTTTTACTTATTTAACCAAAAAAAATTATAACAGTATATTAAGATTAAAGAAGTAGCGAGCCCTTATTTTGATTGGCGAAGAAACTAATACATTTATATTGGATAATATTTAATTATTTATATACTCTTCGATTATATTATTGGCTACGAGTGAGTATTATTAGCTCCGGTTCTGATACGAGTGAAATTGTATTCAGAGACATCCCCGGCGAAGCGAAGGAGAACAACAATGGCCGGAGAAACCACCGTAGGAGGAGAGAGGGAGGCAGAAGAGATTGCGGTTGGAGCGGCGTTATCAAGAAGCGCGTCTGTGATCGCACAAGTGATCAGGGAGAGTGAGGAGAGACAAGAGATGAGGCATAAGGAAGTGGTGAGGCTGCAAGAGAGGAGACTAAAGATTGAGGAATCGAAAGCTGAGATAAACAAACAAGGTATGAATGGTTTGGTCGACGCCATTAGTAAACTAGCATCCTCCATTCTTGCTTTGGCTTCTTGTTCTTCTTCTTCGTCTTCCCAAAACAATCAGAATTACCAAGGAAGTGCACAATGATCATAATTATCGACTAGATTAATTAGCTTGATGAAATATTTTTCGGGTGGAGACATATGATTCTAGGTTTGTATTTGATTGATGTTAACAATAAACATATATAGACCTATGTATAAACCATGCAAGATGTTACTATAGACGGATTGTCAAATTAATCACTAAGCATGCACACAAAATGTTATCTTTTACGTTGATGTTGGAATGTGGAGCGTGGAAGTACACGCGGTAGTATGAGGCTAGCTAGTGGTGGTATTAATGGAGGAGATAGAATTAAGTGTGATACATAATTGAGAAGGAGAGAGAGAGAGAAGTCAAAGGAGGAGGGGAGAGAGAGAGAGCAGTCAAAGAGAGAAAGGAAGAGTATTATTGGTGGGTTATGTGTTTCTCAACTCTATTCTCACCTTTTACTGCATCAATACAAAAGTCTGTGTCACAAGGACCCTCCCTTATTGGTGGGGTAGGCTTCTACTAGAATAGAACGTGATTTCAAGTTACAATGAATCGAATATTTTCTCTATTGCTACCACCTTCGTTTTAAGAACCGGAATACCAAACTGAAGATCACTCATTAAACCAAAATGCTCAATGTACTCTTTCTACTTCCCCATTTCCGGTCCATTCCATTTGTAATGTAAACCTTCTTCATAATTGTCTTTTAGAGTGATATATATATATATATATATATAGGTTAGTACTTATTAGCGAAAAGACATGTGTATTTGTTGCTTAAACGGTTTAAAATATGGATTTTGTTTGGGGTGTTTTCAGGGACGCGAATAACACGTTTTTTTAGAGTCATTCTAGACAAAACCGACGAACTATAGTCTCCCGAATGACCAGTGTAGCCCATGGCCTATTCTGTCAAATATATGCCTACATAAATTATGGTCGTGGGAGCAAATTTCCTTTTTCTAATACATAACATATACAGAACTAAATCAAATAATTGAATGATTTTTTTTATATCGTATTGGCTAAGTTTCATTCATCATGTATAGCACTTTCAGCTTGGAACACGTTACATGCACGTTGATATGGAACTTATGAGGAGAGTGGCCTCCCAAACCAACTTAACCCAGGGCCGGCTAAGACCATGTGCGGCCTGTGCATCTGCACAGGGTCCCACAGTGGGAGCCACAAATTCAGCTGAAAATTGTTTGCAAAAAGGGCTTAAATGTTTGAAACGTTTGCAAAAAAGGCCCTATATTTAGAAAACATTTTAGAAAAGGTCCAAAATTGTTGAAATTTTTTTTATAGGCACAAGGCCCAATAAAAAGTTGAACCGGGCCTGACTTAACCTAAAGATCTTTTATGTTATCTATGAAGTTACGAGCCTTTGGCTCATAGTCTCTCTTAATCCAAATGCAACGTTTCGAAGTGGAGATGCGAATTTGAAAACAAGAACCCAACCTTCCATCCCAAGAGAATCTTTGAAACTAAACCACCACTGAGAAACCAACCAGTACTTTCAAAGAATTTTATTCAACGAATGTGGAAAAACAAAAATGTGTGTTCGATTAGATCGTGACATACACGCTCCTGGAGGCTGTAGTATTATGACTGGCCAATCACGTTTATTTTGGTAACGCATTCTAAGTTTATCGACCGTAAGGAACCTAGCAATGTGACTCGTACAAATTCTAATAAAATCGATATATGTTTGTCATGCGAAACCGGTTACATATAAATCATTCCAATTAATCTACGTAAAATAACCTAGAATGATAAGTTCTGAAGTTTTAAAATACTTGTCATTCTTGGTTATTTTATATCCATAAATATCTATTCAGGCAATGAACGATAAAATCGATGAAGCAGATTTGATGATGTCTTAGTTGAGTTTTTATGTTTTATTTCCACAATTATTTGATTGTTGATTCGTTACCATAACCTTCATTGATGTGCGTAGAATTGTTTCGCTTATTGTTATCCGTTAATCCTTTTTTTTTTGTGAACGATAAAATCGATGAAGCAGATTTGATGATGTCTTAGTTGAGTTTTATGTTTTATTTCCACAATTATTTGATTGTTGATTCGTTACCATAACCTTCATTGATGTGCGTAGAATTGTTTCGCTTCTTGTTATTCGTTAATCCTTTTTTTTTTGTGAACGATAGTTTGAATTCACACTTTGAGATAACTTTATTTTCTAAAATGCTTAATATTCCTTTCGACTTGAGCATCATATAATCTTCAAAATGCAATATCAGTCATCCCAAACCACGTTTTCCATGGTGCAAATTTACTCACTTGCTGCCAAGGAATAACTAAATTCTAGTACAATACTAGTAGGCGAATATTATCACATATGTATAATTCTGTATAAATAATTAAAATACCATTTTTTCTGAGAAATATATTTTAATGTTTACAAAAAAAAAAAAATCTATAAATATTAGTATAGTTTCAACATTATTCAAATAAACAATATGTCGTTTCTAACGTGGTCCATGATAAGTAGTTTTCAGTTTTTTCACCCATAATTACATACCACCAAACTTATTGTTTTATTTTTTTGGTTTACCTCCAAAATATTTTGTTATAAACAGAAAAAGAAAAAAAAATGCCAGAAAGAAATTGGCCCACTTGGCCGATAAAATATCCTATTTGACTCTAAAAGACTAGTACAAGCAGAGATAATCGACCACGAAGCAGACGACGATTTGTTGGAAGAGACTTGAGAGAAATTTCAATGTCTCCTCTTCACCGTCTTCCTCACGACACGTTCTCTTCCTTTCTCCTCTCACTGGTTCGTCTTCTTTCTTCCTCTCTCTCTCTACCTCAGTGACGAATGTTGCATTTTGCTTGTTTCGTACGACTGCTTTTTTTTTCTTTTCAATTTTTTTAATTTCTTTTCAATTTTTTTAATCTGGGTTTCTTCAATTTCGACTTCTCGTCAACGTTTTCTCTGTAAAGGATTGATTTTTTCTTCTGGGTTTCTGTTGAATTTGACTAAATTGTTAAATAAATTCATACTTCTTTGTCGTTCTTGCGTGCTACATTCGCTTTAGATCTGATATAATACTAGATTTCTTGAAATTCTTTATCTTGTTTGTGATTTTGTACTCTAGTGTATTAAAATTTGGTGTTTTTTGTCTTCTTGTCTCTATAGATCTTTGAATGTATTAAACTCGAGGGCCAATTTGTGGTTTCTTTAATAATGGTCGTCTTCTCTTTTACTTGAAGTCTCAAGTTGGAAGTTCTAAAGCATTCTTCAATGCCTTTAAATGGGAAGATGTTGTTACCAGAATCAGAGTTTGGTGGGAGCAAGCGAGAGGTGTTGTTGTTGTACCAGTCTTCAAGTTTCTGGTGGCTTTGTGCTTGGTGATGTCTATAATGCTCTTCGTTGAGATTATGTACATGGGAGTTGTTGTAGCGTATATCAAGTTGTTCAAGAGAAAACCAGAGAAAGTTTACAAATGGGAAGCGATGGAGGATGATGATGTTGAGTGTGGCAGTGCAAACTTCCCTATGGTTCTTGTGCAAATACCAATGTACAATGAAAAAGAGGTAACAAATACCAAAGACACAACTAGTGTTTTTGTATCTAGTCGAACACATTTTGGTGGTATTGTGATACGATCCAATAACCAAACAAGTAACTCTTTCTCACAAGCTAGTTGTTTAGTCTTAGATCTTGTGAGAGGAGCCGTGATTATCGTAAGTAAAAGAAAGATTAGCTAAACTTCCTTCAACCCTAGTCTCTCTTGAGAATAAGGTTAATGCTTGGAAGCTGATTTCTTATTCATAGTTTTAGCCCTTTTTATAGGCCACAGTACATATGTAAACTTGAATCAAAAATGGAAAAACACCAAAAACTCAACTCTAATAAAAAAGGAAATAGTTTATCCTAGTTTTGGAACTTCTTTGATACGTCGTTCATACTTGAGACCGTTACGTGTATCATTACTCCCCTCCTCCACAAGGAGCTTGTCCTCAAGCTCCATTTCAGGATATGCTTCAATAACTTTGTCTGCGTCTTCCCATGTCGAGTCAAAAACCGCATCCTCTGTCCATTGTACTAGAACCTGTCGAGTCCCTCCTCGAAGTCGTGCACGAAGTAGCTTGACTGGTTTCAGAGGAACGACTCGTCCTTGTAAAACCGGTGGTAATGAGGACTCGGCTTCAGGACGTGGTCCTTTATGTGCCTTTAAGAGCGAAACATGAAACACATCGTGAATCCGAGTTCCCTCAGGTAGTCGAAGCCGATAAGAGACTGCTCCAATGCGGGCAAGCACCTCAAATGGCCCGTAGAGCTTAGGAGAAAGTTTAGTAAATGCCTTTTGAGCCACTGTTAATTGTCGATACGGCCGAATCTTTAACCACACCCAATCACCCACTGTGAACTCAACTGCTCGGTGATGATTGTCATAAGTAGACTTCATTCGTTGTTGAGCTTCACCCAACCGCTCCCTTGCCATCTTAATAAACTCGTCGCGCTGTTCCAAAGCAACATCTAACGTATCTATTTGTGAACTTCCCATAGCATAATCCAAAAGACGTGGTGGTTCTCGACCGTATACCATCTTAAATGGTGTTGTCTTGAGGCTTGTATGAAAAGATGTGTTGTAACAATATTCCACCCATGGTAGCCAGCTAACCCATTTTCTCGGAACGTCTCCGGTTAAGCAACGTAAATACATTTCTAAGGTCCGGTTAACTACCTCAGTTTGTCCGTCAGATTGTGGTCGATATGCAGTCGTAAAACACAGATTTGTTCCTAGAAGACGAAATAGTTCTCTCCAGAAAAGACTGCGAAAAACCTTGTCGCGATCGGAAACAATGGTTTCAGGAATTCCATGTAACCGTACAATATCGCGAAAGAAAGCTTGTGCCACTGAAATTGCTGTATACGGATGACCTAAAGCTATGAAGTGAGCATATTTGGAGAATCGATCAACGACTACCAAAATGACATTCTTGCCAGAAACCTTAGGAAGTGCTTCAATGAAATCCATTGAGATATCTGACCAAACCTTTGATGGAATCGGAAGTGGCTGCATCAAGCCGGCAGGTTGTAGCGTTTCCCACTTATTCTTTTGGCATACTTGACAATTCCTAATGAAGTCTTGAATTGTTTTCTTTCATCCTTTCCAATAAAAATCTCGCCTAATACGGTCCATTGTCTTTTGAAATCCTTCATGGCCAAAGTTATGAAATCCAGCAACCACTTCTTGAACCAAAGGCGATTCCGCATCGATATACACTTGTCCTTTTCGAAAAATTAAGCCTTCTCGTGCCTCCCAAATAGATGCCTCTTCTCCACGAATTATTTGATCACGTAATTCTGCTAAATTTGGTTTAGTATTAACTTCTTCTCGAATACGTGAGAAAATTCCTATGTCCATATTATGCAAAGAATATATTGCACTGTCCTGCTCCGGTTTGTCGTCTCCCCTCCTAGACAAGGCATCAGCAACCTTATTAGTCACGCCCGAGCGAAATTCAACACTAAAATCGTAACCCAATAACTTGCTAACCCAATGTTCTTGTGGTGACGTGGATAATCGTTGTTCCAACAAAAACTTAAGGCTATAGTGATCGGTTCGAATGAGGAAGTGACGTCCCCACAAATATGGTCTCCAATGAATCACTGCCTTAGCAAGCCCAATTAGCTCTCGTTCATATGCTGCTAACTTAAAGTGTCTGTCAGCTAGTTTTCGACTAAAGAAAGCTATCGGATGTCCTTCTTGTTGTAGTATAGCACCAATGCCACTTCCCGAAGCGTCACACTCAACAATAAATTCTTTGGAGAAATCGGGCAGTGCTAAAACAGGAGACTCCGAAAGCGACTTTTTTAAGGCGATGAAAGCATGTTCTGCTGCATCATCCCAAATAAACTCTTTTCTTTTGAGGAGACATGTTAAGGGAGCAGCAATGGTTCCGTAATCTCGTATAAACTTCCTGTAATAGCCGGAAAGACCTAAGAATCCTCGAATGGCACAAACCGATAAAGGCCGAGGCCATTCGGTGATAGCGATAATCTTTGATTGGTCAACTTGTACCCCTTTGTGTGAGATCACATGTCCAAGATATCCTACTTCTTGCTGGCCAAACGAGCACTTTGATTGTTTTAAAAGCAACCCATGACATCTCAATAATACCAAAACTCGATGGACATGCCGCAAGTGTGCCTCCCATGTTGCACTATAAATCAAAATATCATCAAAGAATACCAATACAAACTTTCGTAGCACGTCACAAAATATGGAGTTCATAAGACTTTGGAATGTTGACGGTGCATTGGATAACCCAAATGGCATTACCAAAAATTCATAATGGCCATGATGTGTTCGAAACGCTGTTTTTTCAATGTCGTCTTCGTGCATCCTTATTTGGTGGTATCCTGAAGCAAGGTCGAGTTTTGTGAAAAAACGAGCACCATGTAACTCATCGAGCAACTCATCTACTACCGGAATGGGGAATTTGTCTTTAACTGTGATTTTATTTAGTTCCCGAAAATCAATACAAAATCGCCATGTTTTATCCGCTTTCTTAACTAGGAGCACCGGCGAAGAAAACGGTGAAGTGCTTGGACGAATAATACCATTTCTTAACATCTCTGCACATTGTCTCTCGATTTCATCTTTTAAGAGATGAGGATAACGGTAAGGGCGCACCGCAACAGGATTGGATCCCTGCAATAGTCTTATTCTGTGATCACAATCTCGTTGAGGAGGAAGTCCCTTTAGTGTCTCAAACACTTCATGGAATCGTCTTAATAATGTATTGAGAAAATCAGACGATGAACTAGTGGTCAAAGACCAAATCGCTTGTTGTTCTACTTCTTTTCGCACGATCGTTGAACCATAATCTCCTGGAGTTATGAAAACCTCATCTTCACCCGAGAACCAATGTTCCAATGGTCTTGCGTATGCGTTAATCGTAAGTAAAGAAGCTTGTTTCCGTCCTCGGAATGCAGCTTCTCCATGCCATATGATGTTAGTAGTTCCGTGTTGGAACTCAACGGTTCGATCTTGTCCATCCCAAATGACTCGTCCAAGAGCGTTTAACCATCGAATACCTAGAACGACATCAAAACCAGTTAATGGAATTGCAAAACAATCTGCTTGAAATTTGTGTCCTTGCACACACATCGTTAATCCTTTGATGAACCCATCAATTGGACACTTTCCTCCATCAGGAAGTGCGACATAGCGGCCTGGCTTCCGTATAATTGGAATCCCAAATTTCTCAACCACACTGCTCTTAATGAAGTTATGTGTACTCCCAGTATCAAGCAAAACCCATCCTTTCCCAGTTGCAATCTCTGCTTGTACCTGAAACGTTGTTTCAGTTTGCTCCCCATTGATTGCGTGTAAAGAGATTTTAACTTCTTCCTCAATTAATTCGTCTTCTTGATCGTCCCCATCTCTAACCGGCTGAATATAAAAGAGAACAGGTTGACAAATGTGATCTGGCGTGTATAAATCATCACAATTATAGCATAGCCCATCCGCGCGTCTTTGCGCCATCTCTGCCCGAGTTAGCTTCTTCCAAACCGGCTTTGGTGGGGATTGTTTCACTCAAGTATAACGTGATGATGAAGCTCCTCCTTCTTGGGAAATACTCTTAGTACTTGGAAACCCACGTCTTTCGCTCATTGTCCCCGCCGCATTAATTATTGGTCGAGTCGGTGGAGCTAAGTGTCCTCCGAAAGTGCGTATTCTTTGATCTCCAATGATTTTATATTCATTATCTTGAGCATATTCCATTGCTTCAAAGATCGTTTCAGGCCGAAGATACTCTACTTTTTTCCGTAAGCTATCGGTAAGGCCCGCACAAAATTGCCAGAGTTGTTGATCCCCATTGAGTCTGGTTTGTCGTCCAAGACACTCTTCAAATTGGTTGCAATATTCATCAACTGTACCTGTGTGTCTCAAATTACATAACTCTCCCACTGGATTCACTGCATCTGCTTTTCCGAAACGACTCTTGCAGATTGTTTTGAATTCGGCCCATCCGAGCTTGTGTGCTACCAATCGTCGTAAATTATTGTTCCAGTGATAAGCTTGTCCGGTTAAAACGAATGTTGCTTGTCGGACTTTAGCATCATCATTGAACACTCTTTGGTCTGTAAAGTAATCCTCACACTTTTGTAGCCATTCAACTGCGTTAGTCGTTCCATCGTATGGTGGAAACTCCATCTTCGCTGCGGGTACTACACACTTATCAACTTCGTGGCCTCTATCTTCATGGGTATCATAATCTGCCTTTTCAGAATTTCTGAAATCTTCATGATCGTAATTTTGTGCCAGCCCATTAGGAGCTGCACCGATGGCCCGCACTCTCCAATCCCCTCCTCCATCCGTTCGGCGATGGCCCCGTTCTCTGCCGACACTCCGCGCTGGCCAAGGACCCCCTGAAAGGGCCACTTGTTGGTTTTCTTTCATCAAGCCCCCATGGAAACGGTTCATACTTGTACCAACTGTGTGGGAGGTTGGTTCATGGCGTCCCTTGGTTCCACTCAACCCATCGCTCTCAAGAAGCTCTTCCCGTGATGGGTTAAGGTGCATCACCTGTTGTATGACCCCGTCTGCGTTTTTCCCTTTTGGAGAAGGACGTTCATTATCACGGGTAGAGGTAATTGTCTCAAGAGTAGCTCCATGTTCCCCTACCGTTTCTTTCAAGGATCTTACGTCTTCTCCGATGGTAGTCATCTTCTCCATCAATAGATTGAGTTGTTGCAACACGAGGTCTGGTTATCCCATGGATTCGTTTGTCTCTGATACCAAATTGATACGATCCAATAACCAAACAAGTAACTCTTTCTCACAAGCTAGTTGTTTAGTCTTAGATCTTGTGAGAGGAGCCGTGATTATCGTAAGTAAAAGAAAGATTAGCTAAACTTTCTTCAACCCTAGTCTCTCTTGAGAATAAGGTTAATGCTTGGAAGCTGATTTCTTATTCATAGTTTTAGCCCTTTTTATAGGCCACAGTACATATGTAAACTTGAATCAAAAATGGAAAAACACCAAAAACTCAACTCTAATAAAAAAGGAAATAGTTTATCCTAGTTTTGGAACTTCTTTGATACGTCGTTCATACTTGAGACCGTAACGTGTATCATATTGCTAGGTTTGTGAGCAATCTATAGCTGCTGCTTGCAAAATCTCGTGGCCATCGAATCGTATAATAATCCAAGTGCTTGATGATTCTACAGATCCAGCCAGTAAGGTCCTTGTTTAACCTCTGTAGACCATTTCTCCTTTCTCATGTTGTATTGAATTTGTTGTGTTAAAGTGAGTTCCTTAACATTTTTGGTTGAAGGAAACAGGAATTGGTGAAAAAGGAATGTGAGAGATGGTCGAGAGAAGGCGTCAACATAACGTTTGAGATAAGGGATAACAGGAACGGGTACAAAGCGGGTGCGTTGAGAGAAGGAATGAAACATAGCTATGTGAAGCAGTGTGACTATGTTGCTATCTTTGATGCTGATTTCCAACCTGGTCCTGACTTCCTCCACCGTACTGTTCCTTTCTTAATTCACAATCCCGAGTTAGCCCTTGTCCAAGGCCGGTGGGAATTTGGTAAAATGCCTTAGAGACCTTTCTCTTCTTTCTCCATGACAAATCTTTAATTGGTACATGATATTATGGCATCACAGTGAACGCGGGTCAATGCATGATGACGAGATTGCAGGAGATGTCTCTGAGTTACCACTTTACAGTAGAGCAGCAAGTTGGATCTTCAACATTTGCCTTCTTCGGGTTCAACGGTAATAACATTGCTCATTCTTTTCTCAATGAAGCTTTTTCTTATTGTCTGAAACTATTGCAGGAACGGCTGGTGTCTGGAGAATCTCAGCGCTGAATGAGTCCGGGGGATGGAATGACCAGACAACAGTAGAGGACATGGACTTAGCTGTGCGAGCTACACTACGAGGCTGGAAGTTTCTATACATTGATGATCTCATGGTATAAAAAAGACTCCTCTCTTCTCTTGGAATCTTGGGTTATGTATTACGTTTGAAGCATTTTTCTGTTATCTCTAGGTAAAAAGTGAGTTACCTTGTTCTTTCAATGCACTGCGTAGCCAGCAGCATCGATGGACATGTGGCCCTGCCAATCTATTCAGGAAAATGGCTGGACAAATAATAAGAAGCGAGAATGTTTCTTTCGGGAAGAAGTTGTATATGATTTACAGCTTCTTCTTCATGCGCAAGATCGTAGCTCACGTCCTCACTTTCTGCTTCTACTGCGTTATCTTGCCTGCTACTGTTTTGTTCCCAGAAGTCACAGTTCCAAAATGGGCTGCATTTTATCTCCCTTCGTTGATCACTCTCTTTATCGCAATCGGTAGAATAAGGTCTCTTATCTCTTACTCTTTCGAAACAAAGTTGATATAACTTAACTTATCCTTTTTTTCTTACAATATATATCCTTTTTGTTGACAGATCAATCCACCTTTTGGCGTTTTGGGTTCTGTTTGAGAATGCAATGTCACTGCTTCGAACAAAGGCACTGGTCATGGGATTGTTAGAAACAGGAAGAGTACAAGAATGGGTCGTGACCGAGAAACTAGGCGATGCTCTCAAGACAAAGCTGATTGATCAAATGCCTAAAGAAAATCATGTCAGATTCAGAGATAGGTAAGTAGACAGACATTTCCTATTAGGTTTTACTCGAATTCGAGCTTAAACCGATAATTATATTATTGTTCCAATCTGTTTTTGAAGGGTGCATTTGCTGGAGATATTGGTTGGAGTGTACCTGTTGTTCTGCGGATGCTACGACATCATCTATGGGAAGAACACAATCTTTGTCTACCTTCTATTTCAGTCAGTAGCCTTCTTCGTCGTCGGTTTTGGATTTGTGGGCAAATATGTTCCTGCTTCCTCTTAACATAGAATTTAGATCAAAAGAGTCTCAATATGTTTCAAATTGTTTTTTTAAGTTGATATCATGTTGAGAATTACGTTTTTTTCCCCCTAGGGTCGGTCTCTGAGAACAAATGTTATACACTCTCCATTTGTATTAACACCTTGAGTATTTGTAATACAATAAAACTCAATTGTGACCAACACAAAATCCCTTATGCTTCTTGTTCTTGAACTTTCAAGTCCATTTGTTCATGACCTCGTGGCTTTATATTAACTACAAAATAGCTAAAACCTACACTATCCCCTTCCTATTAAATGGAAAGTTGTTTTAGTGAAAGATGATTAGGTGTTTTAATGTTTTAATTTCATTGGTCAATTCTTCAAAAAATGATGACTTGGAATGGTGACATGGAATGGTGAAAAAGATGATATGGCTTTTAAACTATTTCAATCATTTGTTTATTTCATTGAATTATTAATTTTAAATCTTCCTTTTATAATTTTGCTAAACAAGAATTTAAATTCTGCAGAAAAATATACCTCAAGATTTTATAACACACTTATTTTTTAAACCAAATGTACAACATTATCCCAACTATTTGTTTGGTTTAGCTCTCCCCGGTATGAAAATTTTCAAATATCTTTTAAAATCTTAGGTTTTGAATATATAAACATTTAGAAATATCTAACTATACATTTAAATCCCTTTTAAAAAAAAATAATTATACTTTGAGAAATTCCCTAAAATACCATCAAAAAAAAAAAATTCAAAAATACCGCCAATTTTTAAAAGTTTCATAAATATCAAATAAAAGTTCCAAAAATACCATTTATTTTCAAAAGTTCCAAAAATACCACAACCTCAAAAATTGATTTTCAAGAGCCTAGAATTTAAATTTTTGGGTTTGGCTTAACTATTGTACAATTAGGGTATAGTTTTAGGAGGTAGGATTTAGGTTTGGGGTTTAGGGTTTTAGTTTTGAATATTTAAAGTTAGTTTTAGTTTTGTGTATTTTTGAAACTTTTGGAAAAAAGGATATTTTTGGAACTTTTGAAAATTGGTGGTATTTTTGGAAGAAAAACTTTTTTTGGTGGTATTTTTAAGAATTGCCCATATACTTTTATCGATAGATTAAAAATATTTAAACCTAGAAAATTTTAAATATCTTTTAAATCTTGGTGCCAAAAATATGCTGAAATTATCTCTTAAATTTAAAGATTTTCTGTTCAAGAAAAAACTTTTAATTGATATATATATATATATAAGAAAATAATCAATAATGAAGGAATAAATTTATATTCTATAATATATTCTAATGTTTAAAAAATCAGCTATTATTTAGAATCGTATTATGTACTCCTTCCTCCATGCACAATATAAAGAAACACTTCAACATCCGGACATAAGAACGTCTTTGTGCTTTCTTTTCTTTACTAAATCGCTTATATTTATTTTATACGTTTAAATGTACTAATTTGATTTATTTCTATTTTTCTATATGCTTGACTGTAGTAATTCGATTTTCGTTTAAATTTTGGTTTTGGTTTACGTAGATAATTAAATGAGACAAGGGAGAGTCAAAGTATCTCAAAGCCGTTAGATGTTGCAAATACAAAACATCCACAAAATTTCAAACTTGAGTTCTTTTTATCTTAATCCTTACATCAAAAACACAGTTCTGTCTAAAATTTGGCTAATTAAACAGTAGCAAATGAGACCAACGTCAATAGCCAAAACTAAAAAATATACACATCAAAAGTAATAAACATCGTAAAAAAAAATTAATTGATCAATATTTTTCTTGATTACTTTTACTTTAGAATCATATATAGGGGTAACCAAAACATTACCTTTCGTAACAACTTTTTTACAAATCAAATTTTATCTATAGATTGTCGTTGCCAAAAACCGTCAACTAGAATAGACACAAACATACCTTATAGACTAGAAGAATTGTGAGAAAAAGGTAATTTTTCCCCATAAATTTATCCCATAACAAGATCTATGAAATTGTTTTGGAATCATAAACATTTTACAAGGTCATAATATAAGCAAGAAGATCGATGATGCTTATAAGTCTTGATAAACCGGCCTCAGCCGTTTCAGTCGTTGGTTCTATATTTCACTTAGTGTTTAGAATCAGTTTTAATTATATTTCTTTCAGATTTCTCTTTTTTCTCAACATCTTTAAAATTTTATAAATTTAAAAATAATAATTATAATTAATATATTGTTTCTAAATTGATAAATAATAAAATTATGTTATTAGTACTAAAATATAATCATTTTAAAATATATTTCATACCCGCACATGATGCGGGCCAATCATCTAGTTTATATTATATGGCTGAAAATTAATTTGATTTGAGTAAAACATTATCCACTTGTCCTCACCTGAAAACTTACGGTCATGGCCATGTCTCTTCTTCTTCCGATCTATCCTCCTCTCCAGTCCTTGACCAGAAGCTACAGATGGTGTCCGGTTCGAACTGGATCAAAACCGGTTTGTTTAGCAGTGACCAGAGCTCAAACAAGCATTGGTGATGACAGAGAGGAGAACGTAGTGATTGTTGGCGCCGGGATTGGAGGACTCGCCACCGCCGTATCTCTTCACCGGTAAGTCACCAAAATTACAAAACCGGTTCTTTGAATTTACTTTGAAACTCAAGAGCTACTAAACCGGAGATTTTGGTTAGGCTTGGAATCCGGTCGGTTGTTCTGGAGCAAGCAGAGTCGCTTCGGACTGGTGGAACATCGTTGACGCTATTCAAGAATGGGTGGCGTGTTCTTGACGCAATCGCCGTCGGGCCTCAACTCCGAACACAGTTCCTCGAAATCGAAGGGTATAGTTTCATTTTCATGATCCAAGAAGTGAGATTTTGTTCTTGGTTTTACCTGAGTGTGTTGGTATGATCAGCTGAGCAGGATGGTAGTGAAGAAGGAAGATGGAAGAGAGCTTCGTTCTTTTAGATTCAAAGACGAAGATGACAGGTATAACTTGCTCACTGAGCGCGGTTCAGAGCATTCGATTTGATTCCTATGCGTATGTTTTCTTATATAGCCAAGAAGTTCGGGCGGTGGAGAGGCGAGTACTCTTGGAAACACTTGCAAGCTAGTTGCCTCCACAGACCATTCGGTTTTCCTCAAAACTGAAAGCGATACAAAGCAATGCCAATGGTGATACTCTCCTTGAACTTGAAGATGGAACCCAATTGCTTGCAAAGGTATTCATAACTACTTCTTTCAAGCATCTTTTGCTTCTTTGTCTTGGCTGATTTGGTGATGTATGTCTTCTGACAGATTGTTATTGGTTGTGACGGTACCCGGTCTAAGGTCGCGAATTGGATGGGGTTCAGTGAGCCGAAATATGTTGGTCATTGCGCTTTCCGTGGACTTGGGTTCTATCCAAATGGACAGCCATTTCAGAAAAGGGTGAATTACGTATACGGTAGAGGGCTTCGAGCTGGATATGTACCTGTATCTGCAACAAAAGTCTACTGGTTCATCTGTTTCAACAGTCCATCTGTAGGTAAGTTTTCAACACTCCTCACACATTCCATATAGATAATTTCTTCGTCCAATTACTATATTGTAAAACCTGAGACACGCAGGGCCAAAAATTACGGATCCAACTATCCTAAAGAAACAAGCCAAAGAACTGGTTAGTACCAGGCCAGAAGAACTGCGAAACCTCATCGATCTAACACCTGACGAAACAATCAGCAGAACTCCGCTTGTAGACCGGTGGCTATGGCCTGGCATTGCTCCCCGAGCATCAAAAGGCCGAGTGGTTCTCGTTGGAGACGCTTGGCACCCAATGACTCCAAATCTTGGACAAGGTGCTTGTTGCGCCTTGGAAGATTCGGTTGTTCTAGCGAATAAACTCGCCAGTGCAATAAACGGAGGGACAGAATCAATCGAAGGGGCAATGGAATCATACGGGAAAGAAAGATGGTCTCGAGCGTTCCCATTAACAATACGCGCCAATCTAGTCGGAGCACTTCTACAATGGGATAATCCTCTTGTGTGTTCCGTTAGAGATAATATTATCATACCAAAGTTAGTAAGGCTTGGACCGATGCTCGAACACACAAACTTTGAGTGTGAGCCTCTCTATGAATCAAAAACCTGAATTTCTTAGATCCTTTTTGTGTGACATAATCTCTGTGTAAAAGAATAATACAATACAAATCGTTTAAGCTATGCAGGGCACCTAATAATCGTTTCTTCAAATCATCAAACTCTATCTTCCACTATGCTAATCGTCATTGTTTAATCATTCATTGCTACTGTGGAAAAATCAGAAAAACGAATCGTAAGCATAAAATCCAAACACACAAAAAAAATCCCAATGTCTATACAGATTCCGATTCAAAATTGGATTTACCTGGATGCGAGAAAATCCAAAGGATTACGATGCAGAGAATGAGAACGAGAGGGATGAAATGGATAACGTTCTCTGCGGATCTGAGTCGCGATTTGTCCTTTTTCCCAGGATAAGAGTTTGGATCGTACCTAGGCAAAATAAGCTTAAAATCCTCTTCCGAATCTACGGCGGTTTGAATTCGCGGCGGCGGAGACGGTGACGACGACGGGGAAGACGCTGATAATTGATCGGTAACTATGGAGGCGCTCGCAGATCGACGCATCGCTTCGATTTTTACGCGCTTCTCGGTTTCACATGGAGATTAATTTATGTACAGATGAATAATATGATTATTGAATTGACCATTTTACGCTTTGAAAGTCAAAAACTCACGCGCTCTTTCCCGTCAAATTAGTGTTTTGTGTTCAACGTTCAAAAACTCACTTCCGATATTTGGGAAATTCGCTAAGACGTTTCAATTTGGAAAATAAAAGGAAATAAAGAAACCTTAAAACAGAATTTTATGACATGAGTTCATAAAAGTATATATTGTAGTAAAGTAGTTATATTTTAATATATAGATTTTACTTTGATTGTACCGTTAAAATTGGACCATCAAAATGGTATTTCATGGAACTACTATTTGTAGTATTTTTCACAAGTAGAACTAGTTTGATAGATAAAATTTAAAATAATTTATAGATATTTATTTGATATAATTTTTATATATGTTTATTTATAAATATACATATATATGTATGTATTTTGGATTAAAGTTTTTAATATTTATAAGCTTAGCTTTGTTTATAACCGCTCTTGAACTTTTTTTAAATTGATTAAAAATTTGCATTATAAACTTTGAAAAAAACTCGAAATTACCAACAAAGCACATAAATTTCTTTCCTAGTATATTGGATCATAAAACAAACATTAAAAAGATGAATCTAAAATTTCTTTGTTCAGATCAGAACCGTTTATATTTTAACAATGTATTTGATATGTTTTCAAATATCATACCGAAATTCATATTGTGCTTTTATTGGACTAATATTGGGCCAAACTAATTTTAAATTATTGAATTTAATTATTTGGTCCAGTTATTTATGTAAGTAGGGCTTCATATATTTTTATGATTCTCTATAAATATGTTATATACATCTCGCAGCGTTGCGCCACATCAACACTAAAAATGGAATTTGTAGCTAATTCCAAAGTAAGATCAAAAAGTATATCGAAATCTCTTCTTTCTAGATTTGCTTTAGTATACAATTGATTGCTATAGATTATAAATTTGCATGAGTAGATTTGCAACTATGTGTGCATGATTCAATTTCTTGCTCTGAAACTTTTTACCATTACTTTTGTTTTTGGTTTTGATTTCTACATATTCTTTTGCAGATATGCTTACAAGATTTTGTTTGTTTATCAAATTTCTAGGGATTTGAATATAATAATAAGAAATGAAAATGAAAATGATATATGAATGAACATTGATCTATAATTATGTAAATATTAATAATATAGTCTTTATGAAAAAGACATTCAATCATGCATCATCATCGGTCACTGTTTTTACAGATGAAGTTATGTTCACAGATTCTATTATGTTTTATATTGGGAAAGTTGTCATTGCAACTAGTGTTTACTCTTTATTCTGCCGTTACAGAACTACCAACTGACTTTATAATTTGATTTTCTTCATTATATAAATAGATTTCTGAATAGTTGTCTGCGTTACTTCAGATTAATGTGACATGTTTAGGGTCGTAGCAGATTGTAAATCAAGGAGATGGCTAGGATTTTTTTGGACATTAATTCCATACCGGAGAAAGAAGTGGACGTGGTTTCTGCTCGTGTTGAAAATCTCATGAAATTTTGCAAACCTGTTTACGTATACACAATTCTTCAAGATCGCTCAAAAATGAATGTATGGATTCTCTTTTGTTTTTTTCTCGTCCTTTACAATTTTATGTATTTACCTCATAGCCAATTTATTTGACTCTGATATTTGTTCTTCATGTTAATTTTACTAGTTTGATTTTATTATGGTGAATATTGTTAGATGGGGTTGTCAAGATTTTTAATTTTTTTCTTCAGGTACTTTTGGTTTATAGATTCTTGTATGTTCTTAGTGTCATTGGTTTGACAAATTTTTACATTCCAATCAGAATCATATGTTAAGCAAAAGTTTTAGTTATTAATGATTCTAATTTGATTAAAATCTTGTGTTATTAAAATATTTACAATTTTATTCATAAATTTTTTTTTTCAAAATTTCATAGATATCAATCCGACTTTTTAAGTTGTTTTCACTAAAATTTATGAATATACAATCTCTTTACAAAATTAATAAATATCTCAAATTCTATGAAATTCTAACTTCCACCAACCTTAGAAGATGTTTTTCTAGTCTTCTTAGGTTTTACTATTATTGTTACTAGGTTTTTAACCCACGAGTGGGTCTATTTTACCGATGTGTTTAATTAAAAAGTTGTCCAAAACATAAATAATTACTTTACCATAAATTACTAAAAACAATTCAACATAAATAGTAATATATATCAATAATTTTTTTATGTTTATAGAGAATTTATCATATATATTGTTTTAGCTATGATTGTGGCATGTCTTTGAAACAGTAATGAATTCTTGTGAACATCTATAAATTTTCAATATTTAATTAATTTTATAGTTCCAAAATATTTTTTAAAAGAAATATTTCAAACATATTCACTCTCGGTTATTTTTTATCTTGCAAATATCAGCTTGAGTGTTGTTTCTTGAGTTGTTGGCAAGTAAGAGAGTGACCTAAGGAATTTGGTTTATTTTTAACCGGTTTAGATTTATAATATTACTGTATAGCAAGAACAATTACTTTGACATATAAAAGGAGATTTTTTTAGACTGAAATTATATCTGAAATTAGAAGAGAATCCGCGTATACGCACGAGTATATTTCTAAATTTTGTATTGAATGAAGTATGTTAATGTTATGTATCAACTATCTATCCATTATGCAACATTTGAGTTTGTTTTACATAATTTTGAAGATATTTTTTAAATTCTACTTTGATTGGTTATAAAATTGACTACCTCTTAGTTGATTTGAATGAAAATATAACAATAAAAAAGAGTTATTACAATTTAGAAGTATGATGAATATTTTTGATCTTAATATGTTTTATTGTATTTTTTTTTTTTTGGAACCAAGAGGTTTTAGATTTTAGGCATATAGTAAATACCTTCGATTGGGGATAATAACATGTTAATTACCTCTTCTACTAAATAGTGAGATTCAAACTTGAGATCTTGAGGATCTTGAGAGCTATACATGATTAGAGTTATTGACAGGAGTATCTTTATTGTTGTTGGTTAATTGATAATAATAAATTTTACTTTGGACTGTGGTAATGTTTTTATTTTCAACGTTTAGAATCATCAAACATATGACTAATATGATATCTCTTGAAAGCCATTTGAGATATTATTATTTGAGTGTTATCAATTTATGTCTAGGACCCGTTAATATATTCTCAAGTGATGTTTATCTGAGCATCATATTTTTCGAGTTACAACATAATGTCTCAACAATTATAAGACGCATTGAATTCTTGCAACTTTGTAGACGTAGATATTTTAAGGTTTTTTCACTAACTTGAAAATTTGGTAACATTACACCCTCCTTATAAATATATTAACGCATTATATGCATAAACCAAGAAAGCTATTTGAAACTTTGATTCCACCTATTGGTTTTTTTGCTCGAATTTTATTTTGGTTTTGAGGCCTTAGTCGACTACATGCTTCTTTTGTGAGTTGACAATTTTGATTTTGATTAAACTTTGAAGGGGGTTTCTTTCTTGAAGTTATCAACACAACCAATTTGTTTAGCCGAGCATAAGAGATGAATCTTTAGATTTATTAACGGAAATGGAAATTTGAAATAGTATATATGTCGAGAAAAATATTTTCTGACCACAATTCAGAAAATCACCAACGAACCTTAGCAGATCAATGATGTTTTGTTTGATGGGGGAAAAGGAACGCGAATCATTAGCTACACGCGGGTTTAAAAACTATTTTTTTTATCTTGGTTAATTGTACTCTTTCTAAAAATCAAATGTACTTCTTTAAGAAACATTCATCCTTAAGTTATCACCTTATATGCATTTACAAATACTATTGCTTCCCATCTTTCTTGAATTAACATTTTTCTTTCACGAACAATAGAAACTTCGTTGCTTGGTTAAGATTTTTGAAGTGGGGACGTTAGAATTTTTTTGTTTTACAATTTTATTAAGGGAAAATTCCATAAAAATACATCAACTAAATTCCGTTAAGCTTTTTAATACCCTAATTTTTTGGCCACCCAGTTTAATACCCAAACTAATTATTTTGTCCATTTTAATTCATCAACTTTCAAATAGTGCCCATTTACCTACTGTAGGGGTCAAATCTCCCCTAGAAGAATCGATAAACCAAACGGCTTAACACGTGTTAAAGCGGTTCAGCGGTCGAACCCAGAAAACGCAGGCCCGTCAAAGGCCCATCACTGTTCATTCCAGCGCTGTTCGATCCTTCTAGACCGGCCCGACTCAGAGCGACCGGAACTGCTCAGGTCACCTCGACTGGAACTGTTCATACCGCCCAATTTTACCTATATATAGACATGTACCCCTTCACTTGTGGAGGATCCGAAATTTCTTGTAAAAAACACTGTTTACAGCTCTGATCTTGATGAATAAGAACCCTAATTCATAATCTAATTCTATCTTCCTCTAAGTGTTTGAAAACCCTAAAGAAGCTCTATTTCAAACGAATCTTCACAAATTCGATTGTGTGATTAATCCAGCACGCACAATTTGGCGCTAGAAGGAGGGGGCTCGCAACACTAGCTTCATACACGAAACAAACGCTTAGACGAACCCGCTACTCGCAACATGTCAATAACGAACCCGCAGTCTCTAGCGGCCGTAGATACAGGTCCAAGCGAGCCCATTGTGGCTGGGCTGATCAACCAGTCCGCATTGGGGGCGGAAGCAAGCAGACCTGTCCCGACAGAGAACCAGGCAACCGCGAATACAAACACGGCCGACCCGTCCACACCAGGAGATTTCGGTCAACTCAAAGCAATGCTCGAATAGTTGCTCAAGCAGTCGCAAAACCAGGAGACGATCAACAGCAACCTGACTGCTGAAATCAGGGCCTTGTCGACAACTCGTCAGTCTCGAGGGCTACCTCAAGGTAACGCGCTTCGCGTCGCCCCGCTCGCTCTTAACTTCTCTCAGGCGGCATCGCCATCGGCTCGTGGCACTCGCGAAGATCATACGCCTACACCTCTCAGAGACGGAACCGTTTTCGTCGCAGGCGCTCCCGGCGGCATACCTGCAATCGCAGACAATTCAAAAGGACGTGAATTCGGAGCAGCTCGGCCCAGTCGACCGACTAGTCGTATCCAGAGTCGGGACGAGGGCGAAATCGCAGAAAATACGCGATGGATGGAACAAGCCGAAGCCATAACCGCCCGTAGAGCTGTCGATTCGCAGGGAACGGAAATGGACGAGCTCAGAGCCGTCTTGCAGCAAAACACTCGCGATCTCAAGGATATGAGGTCAAAGGTCCATCGCGCAACCAGCAAGGCGCCGGAACTCGACCGCGTTCTTGAAGAAGCTCGCACCACTCCTTTTACCGAGCGAATAACAAAGGCGCGTTTATCTGACCCAGGGAAGCTCAAGATTCCTATCTATGAGGGAAAGGGCGACCCCACGGAGCATATCAGAGCATTCTCAATCGCAATGGGGCGAGCTAATTTCAGGCTCGATGAAATCGATGTTGGTTGCTGCCTCTTCTTCGTGGAGCATCTCCAAGGGGCGGCCCTCTATTGGTTCACGGGGATGAAAAGGAACTCTGTTGACAGCTTCGCCCAACTCTCCGAGGCCTTCCTAAAGCAGTATTCCGTCCTAATCAAACGCAGGTCATCGGAGGTGGACCTTTATACTATAACGCAAGCGGCCGGCGAGCCCTTGGGAGTTTTCATTGAACGCTTCAAAGCGATGCTTATTCAGGTAAAAGGGATTGACGACAGATCCGCCCTGAGTGCCCTGCGAAAAGCTTTGTGGTACAGCTCGGATTTCCGAAAAGAGATGACGATTAACGAGCCCTCGTCAATTCAAGATGCGCTTCATCGCACTAACGACTTTGCAAAAAGCGAAGATGAAACCAAAATCCTGAGCCAGAAGCATGGAAAGGCCAGGAATCCTAGTCCGCTGGAAGTCCCAGTCGCGACAAAGAGGAAGCCGGGAAATTTCGTACAACATGAAGGAGGTTTCAAGGGGGCCCATAACTACCAGGTGGACTCGCCCGGCTACGGTCGAGGAAGAGGGCGAGGCCGTGGAAGAGGCGCCCCTGGTCGCGCTAGCGGCAACACTTGGCCGAGAATATCGCAGTATGACGAGTCTGCTTATTGCGACTTGCATAAGATGGAGGGACACTCGACGTCTAACTGCAGAGTCCTCGGCATGCGACTCGCAGCAAAGTTGGCCGCCGGCGAGCTCAAAGGAAACATCAATGTTAACGATTTTCAGCTCGAGCAATTCGACGATGCAAGAGAAGGGGACGGCCCGTCGGGAGACAACAGGAATAATAAGCGAGACCGACGAAACGACGAGGCCCACCTCGACCGACGAAACGGTAATGATGGCCGGAGCGCCTCGAAACAGAAAATCTGCAACATGATCATGGGCGGCTCGCGCTACTGCTCTAACACCGTCTCGTCGATCAAAGCCTATCAGAGAAGAGCGGAGGTAGGGGCAAACAAACCCGAACCGTCGAAGTTCCCGAACGACGTCATCCAGTTCGAAGAGAATGAGGTGGATGACATTGACAAACCTCATGACGACCCGCTTGTCATCCGACTCTCTGTCGCAGGATGGGATACGGGTCGCGTTTTAATCAACACTGGGAGCACAGTCGACATCATTTTCGTAGACGCTCTGAAGCGCATGGAAATTGACCTCGCTCAAGTCGAATCCTATCCTAAGCCATTAACCGGATTCAATGGCGAGACGACTATGACACTCGGTACGGTCAAGCTTCCTGTAAGCGCGGAAGGTGTGACTAAAATAGTTGAGTTCGCAGTCTCGAACAACCCGGCAATTTACAATGTGATAATGGGAACCCCTTGGCTAAACTCGATGCGCGCCGTCGCCTCAACGTATCATCTCTGTCTTAAGTTTCCAACAAAGGGCGGAGTCAGAACGATCAGAGGAAGTCAGTCGGCGTCAAGATCTTGTTTCATGACCGCGCACAAACTAAGAGCTCAGGCGACAGTGCCGATCCCAAGCGAGCCGCGGAAAAAGATTAAGACAGACAGGGAGCCCGTCAAGGAAATCTCAAACCTCTTATAGCAGCTACAGATCGCGGAATCCGCTAAAGATAGAGGAGCGGGCCCGACCTGCGAGCCTGTCATATCTGTTTGTATAAACGACAAATTCCCAGAGAAATACGTAGAGATAGGCGCGACACTTGACAAAGCCGTCAGGCTCGACCTCATCGAATTCCTCAAGAAAAACGTCGGTACATTCGCATGGTCCGCGGGAGACATGCCCGGGATCGATATCGGCATCATCAGTCATGAGTTAAACGTGGACTCAACCTACAAACCTATAAAGCAAAAGCGAAGGCGACTAGGTCCTGAAAGGGCTCAAGCGGTAAATGACGAAGTAGACAAACTCTTGCAGGCCGGCTCGATCTCTGAGGTCAGATATCCGGAGTGGCTTGCGAACCCAGTCGTCGTGAAGAAGAAAAGTGGCAAGTGGCGAGTCTGTGTAGACTTCACGGATTTGAATAAGGCATGCCCTAAAGACAGTTTCCCTCTTCCTCACATCGACCGCCTCGTCGAGGCAACATCTGGAAACAAGTTGTTGTCATTTATGGACGCCTTCTCTGGCTATAATCAGATCTTCATGCACCCCGGCGATCGCGATAAAACGTCTTTCATCACAGACCGCGGAATCTATTGCTACAAAGTCATGCCCTTTGGACTTAAGAATGCTGGGGCTACTTATCAACGATTGGTAAATAAAATATTTGAGGATTTACTCGGCAAAACGATGGAGGTTTACATCGACGACATGCTCGTCAAATCACTCGAGGAAAAGGACCACGTCGGCCACCTCGCAGAGTGCTTTGCGTTATTAAACAAGTATAACATGAAGTTAAATCCTGCTAAGTGTCGTTTCGGTGTAACGTCCGGCGAGTTCCTCGGCTACATGGTTACTCGTCGCGGGATCGAGGCAAATCCAAAACAAATCGACGCACTCATCCAGATGCCTTCGCCAAAAACGAGAAGAGAAGTCCAGCGACTAAACGGCAGAGTCGCGGCCTTGAACCGATTCATCTCGCGCTCTACTGATAAGTGTTTACCTTTTTATGAAACGCTCAAGGATAAGAAAGGGGCAGCTCGACAAGATTTCGAGTGGACTGAAACATGTGAAGAAGCCTTCCAGAAGTTGAAGCAGTATCTCGCGACCCCACCTGTTCTGACAAAGCCGATTGCTGGCGAACCGCTCTATCTTTACATCGCGGTCTCGACCTCGGCAGTTAGTGGGGTTCTGATTCGCGAAGACGGCACCGAGCAAAAGCCTGTTTTCTATATTAGTAAGTCGCTAATCGATGCAGAAACAAGATATCCTTTGACGGAGAAACTCGCACTCGCAGTTATTACGTCGGCTCGAAAGCTTCGACCGTATTTTCAATCACATTCGATCGTGGTACTAAGTAATTTTCCACTGCGCGCTGTTCTCCACAGTCCGACTCAGTCCGGGCGACTCGCCAAATGGGCGATCGAGCTAAGCGAGTTTCATATCGAGTATCGCAGTAGGACGACGATCAAGGCACAGGTATTGGCCGACTTTTTAATCGAACTGCCGGAGGCGGAAGCCTCGCCCAAAATCGAAGACACACTTGCAGACAGTTCTACATCCCAAGTCTGGCAGCTGCACGTCGACGGCTCGTCATCTAAACACGGATCGGGAGTAGGCATTCGACTATCGTCAGACGGAAAATCTCTAGAGCAATCATTCTGCCTTGGTTTCAAGGCATCGAACAACGAGGCCGAATACGAGGCCCTTCTCGCAGGTCTTCGATTGTCTAAAGCGTTGAAAATAACAAGGATAGAAGCTTTTTGCGACTCTCAGCTCGTCGTAAATCAGTTCAACGGTGAATACGCGACAAAGGACGAGCGCATGGAAGCATACCTCACTCTCGTCAAAACTTTAACAGCTAAATTCGATCTGTTCACCTTGATAAGAATCCCAAGGTCGGAAAACTCCCAAGCGGATGCCCTCGCATCACTCGGCTCGACCGCGAAGCTAGATAAAGATCTTCAAAGAATTGTCAAGGTCGAATTCATTGAAGAGCCGAGTATCGCAATCGCAAGAGCAGTCAACAGCGAAGCGAAAAGCAGCTCTCAGCAATGGCTCGCCCGCTCGCTCCGCCGCAGACCCGATGGACCTCGACCACACCAAAGATAACGTCGAACCGGATCCGATGGATCCCAATCAATCCGGTACAGTCGGCACAGACGAAACGACGGATGTGATGGCAACAGACAACGAGCTCGACATGAATAACACAGCTTTTGACCGTGGCTTTCTCCCCGAACAACTTGAGGAATCCCCAGAGGATGCTTACCCTTGTAGCGAGGAGCCTCCACCTGGGCATGAAGTCGTCGACATTCCCGTTGACGACGAGAACACAGTCTATGGATGCGACACCAAGTGGATGGCCAACATTCGCGTTTATCTCGCAGACGGCGAGATCCCAATCGACAAATGGGTGGCTCACAAATTAAAGTCACAGTCGTCTCGTTACGTTTTACTTGATGGAAATATCTTCAAATGGCGACTGTCCGGGCCACTACTCGCTTGCGTCGAGGGGCAGGAGGCTCGCGAGATAATGCACGAGGTTCATGGCGGATCCTGCGGTAACCATTCGGGAGGTCGCTCACTCGCCATCCGAATCAAGAGGCACGAATATTTTTGGCCATCGATGATAAAAGACTGCGAGCTGTTCGCAGCAAAGTGCGAGAAGTGTCAGCGACATGGTCCGTTCATCCATCAACCGACGGAGTTCTTAAGCTCGATCACCTCGCCCTACCCGTTTATGCGATGGGGAATGGATATAGTCGAACCGCTTCATCCGTCTCGGCAGAAACGATACCTTTTAGTCCTAATGGATTATTTTTCTAAGTGGATCGAGGCGGAAGCATTCGGATCAATCAAGGATAAACAGGTCGAAAACTTCGTCTGGAAGAATATCATATGTCGTCACGGCGTGCCCTATGAGATAGTGACAGATAACGGTTCGCAATTCATATCTAAACGGTTCGAACTTTTCTGCGATAAGTGGAAAATCAGAATCAGCAAGTCAACGCCTCGCTGCCCGCAAGGCAACGGCCAGGCAGAATCGTCAAACAAAACACTTATCCATGGCCTAAAGACTCGACTCGACGCTAAGAAGGGTCGTTGGGCAGATGAACTTGAAGGCGTTTTATGGTCTTGTCGAACAACACCGCGACGCGCTACGGGCGAGACGCCTTTCGTCCTCGTCTACGGAACAGAATGTGTGATTCCTCCTGAAGTCTATTTTCCAGGAGTTCGCCGACGATTGCTTCCAGAGCAGGAAGGTCTCAATCATCTCCTCATGCTCGACGAACTCGACCTTATCAACGAAAGGCGCGACCAAGCACTTATAAAAATGACCGAATATCAAATTGCAGCATCCAAGTATTACAACTCCAAGGTTCGAGTTCGGCGTTTTTACGAAGGAGACCTCGTCCTTCGCGCAGTATTTCAAAACACTGCCGAGCCCAATGCCGGCAAGCTCGGCGCTCACTGGGAAGGACCTTATCAGATCACAAAAGTAGTTCGCCCGGGCGTCTACGAAATCGCCAACATGAAAGGCGAGATGGTCCCGCGTTCCTGGAATGCGCGACATTTAAAGAAATATTACTGCTAAAAATACTAAGTCATTAGACTTGAACTACGACGCGACTTGATCCCTTCATTGGGTACGTAGGCAGCTCGTTTTCGGACGAGTTCAGTTCCCCCCTTATTCAAAAAAAAAGGGGGGGGAGTGGGTCCGTATGTTCATACTCCCACTCGCAATATGTAACGACTTAAGGTTTTAACCAAGTCTTATTCGCACAACTCGCAAACGACTCCGGTCTAAACGCGATAATCGATTCGCAATAAGCTAAGGTTTTGACCAAGTCTTATTCGCTCGACTCGCTAAACGACTTCGGTCTAAACGCGACAAATCGACTCGCTAAACGACTTCGGTCTAAACGCGACAAGTCGACTCGCTAAACGACTTTGGTCTAAACGCGACAAGTCGACTCGCTAAACGACTTCGGTCTAAACGCGACAAGTCGACTCGCTAAACGACTTCGGTCTAAACGCGACAAGTCGACTCGCTAAACGACTTTGGTCTAAACGCGACAAGTCGACTCGCTAAACGACTTCGGTCTAAACGCGACAAGTCGACTCGCTAAACGACTTCGGTCTAAACGCGACAAGTCGACTCCCTAAACGACTTCGGTCTAAACCCGACAAGTCGACTCGCTAAACGACTTCGGTCTAAACGCGACAAGTCGACTCGCTAAACGACTTTGGTCTAAACGCGACAAGTCGACTCGCTAAACGACTTCGGTCTAAACGTGACAAGTCGACTCGCTAAACGACTTCGGTCTAAACGCGACAAGTCGACTCGCTAAACGACTTCGGTCTAAACGCGACAAGTCGACTCGCTAAACGACTTCGGTCTAAACGCGACAAGTCGACTCGCTAAATGACTTCGGTCTAAACGCGACAAGTCGACTCGCTAAACGACTTCGGTCTAAACGCGACAAGTCGACTCGCTAAACGACTTCGGTCTAAACGCGACAAGTCGACTCGCTAAACGACTTCGGTCTAAACGCGGCGACTCGCTAAACGACTTAACTGTCTAAACGCGAGATCAATAAAAATTAGGCGTCATTATGGCCATAATGGCAACCTGATTAAAACTTCATCATCATTATGAAGTAAACTTATACATCCTCAACGGATAAAGCGCGCTATATAAATTTAGAGTTCATTACTGGGATAGACGTATTCAGTGCGAGTATTGTCCGTTAGCCGGGATGTCCATCTCGCGAGTCCATCTCGGGATAGACACATTTAGTAGAATGTGTCCGTTAGCCAGGATGTTTGACTCGCAAACCCAGTCTTTACCTTAACAGACTGGTCGAACTTAGCAAATATATATTTGCCTGGATAAGATATATTCAGTAGAATATAACCAGGATGTTCGTTTAAGCGTCTTAAAACCGCATCGCGTCTTAAAACCGCATCGCCTCTAAGCGTCTTAAAACTGCATCGCGTCTTAAAACCGCATCATTTCTATGGCCTTAGACAAGCTCTAACAGACCTCGTCGACAAACTAATAATCGAAAATATAGTTAAGAAATTGCTTAAGGGCATTCATATAAATCTGCTCGACCAACTCGGCAAAAAAAATGTTGTTACAAGTTGGATAAAGCCATCCAGGCACAAAAACAAAAATCGAGACATAAAATCCTTAAGCAAAAACAAAAACTAATCCTACTATTGCAAAGTACGGATTAGGCGATAGTCTCGCCATCTTCGGCCTCTTTGTCATCAGAAGCCAGCTCGCCCTCTTCGACAACTTGTTCTTCGGCTGGAGTAATGATAGCAGCCGAACTCGCAGCCTCGCCGTCCTTGGGTTCTGGTTCCGAAGGAGCCTGTTCGCGAAGAGGTTCAGTTGGTGCGACTGGGATCGGAGCGACGGTCTCATCGGCTTCGTCCGACTCGCTCTCATCTAACTCCTCACTCGCGCTTCGCAAGCGCATACCAAGAGAGCCATCGTTCGACCCAGAAGCTGCATTTATACCAACAGACTTAGCAACAACTTCGATTCGCGGAGACGCAACTATATCTGCTACGGTAATGGGGACAACATAGTTCTTACCCAAGGTCTTTCTCAATTCGAGTGCTATCGCGTCGAAGATCTCGTCTGCTTTTCCGAGCGACGCCTTGTTTTCAGCTAAAAGGGCACGCTCGGCCTTGGGATCGAAGGCCTCCTCTGCTTCAGCATTCTCCATATCGTCAAGGAGCTGGAGATTAGCCTCCGCTTGTGCAAGATAGACCATTTTCCTAATCGGCTTCTTCATCATCTGTTGAAACAGCTCGTAAGCCCGGTTAAGCTGGCCTTGCACTTCGGCGGCCGCAGATCGCCTCGCAGAAGAAACAGCTTCTTCAAGATCCCGCTCGCGACTCGCCTTCAGAGCAGATAGCTCTTTCACCAGCTCGGCGTTGTTCTCCTCGACCTTCTCCTTCTCCTTACCGACTTTGTGAAGGTGCACGCCCAGGTCGTCTGAGCTCTTCTTGTACATATCTCGCTCAGCAGCAAGATTTCTCAGTTGGGCCGCGACTTTTTCCTTCTCGACCTCTTCTCTCTGCCTGGCCTCGCCTATAAAGAGCTCCTTAGACCTCGAGTCTTGATCATACGACATGATCAGCCTGTTGAAATGGGCGATGGCCTGCGAAGGAGTTGACAGTATGAAAAATAAAGCTAAGTGAAAAAGAAAGAATAAAGTGTGGAATTACCTTGGCCTGGCGAGACGCGAACTCCTTGTAGAGCTCGCTCTTTACCAGCCTTTCCAGGATCGGCATACGATCACCCGGATATGTAACCTTAGCCATCATGGCGGCTGCGGCTAAGGGATCAGTATAAAGCCCATCGGAGCTACCAGGAATAGTTTGCCCTGGGGACAGAGTCGGCAGCTCGCGACGAGACTTCTTCTTCTTCTCGCCAACTTTACCTTTGCCCTTCTCAGAGGCAGAAGATCGTTTTCTCTTCCAATGCAATTGGGCCTCAAGCTCGACGGGCTCGTCAGTAATGGTAGTTGGCTGTGAAGTAATAACAGCCAACGCACCACTCGCGGCTACAGCAGCCGCTTCGTCACCCTCAGCAGTAGGAGTAGGCTCTTTATCGACGCTCCGCTCGGACGTCTCGACGATGGAGGCAGTGGCCTTCGGGTCGGCCTTTCTCTTAGCCTTCTCGGCTTTTCTCTTGGCGAGATCGCGGAAAGTTAGCTTGGGAGGCATGATCTCTAGATCGTCGGACTCGCTCTGTTCGATATCTTCTTCTTCGTCGTAGGAAATGAACTCGCGAGCTCGAACAACTCTTCGAAGATTGAAGTGACAATTCCAAAGGCACTTCCGAGCCTTCAACTTATTGACCAAATCGTCGATGTTGGCAACAGGAGTGAATAGCAGTCTGCTAGCTGTAAAAACAAATCAGCAGAAAAGTTAGTATAAAACAAGGGGACAGTTTGCGCAGTAAACATTCGAGAAAATCTACCAAGTGTCCTCCACTTCGCCACCACTAAGTGTTCATCCTCGGCCGACGCGGCCGATATCGGCACGAAGAAAAAATATTTTCTCCAGCTATGATCTTTGTTCGGGAAGTCGTCCAGTATTTTATAAAGAGAACGACTCGCCAGATTGTAATACTTCATGCCACCCGGGTTGGATTGCTTGCGCCATTCAAGAAGGTTGTGTAGATGGCGAACTCCGATGGGCTCGCGACATTCGGCTGCCCGCGTCGTAATTCCCACCAATTGGCGAATCCCTCTCGAGTTGATTTGCGCGAGCGCGATTTTGTGAACCCGCGCGAAACGGAGAATCAGCGCAGGGATGGGGAACGTGAGGAAACACTCCTTAAACCAACACGCATAGGCGGTAAACGTGCCGGCAGGGGGATCGTCTTCTCGCTGCTCGAAAGAAGGCGCGATCAGTTCGACCGAGTCGGGAATTCGGCACTCTAAGCGAAAATCTTCCAGGAAGTCCTCGTCGCACCAAGAGGAACCTGGAGGCGGACGTTGTTTTCGCCTCGATCTCTTTTTCTTCTGGACAACCTCGGCCAGCCCGCACGCAGCCCAAGCTTCCAGTCTCTTTTTTTCTACTAAAGAGTTGTACGACCAGTTACCTTCTTCGATCTTTACTTGAAGAGGCAGCTCGGCAGGACTAAGAGACTCGTCGCGGAGTTGTGGGATTTCCACAACCAGTCTTCGCCCATCAGTGGTCGAGGCCTCGCTAATTTGCGAAGGATGCGAAGTCCCAACTCCCTCTTCAAGGCCAGTTCGTCCAGCTCGCATGGATGAAGTAGACTCCCTCGTCTCGCGACTTTGTCTTAAGACGGGAGTAGGATAAGAGAACAGTTCGGCAAGAGGAGAATGGCCTCCAGCTCGATCTTCTCGACTAATGGGACTCGCCTCCTCGCGGCCTGAAGGACTCGCTTCCTCTTGACCACAGAGCCTACTACAACTCGAACTCGCATCTACAATCGACTCGCTATCAGGAGAATACTCCCAGGCTGATTTTCCCTTCTCGGGGAGTTCGGCAGACTTCGCGGGTGCAAAAGAACTCGTCGACGACATCTGTCTTTGGATCAAAACTTTAAGTTTTTTTTAGTTTTTCTAAAGAACACTGCGGCGGCGATGAAGAACACGGCGGCGGCGAAGTGATGGGACGGCAAAATTTCTATCTATTACTCGAAAGAAAAAACAGAGAAGGGAGAGAGAGAGCGAACCTGTTTTTTCGGAGGAATGAGAATAATGAGAAGTATCAAGGGAGCGTTGCCTCTTATAGGGACATTTTCGACGGTTCGACTTTCGAGGTGGGCCTCATTTCTTAATGGGCCCAAAGATTATGGGCTCAGAAGATCAGTTTCACGAGATTGATCCAAATCAATGGTTCCACAATTTTTATCTGACCCTAAATGCGACTCCGCGGGCTCCTCCTCGATTTGTTTCGCGACTTCATAGTTTCAATATTCTCAGGATTTCGACCTTCAAAGAATCGCGCGACCTCGCGACTTCACTTACGAATAAACCTGCGACCTCAGCATCTCGCAACTCGCGACTCCATCTTAATGGATCAGCTCGCGACTTTTTCTCCACAGAAATCAACTCGCGACTCCATCTCAATGGATCAGTCGCGACTTTCTCTCCGTGAAAATCAACTCGCGACTCCATCTCAATGGATCAGCTCGCGACTTTCTCTCCACAGAAATCAACCCGCGACTTCATCAACTCGCAACTCCATCTCAATGGATCAGCTCGCGACTTTTTCTCCTTAGAAATCAACTCGCGACTTCATCAAATCGCGACTTCGTCAACTCGCAACTCCATCTCAATGGATCAGTCGCGACTTTCTCTCCGTGAAAATCAACTCGCGACTCCATCTCAATGGATCAGTCGCGACTTTTTCTCCACAGAAATCAACTCGCGACTTCATCAAGTCGCGACTTCATCAACTCGCGACTTCGTCAACTCGCGACTTTCTCTTCGGCGACAACGATGATTTGAGTAAATGTGCGACTCGCGCTCTTTTCCCCTTTTCTGTTTTTTCCCACTGGGTTTTCTAGACAAGGGTTTTACCGAGGCTTGTTCGCACATCTGTACATCTTCATCTGATCACCTCGCATCTTCGAGCAGATTCATTCAATCAAGTCAACTCGCGATTTTGAAGGCTTTCAGTCAGCTCGCAGATTCGCGAAACTAGAAATCTACTCGCCAATAACAGCAACCGACTCGCAGTATTGAGTATTTGGGTTCGACAGCATCGCCGCTAACACGGTAAACGGCCTAAGCGGGAATCGATTTTTCAGACACCCTTACTTCAGCACTTTTTAACTAAAACTGCTGAACTGGGGGGCTAACTGTAGGGGTCAAATCTCCCCTAGAAGAATCGATAAACCAAACGGCTTAACACGTGTTAAAGCGGTTCAGCGGTCGAACCCAGAAAACGCAGGCCCGTCAAAGGCCCATCACTGTTCATTCCAGCGCTGTTCGATCCTTCTAGACCGGCCCGACTCAGAGCGACCGGAACTGCTCAAGTCACCTCGACTGGAACTGTTCATACCGCCCAATTTTACCTATATATAGACATGTACCCCTTCACTTGTGGAGGATCCGAAATTTCTTGTAAAAAACACTGTTTACAGCTCTGATCTTGATGAATAAGAACCCTAATTCATAATCTAATTCTATCTTCCTCTAAGTGTTTGAAAACCCTAAAGAAGATCTATTTCAAACGAATCTTCACAAATTCGATTGTGTGATTAATCCAGCACGCACACCTACCTTGACTTAACGGAAAGATAACATTCGTTATCTTTTTATGTTTTAATTAATTTAAAAATTAAAATTTATTTAAAAATAAAAGAAAAATCCAAAAAATTCCAAAAAGTCAAGAAATATTTTCTAAACCAACATAAAAACTAAATTTTCGATGAAAAATATTCTATTTTATTTTAAATTTCGAATTGAAATACAAAATTAAATTTCAAACAAAATCAAAAGTTTTAATACTCAGAAAGTTCAAACCAAAAAATTAATAAGTTTACAATAACTTTTTCTGAAGTTCAAGATATACATATTTTTTTTATATATTAAAAATCCTTGTCTAATTCTATTTAGAATAAAATAGATAAATGACATATATAACACTATTTTGTAAGAAATTTTTGAGTTTTTTAAAATCCTAACTTGTTTTTTGAATTCAAAAATTAAATTTTTTAATCTTAAATTCATAGCTTTATTTCATAATTTATGATTTTTAAATTGTTTTTAAAGTTTTGAAGATTATAAATTTAGAAATTTTAAAGTTGAATTTAGGTTTTTAAATTTAAAACCGAATGTATTATTAAAAAAAATCATTGTAAAATTAATTATTATTTTATTTTAAGATTCATAATTTTTTCCCATATTTTTTTCGATTTTAAAAATATTATTGTGATATTTATTATTATTTTTAAATAAATATTATTTTATGAATTATTTTAAAAATAAAAAGATAACGGATGTTATCTTTCCGTTAAGTCAAGTTAGGTAAATGGGCACCGTTTGAAAAGTTGATAAATTAAAATGGAAAAAATAATTAGTTGGTGTATTAAACTGGGTAACAAAAAAATTGGGGTATTAAAAAGCTTAATGAAATTTAGTTGACATGTCAATTAAGACCAAAGCCCGAAACCCAGCCCGGCCCAGCTCTAAAAATTAGCGGGTTAGGGGTTAAATATATAAGCAAAAAAAAAAAGGGTCTTTCGGGCTTAACCCACTCGGGCTTTTGAGTTTTCGGGCTCAACCCAGATAGGCTCGGGCCGGCCCAGAAAACTCGAAAAATATCATATTGTTTAAAATTTTAACAACAAATTTTGTTTAAAGACACTTTCTAAAGATATCTTCATTAAAATATTATATATATATATATTATTCATAAACCAAAAATCTTAACTTTTTAGTTCTTTTTTACTGTATGTTTTAAAAAACAAATCCGAAATTCAGACTTTTAACTCCATTATCTAGATTTTTAGTATTTTGATTTATGTTTTGTTTGATAGTACTATTTATTTAGAGTTAATTGGATTCAGTTGATATTTACATTCGTTTGGTGTAATTTTTGTTTTTAGTTAAATAGGATTTTTAGTAAAAGAAATTATTAGTAGGTGTTTAATTCTCTTGATAAAAGTCATAATATAATTCTTATGAGTTGTTTGACGAAATGTAGCTCATTTTTATCTATAAATAATTATTATTTTTTATTTTTCTGTTTCAAAATAAAAGCTCGAAAAAGTCTATATAACCCTGAAGCCCGAGTCGGACCGGGCCGAGCTTTAAAAAGTAAGCCCATATATTTTTCGGGCCGGGCTGGGCCGGGCTGAGCTTATATATATATATATATACGAGTTTTACGCTTTTGGGCCGGCCCGGGTCGGGTTGGCCCGTTTGACATGCCTAGAATTTAGTTCGGGTTCTTTTATAGAATTTTCCCTTTTATTAAATTTAGCGACAAAATTTTCATTTAGTTATTTATTGGTGTCTCGATCCCTCGTACGAGCTGGACTGTATGTTTCCTGATTGAGAAGACCAAGATGTGGGAATCAGTGGAGATTTGAGTCTAATTGATCTATTGCCGAAAGATATTTCAAGTTCCGCTTCCTTCTCCTTGTTAGAATTTTGATAAATCATGTTAATCTATAAAATAAAGAAAAATATTGAATATAAATTCTTAAGAAAATAAAGTAGAAATATATATGGAGCAATTGCAAATATGCCACTGTTCACAAAAATTTAATCAAATATGCTACTGTTCACAAAATCATTACAGACACTGTTCATTGACTTAATGAAAAAAAAAAATTTTCACTTTCTCTCTCATCTCTCTCACGCTCAGATCCAAAAAAAAATTTCTCACAAAATTCTCTTCTTTGAAATTGCAAATCGGATCTGGGTTATGGATCTAGGATTTTTGATTCTCTTTTCGTCCATGTAAATCTCTGTAAATTCTTTCAATCGATTTTAATTTCCTGAGAAGAAAAAGAAGAAGTTTAATCCATGAATTTTGTTTTTTAAAATTCGATATTGATTAGAAATTTGAGTTTTCGATTGGATTTTGGTTACGAATCTAAAATTTTTATTCGATTTGGGTTACAAATTTGATCTTTTGATTCGATTTTTGTTCAGATCTGGGTTTTAATTATTTTTTTTGTCAGATCTGGGTTTTGATTATTTTTTTTTGGTCAAATCTGGGTTTTGGTTATTTTTAGGGTTTTCGCGTTTTTATAAAGTTTTTAAACAGTATGAGACTTTTTTACATGTCATTAAAAACTAAACAATTTAATAATTTATAAAGTTTTTTAAAAAGTTTATAAAGTATTTATAAGGTTTGTAAAGTTTTTAAAAGGTTTATAAGATTGTTTAAAAACCTTATAAAACTGTTTAAAAACCTTATAAAACTTTACAAAAACCTTATAAACAGTTTTACACGATTTTTAAATAGTTTTATAAGGTTTTTAACAATTTTACTACACCTTTTAAAATATCAATCTTATTTTTTATTTTATTTTTCTCTTTTCTTTTCTCTGCAAAATTTTCTGGTGTTCTTCCTCATAAAGCCAAGTAGTTGTAGATTCCTCCGAATCGTTCCTGCCAAGGTTGGTTTCTCGATCCGATTTCACTCGTAGTGGGTTTTGTACTTTAGGGCTTTACTTGTTTTATCGATTTCAATCGTTTGGGATGCGATTTTACTTGTTAAAGATCTTACTTTTAAGTTTAGAATCTGGAAATATTTATAGTGATATTGTCAGGATCTTGGCTTGGAAGGAGAGAAGGAGGAGACTTTTTGTTTATTTGTCAACGACAAGTCACTTTAGCAAGCGATTCCTCAGGGGAAAGGGCAAGAGAGAACTCTAAAACCCTAATTCATCGTTCTTCGATAACAATGGAGGGTTTAGAGAAGTTTTACAACAAGATAGTGAAAGATACGAAATCGGCAGCTTCTTCTTCTTCGTCTTCTCTTTCCGATTTTGCGGAGAATCTGATGCAGGACAAACGAGGCAACGTGACTTCATACGACGGATCCGGCATTTTGGTCAACAGGCCTCCAAGGTTATCTTCTTAGTTTCCTTGTTTTCGTATTCTGGATCGGAAATTTGTTCGAATTGTACGGAGAAAACGAAAAACTTGGAAGAATTTTCACTATGCGAGTGATGATGTTCTTGCTTTTGTAGGATAAATTATGAATTTGCTCTAGAGAATAATTAAAAAGATGGCAGATTCTTTGTTATACCTCAAAACCTAGAAATTTTGATACTTGCTCAGTTCCACATCAAAGAAAGCTTGTAAGTAATTTAAGATCTTTACTTGTTTAGACTCATTAGGGCTTGAATACCCGAGGAACAGAACCGCGCAGGTCAATTATAGATGATCAAGTAGAAGATTAGGGATTTTCTTAATTGATTTGATTCAAGTCATTTGGCTACTATGTAATGAGTTTTACTTGTTTTGTGTACTATAACTCTCTCTCTATCCAACCTTTCATCTGACCTATATCTTTGGTGGCAGCGGAGTTTCGGTCTGGACGTGTTCAAAGCTATGCGCTGTTTTCTTCGTCGCTGGAGTGTTTGTGGGTTATACGCTTAAGAGACGGGTCCGAAGTTGGGCTTCCAAATTGCTGAGAAGAATAAAGGATGACTAAACTCAACATCTTCTTCATCTTCTATTGCAATTTTGGTATAGTTAGCACAAAGGCATTACTCAAATTCACCTACTTGAATGAATGCGTTTCAGTACCAATTTACTGTGCCCGAGGCAACTTGTCGTTGAAACTTTGATTTTTACTTTTTCTTCCATTTGTGACTAGTAGCTTGTGGTGATGAAAATAGAGATTGGATCATTTCCGGAAAAACGCATATATTATTCCGTATAGTGACTTATATATGTTATTTTCATGCCTTTAGGCGGTTCTATACAAACAGGCAGGACAATGTTTCCATTTGACATAGTGTATATATAATCTATTTGGTTAAGTGACTGTTAGTATGAGATATGTACAAATTACACAGATTGCATATGGTGTTTGGAGGAAGTGGTTTAATCAAAGGGAGATGGTGGATTTGGTGAGAGGATGATGTAAAGTGTAAACTGTTAGAAAGCATAGTCACACATGAATCATGTTATACCTCTGAATTCTAGTATATGAATGTTAACACATGCAAACTCACGTTATTTTTGTTTATGTGTTTCTTTGGTAAAACTCTAATACGTGTCTTTTGTATTACGGTTGTACAATTGGTGGAGATGGCATGTACATTTAACATGTTTCTCGACCTGTATTGATGACTATAGTGTCAGATTGGGATATCCCGAGCATATTCGTTGTGGAAAAAAAAAGTGAGCTCCCAGTGCGGTGGAACAAGAAGATTGTACGATGGATGTAATGAAAAAATAAATCTATTGGAGCTAGCTAAATTTCTCTTCTTGGAAATGCATGAGAAGTTTGAAAAAAAACAAAAAAAGAAAACCGATTTTGCCGGTTATGAAATATGTTTTTGAGTTAAATACGAGTTTCATGTGCTTGAGTTACTCATCGTATGTTTGACATATTATTTCAGTTCATATTTCATATCCTAAAATTTTGACAAGAAAATGTATTATAGTTTTAAATCGTATTTGGAGATATATTTTAGTTAAAACTGCATTTGAAATATCAATTTGAAATTTAAATAATTTATCCCCGAACTTCAAAGAGGCTTTAAAATATATATAAGAAAATAGTAACACATGTTTTTATTTTTTTTGATGACTAGTAGTAACACATGTTTGAACAATAACCCGCGCATTACATGGGAAGGAGAAAATGAACAATACAAAGAAAAACTTTGTGAAAAGGATTAAATGGAAAAATTTGAAGTCGTAGGGAAGTATGACATACACATATAACTCCACGAAACTTTGATCTCCGCACATATCCCCACCAATGGAACTTCAATGTCTATTTTCCCACGAATCCGAATTGCAATCGGTTTCGTATATGAACCAAGACCAAACCCAGAAAACCGTAATTTAACCAAACTCATAACCCGATTCAAATTTTAACCCGTTTGTTTTTTTAGAAAAATCCGATCCAATTAAAACCCAACCCGTTGCAACCTATTATAACGAAAATTCCCAAATTCATTAGAACCCAATTCCCAAAACTTTAAATTCCATCAAACCTTCGAGTAAAATGATGACCAATGACTCTCGTTCTTTGTCTTCAACGTCTCCGGCCCGTCCTAGAGGAAGATGAAGGTTTTTCGGAGTTACCAAGAGATGTAGGTGTGGAAGCTTGATTTCGGCATTGATCTCAAATTCGGACAACAATCCGTACATGCTTTACTACCATTGTGGTTATGCTGCAGCTCATAAGGTAAGCTTGATTGTTGTTCATGTTTTATTTTTGTTTGACATGAATTAAAGATTCACATGTTTGTTAATTGCTTTGTAGCTTAAGAATGATGAACACACTTTTAAATGGGTTGATGAGCCAATTTTAAATGAGATTGAGGCTCTGCAAATGACAAATGCAAGACTTGAGAAAGAGGTAAAGGAGATTTGTTTAGCCAAAAGAAAAGAAACAGAGCAAATCGTGTATAAGAAATTTCAAATGAAGGTTGAGAATGAAATTTTTGAAAGGATGGAACTTGTGTTGGCTGAATCAAGCAGAGTGAAGAAGATGATGATTGTTGTTGTAATTGTGTATATGGTTATGGTAAGATGTAGTAAGTTTCTTGGTTGATCATGGTCTTGTGTTATTGTCATATAGTGAACTAGTCATGTAGTGAACTAGTTACAGATTCGATGGTTACACTTTGGTTGTTGTTTTGTTTCTTGTATTTGGATTTCGAATTTGGTAATGAAATGTGAGAGTTATGGTAGGTAATGAAGTGTTTAAGTAAGCCTAAAGAGATACATAATAATACGAAATGGTAAATAGATTCATAAAGAGATACATTACATTGTTAAATGCATACCAAATGCTAAATAGATTCATTACATTGTCTAATAACATACCAAACACACCAAAAGTCAATAGCTAACACACCAAAAGCCGATAAAGATTCAATTGGTCCAAAAAAGAATCTTAGTAGTTCAGAGGCCTAAATTACATAATTAACTAAGCTTGAGTGAGACAGTCTTGAGAAGCTTGTGATGCAACAACTTGTGATCCAATAACTTGAGAAGATTCAGTTGGTTGAGAGAGTCCTGCACCATCATTACCATTGCCATTGCCTTGAGGAACCTATAACATAGCAATGACATGTAAATTCCCTGACCAAGGAACTTTCAAGAGATAACAATGGAACTTTCAAGAGATAACATTTACATACCTTATCCTTCTTATGGAACCTTGAGTTGTGGCCACCTGCCTTACATATTCCACAATGCATGATTCTCTTCTTCTCTACAGGTTGCTGTTTGCTTGGTGACTCATTGACCCCTCTCTTCCTTTTAATGTCAGCCTTGGTGCCCTTCTTGTTCTTATCAAGAGGAGGATCGACATTTAGTTTTTTGGTTTCTGGCCAAAATGCTGCTCCCCTAACAGGTACAATGCCTTTAGTGTAGTTTCTCCTCCACATATCAGTTCTGAACCAATGGCAGACGTAATTCTGATGTATTAGCTTCTTCTCCAGGATTACTCCATACACATGTTGGCAACAAATTCCACAGACATCCCACTTCTTATCGATCTGAAACCATTATGTATCTATCACCATCTGTGGGAGATGGCTTCACACAATTGGATTTGTAAGGTTCTTGGAAGAGTTGAATGCTTCTTAGGATTTGAAAACACAAAGACAAAACAAAGATTTGAATTAGGGTTTTTATTGATAGCTGAAAAGCTGTAAAAGTGTTTCTATAAGATTTTTGTAATCCCCTTATTATGAGGATGTACAAGCATATTTATAGTGTTTGTAGGTCGGCTGGGCCAGGCCCATTACAAAATAAGAAGTTTACCTGAGATTTTTAGGTTTTCCATTTAAGCCACAACCACTAGGTCAGCTGGGCCTTAAATGAGCCTTTATCTTCTGGGCTTGATCACTGGGTTGATTTAAACTAGGCATCTAGTTTGATCCCTGGTTCACGTATGCCTTGGGATAGCCGATTCAATACATACTTAATCGTTTTAGGCTTATCGATTCTTCTAGGGGAGATATGACCCCTACAGTTAGCCCCCCAGTTCAACAATGTTATTGATAAAATGTTGAAATAAAGGTGTCCAGGCGAAGAATCGATTTCTGTTTAGACTGTAGATATGTTATCGATGATCCAACTACCCCGATGACTTTCGTAATGGTAGTCCCGAGCCCAAATAACGGGGATGCGTCCAGTTCAGCGAGCTGGCCGAGTGCACCAAACGGCAAGCCAACATGAGGCAACTTTGCGGCGAACTGTCCAAAGACAAACTTATGGCGAGCTGTTTTGAAGATAAACTTTTGGCGAGCTGTTTGAAGACAAAATTTCGGCGAGTTGTTTGAAGACAAACTTTCGATGAGCTGTTTGAAGACAAACTTTCGGCAAGCTGTTTTGAAGACAAACTTTCGGCGAGCTGTTTGACGATTTCTGGTGCATACTGCCTTGTTATCTCGTTGCGGCGAGTTGGGATAAAGTGTCATCGTAGCAAGCTGGTTTGTCATCACACCGAGGCTAACTGCTTCAAAAGGGATTTTATTACGAGACAAATCGTTCTGAAGATATGTGGCAGCAAACCGGTTTGAAGACGTGTAGCAGCAAGGTGATTCAAAGACGTACTGCAGCGAACCGATCAGAGGCTTCCAACGGCGAACTGTCTTGGAGTAGCCTCGCAGCAAGTTGTTTTGCCATTTTGTTGCCGCGAATTGATTTGGAAGCTTGAAACAGCAAAAATGCTATGATAAAAGATAACTGGTAAATTGACAGAGGTCGAGAAGTCACATAGGGCAAGTCGTCGGGGTTCGAAAACCGCGTCGTACTTTCGCCGACTGTCGAGAACGACAAAGTCAGAATTGAGGAAGATTTTCTATCGAGGCGCCATCCCTTCGCGATGAACCAATTGAAGATCATGTCGAGCTGACTCCTCCCATTAAGATTGAAGAATGTGCTTGGGAGTATAACTTTCTTATTGAACAAAAAAAAGGCTAGAAACTTGGGTTGGTGCTAGAAAGTCAAAAGTTAAGAAGACGAGGGCGAAACGTAAACCATGTCTTCCTTCAGGCGCGACATGGTGTGACGAATAATTATTGAATGGACTTAGAGAGCAGTGCGCTATTCCCCGCAATGTCGAGCTGATTCTTCCATTTCCAGACCAGCGAGCCGATGACCCTCCTGCGGGTATATTCACCCTTTATGAATGCAACCTTAGAGACTGCTACCTTCTCCTCCCTATTCCAACAAAAATTCTACGCTATATCTTCATCCATAAGTTGGCGATTGCTCAAGTCAACACTAGAGGAATTCGTCATATGGTTGGGTTGCTAACTAGAGCTGCCGAATGCAAAGTACAACTCAGGGTTCACCATTTAGTGAGTTTCCTTGAATTCCGTAAGAACAAAGGTCCAGATGGCGAGGCACCAACTTATAATCTGGCGAACCAAACCGAATACAAAATCATAAACGACTTCCCCAACAAAGACCATGATTAGAGAAGGTTCTTTTTTTCGTACTGATTTCTGCGGCCTCGGTCGGCGAGGAAAATGAGAATGCGGTGAAGACGAAGTGGGGAACGATTGGTAGTCTATCCGTAGTTTTTTCCCCTACGTCACGACTATAATTATTCTTGGTTTCTGTTTTAAGTGTTTTTGGTATTTTTTTTTTGCAACTCGGAGATACATTGGTACTCCTGTCCCTAGAATTAGCGAGCTGTCCAAGGAACTAGCTGCGAGAAAGTGCTACTGGAATCGCCACTTCTACTGCCAAAGAGTAGCCAGAGCGGAAGAAAAGGTTAGGAACCTGGTCAACGAACCTGACTACCTTCCCAGCGATTCCGACGATTTCCCAGTGATCCCTACCATGACTAGCAGACCGACAATTCGCGACAAGATGAAGAAGAAGATTACGGTGACAATCGCTGATCCGACTGCATCAACAGTAGAAAATATGCACACTGAAAATGAAAACGAAGTGTAACTAAACAAAACACTTCAAGAAATATGCACACTGAAAATGCAAAATGAAATTGCTGATACCGCACGCCCAGTGGACTCATCTCTTGGACAACATACGTCCAGAGACAATCACAGCAAGGGGAAAGATGCGAACCGTAAGAGGACATACTCCATTGTGGAGAAAGGCAAAGGTCCTGCTTCTGACTCTTAATAAAAGAAGCCTTGCCGAAGTGCTCTGACTTTGTCTCCTCGCAAGCTAATCCCACATGGGGCGCGGTTTGACTCATCACATGCTGCTGTCGAGCTGTATGATGATCCCTTGGTCGCCGCTATATTGATGTCCAAAATTACGGACCTAGGTGATAGCTTTCCTATCTTGGAGTGTCTATTGAAGAGCGAGATGTACAAGGAATTTACGTCTCGCCATGTCAAGATAACTTCCATTCCTAGCTTTTTATGACTTGCTAAAATTTGTCTTTCATACGTAGATTCTTGGGTCATTTTTTGGTTCTAGATGGTTGCGCACTGCAACCAAATGATTCTTGCCTACGACGCGGACTCGCGGTCCAAACATAATTATATTAATGACGCCAGGAGAAGGGAAGAGGCCGAGACGCAATGTGTTACAAAATGCAAGAAAGAGATCGGAATGGAGCTGACATCGTGGAAGAAAAGCTCGGACGACTTGGGAAGGCATCTCCATAACTTAGGCGTGGAGAAGAAAAAGGATGATCTGAGGATTGCAGAGCTCAAAAAGGAAAAAGCGTTGTTAGTCAAAACGCAGCAGCATGAGATCGAGGTTGCCGCTGCCAAAGCTATAAGAGAAACTGCTGTTGAATTCCAAGCCAAACTATATCGTGCGAGTGAGCTCCTTAAGCATTTGACAGGGTCGCCTAAAAAAAATATGATCTTCCTAGCCGAAGCAGAAGGGAATACCCAACTCATTGATGCCATGAAGGGCGACGCACCGCCTGATATCGAGGAAGAACGTAAGGGACTCGCAGATACAATAGGCAAGCTGGCTGCTGCTTATGATGTTTTTGACAACCTCGTCGCCGATTTGAGAAACGTGTTAGGTTTTAACCCCGTCAACCATACTGTAGTGAAAGACATTCGTTTCTCACCACGGATTGGGATGGTTCATAATTCTATTAGTATTTATGCAGCTTCTGGATCCAGTGATGGCCTTCTCGTCATGCGCCTACGTGATGGAAGTGAAGAAATGCTCGATGACGAGCCGCCTGCTCTAGTCACAGAGATTGTTGAGACTATTGCTCTGCGTGCTCTCGAGAATGTCATGGTTCCATGTGCAGATGTTGCCGAGCTACCTGCAACTGTTCTTTCGAGTCAAAACTCCGAGACCGGAGTTCCAGATTCTGCAAGTTGCAAAATGACTCAAACTCATGGGCTTGTTGTGGAAAAAGCGAGTGAAGCTGCTCAAGACGAGACTGCTCATGACAAGGAAGAAGGCAAGCTGGGCGCCTAGCCTTATGTAGATATGCGACTATCTGTTCAAGTGTTTTAAGGTTTTATGCTCGATCGTTCGAGACTTTTTTAACTTTCATTTTGTTTTGCTATTTGGTGCCTTGATGGCTTTATCCACTCTCAACACTTTGTTTTATTTTTACTTTTGGTAAAAACATAACTAATGCTATATTCGGATTTGGTTATTGTTCCAAGTGTCGTACTTTTGCGGATTGTCTTACGTTCGTAGGTAAAAGGATCCGTTATGTTTTCGTACTTAGTCAAATATTGGTTTACAAACAAATTCTTACTAACTTATTTGTTCCGACTGTACTGACTATATTTTAGACCAGTGATTGATTACCTGGGTTTGATCGAGTCGATCACTTCGGGCTAAACGGTTGTTCTTGGGACTCCTTTGCTCCGAAAATGAACACTTATAATTTATATAGCGCGCTTCTATATCCATTCGGACGTATAAGTGTAAACCTCTTGGCGAGGTGTTTAAAGCTCATCACTGTGGCCAGCAGCGATGTGAACGTGAATAACGTTATAAACATAGTCGTTTGCGTAAGACTGTTATTTAAATCGGGATAGTCGTCGTTGTTTAGACTTGGTCATTTGAGTAAGACTTTGCTTTACGCGTAAATGTTAAGTATAAAATATGCGCACCCATTCCCCCCTCTTTTAAGGAGGAAGCAACTGAACCCGTCCGAAAATGAGCTGCTTACGTACCCTTTGTAGGGATCAAGTCACCTCGTAGTTCAAGTCAAAAGACTAAGTACTTTTAGAAGTAGTAATTTTTGAGATGCCTTGCGTTCCAAGATCGTGGAATCATCTCTCCTTGCATGTTCGCAAGCTCGTAGACACAAGGGCGAACTACCTTCATGATTTGATAAGGTCCTTCCCAATAAGCGTTCAGTTCGGCCAGCGTTTAGTTCGGCCGTGTTCTGAAATACTTTGCGGAAAACGATGTCCCCTTCGAAAAATCACCGAACTTGCACTTTCGAATTGTAATACTTGGCCGCATCAATCTGATACTTTGTCATTTTGATGAGGGCCTGGTCGCCCCTTTCATTAATGAGGTCCAGCTCATCTAGCATTAAAAGATGGTTAAGACCCTCTTGTTCGGGAAGGAGTCGCCGACGTACACTCGGAAAGTGGACTTCAGGTGGGATGATGCATTATGTACTATATACTAGGACGAAAGGGGTTTCTTGTGTCGCGCGGCGAGGTGTAGTGCGATAAGACCATAAGACTCCTTCGAGTTCATATGCCCAACATCCCTTCTTAGCGTCGAGCCGGGTCTTCAATCCGTGGATGACTGTTTTATTGGATGCTTTCGCCAGACCGTTTCCTTGAGGATTACGCGGTGTCGACTTGCTAAGTCATATTTTCTATATATCACAGAAGATCTCGAACCTCTTTTAAAAAAAATGCGAGCCGTTATCCGTGATGATTTCATAAGGCTTACCGTGACAGCAAATTATACTTTTCCAAATAAAGTTTTTGACCTATTTATCCCTAATGCTGCCAATGCTTCTGCTTCAATCCACTTAGAAAAATAGTCTGTTAAAACCAAAAGATATCGCTTTTGTCACGACGGATGCAGCAGACCGATTATATCCATCGCCCATCTCATGAACGGATAAGGCAAAGTCACTGATGAAAGTAGCTCGATAGGTTAAAGAATTATAGAACCGTGCCGCTGGCACTTCTTGCACTTGGCGGCAAATTTCTCACAGTCCTTTTTCATCGTCATCCAAAAGTAACATGTCTTTTTATTTTGATGCAAATGATCTTCCTCCACAATAAACTGCGAGCCGTTATCCGTGATGATTTCATAAGGCACACCGTGACAGCAAATTATATTTTTCCAAATAAAGTTTTCGACCTATTTATCCCTAATGCTGCCAATGCTTCTGCTTCAATCCACTTAGAAAAATAGTCTGTTAAAACCAAATGATATCGCTTTTGTCACGACAGATGCAGTAGACCGACTATATCCATCACCCATCTCATGAACGGATAAGGCGAAGTCACTGATGAAAGTAGCTCGGTAGGTTGAAGAATTATAGAACCGTGCCGCTGGCACTTCTTGCACTTGGCGACAAATTTCTCGCAGTCCTTTTTCATCGTCATCCAAAAGTAACATGTCTTTTTATTTTGATGCAAATGATCTTCCTCCACAATTATTCCTGCTGTATCCGCTGTGGACTTCGTACATGATCTTGTGAGCTGCCTGGCCTTTGACACAAACGAGGAGAAGCCCAGAAAGTTGCCATTTGAAAACTTCGCCGTAAAAAAGAATAAAGCGAGATGCATGTGTTTTGAGTTTACGGGCCGCCAATTTATCATTTGGTACTTCGCCGTCTGTGAGGTACCAGCGAATGTTGTCCATCCATTTTCTGTCACAGCCATACTCAGTGGTATAATCGTCATTAATTCCGTCTACATCATGTGCAGGGGGTGGCTCTTTGCTGCACGGATAAGCGTCTTCTGGAAGTTCTTCAAGAAATTGTTCTGGGAGACGGCCGCGATCAATAGCCACACTATCTGGATCAACCTCTCCCTACCATTACATCGATATTCTTGTCTACTTGAACTGATTCTTCACCAACTTCAATGTTGATTGGAGAATAACTATTTTCCGGCTGATCGACATCCATCAGGCAAGTCGGGGTGACATCTGAATATGCAGCGACTTGAGTGGCCGTCTCTTGCTCTTCATGCACTTTCTTTTTCGCCGCCTTGGACCGTGTTTCCACGTTTGCTTTGGCAATCTCACGGTTTGAAACAGCGATGGGGATACTTGGTGTCTCGATGAATTCAACCGGTATCAATCATTGAATATCCTTGTTCGGCTGAGTCGATGATCCGAGTGTGTCAAGCACATCGGCCGGCGAGTTTCCTTCTCGCAGATTTCTCGTAAGTGTAAACTCTTCAAATTCTGCGGCCAAATCCTTATCTAATGCGAGATAAGCTCCCACTCAGTTCTCTTTGGTAGCATACTCTCTATTGAACCGGTTACCAATGAGCCGAGAGTCGCAAAAAACATGTATCCTGGACATATTCAACACCTTGGCCAACCGTATTCCCACGAGTAGAGCTTCGTACTCCGGCTTATTGTTTGATGCCCTGAAGCCTAGGCGAAATGACTGTTCCAATGATTCGCCATCTGGTGATGATAAACGGATTCCTACTCCGATGTCGAACTTGCTTAACTCGATAGCCCACTTGGCTAACCTCCCAAATTGAGTAGGACTGTTCAGAATAGCTCGCAGTGGAAAAGTACTTAATACTATAATCGAATAGGATTGGAAGTAGGGTCGCAAGTTTCTTGCCGAGATGATTACGGCGAGTGCCAACTTTTTGGTTAACAGATACCTCGTTTCTGCGTTGGTAAGAGAGTTGCTGATGTAAAAGACAAGCTTCTATTCGCTGCCGTGTTCCCGGATTAGAACTCTGCTGACGGCTGTTAGAGAAACCGCGGCGTAAAGATAGAGCGGCTCGCCCGTAACCGGTTTCGCCAACACTGGTGGAGTTGCGAGATATTTCTTGAGCTCTTGAAAAACATTTTCGCATTTTTCAGTCCACTTAAAAATCTTCTTTCCTCTTAATGTATCATAAAACGGCAAACATTTATCAGTAGAACGCTAGATGAATCTGTTAAGCGCCACTACACGGCCAGTTAGTCGTTGAACTTCTCATTTAGTTTTTGGAGAGGTCATCTGGATTAGTGCGTTTATTTGCTTCGGGTTGGCCTCGATGCCGCGATGAGTTATCAAATATCCCAGGAATGCCCCCGAGGTGACACCAAACCTACACTTAGTCGGATTGAGCTTCATGTTATGCAGATTCAGTCTCGTAAAGCATTCTCCCAGGTGAGCGATATGATCTCTCTCTTCAAGCGACTTAACCAACATATCATCTATGTATACTTCCATTGTCTTGCCGAGCTGTTCCACAAACATCTTATTCACCAAACGCTGATAAGTAGCTCCGGCATTCTTCAAGCGAAACGACATGACCTTATAGCAGTAAATCCTGCGGTCTGTGATGAAAGACATTTTTGTGCGATCGTCTGGGTTCATAAAGATCTGGTTGTAGCCCGAAAATGCATCCATGAACGAGAGTAACTTGTTCCCCACCGTTGCTTCGACTAAGTAATCTATGTGTGGAAGAGAGAAGTTATCCTTGGGACAAGCCTTGTTCAAATCGGTGAAGTCTACACATACACGCCACTTGCCATTCTTCTTCTTGACGATGACTGCATTGGCTAACCAATCCGGATATTTGACTTCTGAGATCGAACCAACTCGCAGGAGTCTTTCCACCTCGTCGTTTACCGCTTGAGCTCTGTCTGGTGCAAGTCTTCTTCGTTTTTGTTTGGCAGATCAGAAAGTCGGGTCAACGTTCAACTCGTGGCGGGCTATATTGATGTCTATCCCAGGCATATCTTAGGCCGTCCTACGAAAGTGCTCAAATTTTCCTTTCGAAACATGACGAGGTTCTACTTGATTGCTTTATTTAATGTCATGCCGATTTCAATGCACCTCTCCGAATTATTATCATCAATACAGACCGATACTACCGGCTAGCAAACTGGGCCCGTCGCTTCTTCCTCATGGGCCTTAGTGATCTGTAATTGCTATAGCAAATCAGAGAGCTCTTTGACAGGCTCTCTATCCATTTTTTGCTCTTACGCTTATTCTTCGGAATCAAAATGGTCGCCTCACTCCTTAGTTTATGTGCAGCCATGAAACACGATCGAGATGCTGCCTGGCTCCTTCTAATTATTTTAATTCCTGCTGAGGTCAGCAAATTGATGCAAAGATGATAGGTCGAAGCAACTACCCGCATCGAATTTAGCCATGGAGTTCCCATGATCACATTGTAGATGGCCGGATTCTCTGCCACTGTGAATTCGACTACCTTGGTGACTCCTTGGGTGCATAGGGGTAATCTGATGGTTCCAAGAGTCATTGTCGTCTCGATGTTACCCGTGACAGATCGATCTCCATCCGACTCAAAGTATCTTTGAAGATGATGTCCATGGTGCTGCTTGTATTGATCAAGACGCGAGTTATATCCCAATCATCTATAAGTAATCGGATTACGAGCGGGTCATCATGAGGTTTATCAATGTTGCCGACCTCCCGTTCTTCAAATGCGATGATGTCATTCGGGAACTTGGAAGGGGTCGGCATATTAGCTCCCACTTCAGCTCTGCGATGAAAAGCTTTTATACATGAGACTGTGTTAGAGCAATAATGCGAGCCTCCCATAATCATATCCAGATTTTTCTTCTCTGGCCACCCGGACCTTCATTATCATCTGGTTTAGTCCGTTTGTTGGGATCGCTGTGAACTATTTCCTCGGTGTGCTCGTCAAAGTGTTCTATTTGGAAATCATTCACACTTATATTGCCCTTAAGTTCGCCGGCTGCTAGCTTTGCCGCTAGCTGCGACCCAAGCACTCTACAGTAGGCAGTCGAATGTCTGCTTGTTCGATGTAACTCGCAGTAAGCTGACTTGTCATATGAAGAGGTCGTAGTCCATGTATTGCCGAAACAGCGACCTAGAGTTCCTCTTTCACGGCCTCGCCCTCTACCTCGCCCGTTGCTAGGCAAATGGACTTTATAATTATGGGCACCTTTAAAGCCGCCTTCATGCTAAACGTAGTTGCCTTGCTACCTCTTTCCACTCGCTGGGACTTCTTGGGAGGTGGAACTCTTCGTCTCCTTTTCGTTTTTGGCAAAGCCGTTAGCGCGATGAAGCGCGTCTTGAATGGATGCGGGCTCATTTACAGTTAATTCTCTCAAAAATCCGAGTTATACCAGACAACCTTTTGCAATGCGCCAAGTGCTGATCTGTCGTCTATACCTTTGACTTGAGTTAGGACCAACTTGAAACACTCAATGAATTTGCGCAGTGGCTCCGTCGGCCCTTGGGACATTGTGTAGAGGTCTGCCTCTGAAGACCTCCGCTCGATCAGGATGGCACACTGCTTCAGGAACGCTTCAGAGAGTTGTACAAAGTTGTCAATCGAGTTTCGTTCCATCCCTGCGAACCAGTGGAGGGCTGTCCCCTTGAGATGCTCCACAAACAGGAGGAAGTAGCATATGTCTTTTTCTTCAGGTCAGAAGTTAGCTCGTCCCATAGTGATGGAGAACGCTGTCATATGCTCGGTGGGATCGCTCTTTCCATCATAGATTGAGACCTTTATCTTTCCTGGATCGGACAGTTGAGCTCGGGTGATCCATTCCGTAAACGAAGTAATCCGTGCTACCTCCAGTACTCGGTTAATCTCCGGAGCTTTGCTTGTCGCGAGATGCACTTGAGAACACATCTCCTTCATATTGAGGGTGGTCCGCCTAAGAGAAGCTTTGAGCTCATCCATCTCCCTCTGTTGACTGGATGCAGAGGTCCTTTGTATGGCCGCGGCTTCAGCCTGGTCGACCCATCAGAGGTTTTCCTCCACTTCAGCCTGGTCATGTTTTTGGTCGTAGTTGGGCTGTCTACCCCTTCGAGTGGCTCGTGCAGCTCCAGAGTATGAAAGATGCTCTTCATGTATCGTCAGCAATCTCAACGACTCCAGCAGTTGTGTTCAATGGCGGCACGTTGCTGTCCCTGGTTTGCAACCCAACTTGCTTATCGCGGGACCCTTGAATTGCCGTTGTGCTGACCGGTGTTGAGAAAAGATTAATTGGGGCAAGACGAGCCATATGTCGAAGAAAGATCCCTCTATCGCGCGCTCGGCTGGCGGTCGAGAGCGTTTTCAGCTCCTCCGTCAAGGTACTGTTGATCGCCCTGTGCTCCTTAGATTTCTTAAGCAATTCAACTAACATCTCCTTAACTTCGCTGAATGAATCCAAGGTTGTTGCTGTGTTGACTTGAGGGCCCGTCGCGCCGGATCCAGAGGGAGGCGCTTGCTCCTTGTTGTGCTGCTGGTTCTGATTCGTCTTGTCATTAGTCTGTCCGGTCGCTCCAGATCCGCCAGGAGGCGTCCCCTCTGGGGCGGTGCCGTCTAATGTAAGGTTCTGTTGAGCCAAGTCGATGTTTCCGGTCATCATTTCGCATTCGTCTTAAGTGGTTTGCTCGTGTATGAAGCTTAAGGATTACCCTTCTTCTAGCGCTAAATTGTGGGAGTTGGGTTCACACAATTGGATTTGTAAGGTTCTTGGAAGAGTTGAAAGCTTCTTAGGATTTGAAAACACAAAGACAAAACAAAGATTCGAATTAGGGTTTTTATTGATAGCTGGAAAGCTGTAAAAGTGTTTCTGTAAGATTTTCGTCTTATTATGAGGATGTACAAGCATATTTATAGTGTTTCTAGGTCGGCTGGGCTAGGCTCATTACAAAATAGGAAGTTTTCGTGAATTTTCTAAGTTTTCCATTTAAGCCACAACCACTAGGTCGGCTGGGCCTTAAATGGGTCTTGATCTTAAGGGCTTGATCACTGGGCTGATTTGAACTAGGCCTCTAGTTTGATCCCCGGTTCACGTATGCCTTGGGATAGCCGATTCAATACATACTTAGTCGTTTTAGGCTTATCGATTCTTCTAGGGAAGATATGACCCCTACACCATCCTTTAGATCCAAGTTAGTATTCAATTTGTTCACAAACCAGACCCAGTTGTCCTTGTTTTCAACTTGAACAACACTCCATGCTATTGGATATATGGCATTGTTTGAGTCTCTTCCTAAAGCAACCAAAAGCTGTCCCTTAATTTTATTTTTCAGGAAAGTTCCATCTACCCCATTTATTGGCCTACAAGGTTGTTCAAGTCTTTCTATGCACATCAAAGCATATGTAAAACCTATCAAATACATCTTTACCCTCCTCATTCAATACTGTTTGCAGATCAACACTTGAATCCTCATTGGAAGTTTCTAACTAAGAAACATAGTCTCTTCGACGAGCAAATTGGTGATCATATTCATTATCTATCCACTTCAATGAATTACACCTAGCGTCTTGTATCTGATCTCTACTACAATTAATTCCCCATTTCTCCCTAATCAACTCTTTTATCTTCATGGGTCTGGTTCATCAATGCATTACACCTAGCAGCTTGTATATGATTTCTACTATAGTAATCTGGTTCATCACGAATCTTGTCCAAAAAAAACTTAGCTATCACAGGTACCCTTTGCACTGAACACTCGCCATTAGGAGTACAACTATGCTTCGGTTTAATCTTCCTAATCCTCCAAATTCTATCGCTAGGAAGTATAGAAGCATATACCTGAAATTTGCATGCTTCTTCCTCTGGATCTCCTCCTAAGCATTTGTAGCCTAACTTATCCTTAATGAACCTGTACTGATACAGATTTCGACATGTGGCCAAAGCATGGTCGATCACTTTCTCCTTGAAAGCAACGCCGTTGAAGAAAGTCTGGCCCTTTTACAATATTCCTTCACCACGTCTGATATTCCTCCGTCGTCTCTCTTGTCGCACACAGTCGTCTTCATCAGAATCGCTCTCCGGAATCCTATCGTGTTCCACATTCGGTTCATCTTCAAACTCTCGAATCACTCTCTCGAGTTCAACTTCATTTCGTTTAGCTGCTTCATCGTCGAATTCCGTCACAGGTTCGATCACCACCACCAACGCATCAGATAGAAGATCTGACATCCTCGCTTTCGATATCAATTTGTTGATTTTCGATTTGGGGAAGAATTCTAGGGTTAGGGATTTAGAAATTTTTGGTTTCTGATTTGGGGGAAAACGAAAATAAGATCTGGGTTGGGTTTTCTTTTCGGTTTAAGTTTAGTCGGGTCAAAAGTCGGGTTAGATTACATATTAATTTGGTTAACTCGTTTTACATTGGTTAATAATTGATTTCAAAACAGTAAACCAAACAGTAAACCATCGTGTGGGGAATTATACATATCAATTTTATCTTGTGGAGATATAAACATTTAACTTCGGATTTGTGGGGAAATAGATATTGAAGTTCTATTTGTGGGGATTTGTGCGAAGGTCAAAGTTCCGTGGAGTTATATATGTATGTCATATTGTTCATGAGAAAATAGACAGTTTTTCAAGATTAAATACATGAACATATAAATATATTTTGAAATTTGATTGGTCAAAAAGAGAGAAAATAAGAGAATTATTGGATTTTTTTTTGTTTGTCAAACCATTCATTTCATTAAAATAAGTTTCGGCTATTGGGTTTTCAATATGAAAGTGTCTCATATACAGTGTCTCATATACATATGAAAATTCAACAAACCTCACATAGGCTGATCGGGCCAAACATTTAGCTTTTTTATTTAGAAACGTGGGGTTAATGATAATGAAAAACATGAAAAGCTAGATACGAGCTTACCAAACGTATCTGTGGGAATGGAAAAGGCGGAACATTATTCTCGACATTAATTCAAATTAATCAGAGAGCAGTTCATCTCAAAAGATTGGCAACATACCCGTTCTCCAATTTAACTTCAGTTATGGTTTTTTAAATATACAAATTACACCTTACATATACTCATGTATGGAACTCTACTCAGTTTATGCAAATTTTTGAAAATTATTGTTCTTACAAGATAATAATGAAGCAAAAAAAACATCAATTCAACATATATACAAATATTGGGTGTTCAATATGAAAGTGTCTCATATACATATGAAAAATCAACAAACCTCACATAGGCTAGGCCAAACAATCAGCTTTAATGATAATGAAAAACGTGGGGTTAATGATAATGAAAAACAAAGCTACATACGAGCTTACCAAACGTATTTGGGAGAATGGAAAAGGCGGAACATTATTCTCGACATTGAGTCAAATTAATCACAAAGCAGTTCATCTCGAAAGACTAGCAACATACTATAACACGCAAACTTTTTTTTTTTTTTTTACCTAGACATTTCTACTGTGGAAAAAACATAACAATTAAACCAATAAAATAATCATTTAAACCAATTAATTCAAATACCAGAATTCAAGAATGAACATTTAAAAGAAACTAGCAACCTAAACATCGGTTCGCTAGCCTAAACAACAAGACACAATCCCTATCATCCTCTCGTCCCAGCCATGATTCCACGACCTCACACTTTTCCTTTACCTGCAACTCAAAGGGAAAAACAGAGTTGCGTGAGTATTATCATAAATACTCAGTGAAGCGGTCATCCCGTCTACTGGATACATAGTAAGAGAAATAGATTATCAATTCTACGCGATCAATCAACAATCAACGATATTCCAATTACCAACATTTAAACAGTATTAACCAATTTACCAATACACAAATAAATAATACAATAATCAGTTCACAACGAATAATTCATAACAATCGATAATCCACAATATTCCAATTAACAACATTTAACCAGCATTAACCAATTTACCAGTACACAAATCAATAATGCAATAATCAGTTCACAGCGAATAATTCATCGAACAAAACAATCGATAATCCACAATATTCCAATTAACAACATTTAACCAGCATTAACCAATTTACCAGTAGACAAATCAATAATGCAATAATCAGTTCACAGCGAATAATTCATCGAACAAAACAATCGATAATCCACAATCCAGCGTCTGGTGTCGATCGACGCACCCACGTGGTGTCGATCGACACCCTAATCCAAAACGCACACTTCACAACCGGGTGTTGATCGGCGCACCCACGTGGTGTCGATCGACACTCCATTCTCACACACGAGCCCTGCGATTACGAAAGTTGTGTCGATCGGCACTACCTCTAGGTGTCGATCGACACCGCTCGCAGAAACCTAAACCGAGTCGAATCCTCTCGTGACTCGGTTCCGTTTCATCGTACGAGGTTAATCGCGACTCAAACCACACAATACCACAAGAACAATCACAGAACAATCCAAGCAGCACAATCAAACAATCCGATAACCTAACCATCTAATCCCATATCCACGATCACGCACTCACCTCGCTAATCGAAGAAGAATAAACGGGAATGACGACGAAAACGAAGAACGATGAACACAGCGACGAATCCAAGATCTTCTCCTCTGGAAATCGCTGGGAAACAACGCAGCAACAAGACACGAACGGCAAGAGAACATGACGAACGAGGAAACAGGATGAATGGATCGATAAATCCCTCGATATCTCTCGAAAACCCACTCAATCTCTTCCTCTCGATATCTCTATGTTTTTCTCCCTCCAAAACACAGCCACAACCTCATAAGACCTTTATATACGAAGCCCTAGGTTTTCCCCTTAAACCGACGCACCAAACCAAGCGATTTAACATAAAACCGAAACGGTTGCAGATCTTGGTGTCGATCGACACCCACCCCTGGTGTCGATCGACACCCCTTTTCCAAATACAAAAAAATTGGAAATGGGATGTTACAATTCTGCCCCACTTAACTGGATTCGACCTCGAATCCTAAGACACAATACTCCACACTCTGGCCGCACTGGCCCATACTACCAGGGATTCTCACATAATCTCAAAAGACCACAACTAAGCCCACGCCTATAGGCACGTTTTCAGACATTTATTATGTTTAAACTCATCCACACACACACACACACACACACACACACACACACACACACACACACTAGGGAAACCACTGTCCCCTCGAGAGAACCACCATCTCTCCTCGAGAGAACCACCATCTCTCAGCACTATAGAGGAACCCACAGTCCCAATATAGGCTCTCCGTACTATAAAGGGAACCACCGTCCCAATATTAGTACGTAGGAAAACCACCGTTTCCTGGAGAGAACCACCGTCTCTCAGTATGTATACAGGGAACCACCGTCCCCGATACAAATCCTAGAACGCCACCGTCTCCAGATCATGAGTCATCCGTAATTATTTCCATAACGCCTACCCACAACAACAATAAGGACCTAAAATTACTCTAACAGAACGCGCAAGGCTCCTAGCCCAGAATACCATAATGCAATGTTTCCAAATCCTGACTAGGTCTATCCAATTGATTGCACAACAATCAAATAAGAACATGTACAACCAGCTGTAGACCCAGAGTTAGATCGATCGATTATGCAACAATCAAACAAGAACATGCACAACCAAGACATTACATCCGATATCCCGGTCGTTGAAACCGAACGTACAAGAAAAATCATCGAGGTCTGTATTCCGTCTCATGCTTATGCCACGGTCATATATTGATTACTCATACTTATACCGTCATCATCACACTCTCAGGACGTCTCCTTTGAGGTAACGATGCCGATGCCACTCCACTCTCAGGACGTCTCCCTCAAGCTCTGGCTCTATATCGGAAGAATGTTTCCTTAAAGTAATCAACACATATGTGCACAAACACCTGAAGACTAGGAATACTTTCCTTGATAACAACAAGCAATAACCTAATCTAGCAAAACAACTCTACACCTACCGACACTTGGCAAGCACAACCGACTTCCCTGAAGATCCACACCACAACCTCGAAGCACAACACCAAACCAAACACCTCGCACGCCTCAAATATCTATTGCTCTTAACTCAGTCTACACCTGACACCCATAGGACGCATCCTGTGGCGCATCATGAAAAACATACCGCTCGCACTCTCGAGACGCATCCCTCGAGTCAATGGTATCTGGGAATCTCACATCCCAACACAACATACAGGAAAGCTCACCTCTCCTCACAACACATGAGTTATTCGGGAATGCAGTCCCTAGAGCAATAATTATAGAGCACAACACATCAAAAATTGAACTACCCAACAAGGGTCCAAAACACTCCTGACGCCTCAGCGTACTCAACCATCGAGCGATACACTTGCCGATACCCTGCCTGATCATAACCCGCAATCCATCCTGCCATGCGCCTCCGCGTTACGCTATTGTAACCAACTAAGGGAACATCCTTCTCTGCTAGCTTCGCTCTAGCTTGTAACAACCACGCAAAACCCTTGACGCTCCTCCTAACCCGGACTAGGTCTAACGGATTGATTGCACAACAGTCAAACAAGAACATGCACGATCAACCGTAAACCCAGAATTGGATTTCTGAACGCGCCATAACCAACCAACCAAAACTTCCTTAAAATACTGAATTGCCATCCGTGACGAACCTTAAAACCTTTGGATACTCCCATCTGTCTTCTCGCAACCAAACCGGCGCTCCTCTTAACAGTACTGTTCGACTCTGCATCCAGCTTTTGCTCCTGCTTCTCTCCAGAACCAAACACCATGAACTGCATGCTCTTCGGGATCCCTCGAATACTCCAAGATATAAACGTTGAGAATGAACGAGCACTTCCCAAAATTCCTTAATCACGTCGAAATAACCTTGTGCCTACCGCAGGCGTATTTCTCAAGCTGAAAAGCATAACCGCAACTCGAAAAGCCCATTACTTGACCAGATTCGCCCTGAACCTTCTATGCAACACTTTTTTAGTCCAACTGGGCCTGGTGGTCGATTGTACAACAATAAAACAAGAACTTGTACAACCACCCGTCAGTCCCGACTACACAGCATTCTTAATCTAAACCAGGTCTGGCGGTTGATTATACAACAATCAAACAAGAACATGCACAACCACCCGTCAGCCCCAATTTAGATTTACAAACGCTGCATCTGTTACCAGAACTCCATCCAAGGCCTAGCCTGACCAGCGATACTTCGGCTCACAGCTCGGGCCTCCCGAACCATCTATCACAGACCATACACTTGACTTATCCAGCCAACACTATTCAAGATCTTCACCCAATCCTCAAACTTGTCCAACATGGACTAAAATCCTGACCTGACTTGGCCAATACCACACGAAATCCTCCCATGATCTCAGAGGCTCCGTCTAATCCACACAAGACCACATACCGCTCGCACTCTCGGGACGCGTCCCTCGAGCCAACGGTATCTGGGGAGCTCACCTCCCCGAAAGAGATCTCACATCTCTCGCTACTTATTCTGGGAACACACTTCTCAATAAGCACACATGAGAACACACCTCTCCTCTGATTAGAGCCGCCTCACGTGGTATAGTCACAACATTCCCATCCTGGAATATCCTCAAAGCAACAACCCACACTGGTCCACACATAAAAACACATCTAGGAACACAGCCTCATAATTCATACAAAATAAATAAGGAGCGCCATCTTATAAATTTTCAAAAATGTAAATTGCCCAACACTAACGATAATACAATAATCCCGAAACAACAACGCAAAACTCAAAAACTAGAACCGGGAACAAAACCGGAAGAAACAAAACCAGCTCAATCCTCGAACTGCTCCTCTAGGCCCTCGACCACTACAAGTGCCTCCACCAGCTCTGCCCTCGAGGCATACCTGAAAACCATGCCAGGCTTCTTCAGCCCGATCCGAAGTCCTGCCACGAACTTGCCCATCTGGGCTCGCTCTTCATCCATGCCGCTACTTGCATAGACCACCAGCCTGCTAAACTCAACATCATACCCACGAACTGTTCGGTTGCCCTGAACCAGACTCTGGAACTGCAACTCTAACTACTCCACAACTTCTTGAGGAAAGTACCTTGCATTAAACTCGCCCACAAATTCTCCCCAAGACCACAATGTCCGCCTTCTCCGGGCCTGGACTCCTATCCACCAAAGGCGAGCATTGCCTTCCAAGAACTCCACCGCTAGATAAACACAGAACTCATCAGGACATCTGAGAACACGAAGCTTTCGCTCAACCTTCAGCCTCCACTCATTGGCTTCCTCTGGTCCCCCTCCACTCGAGAAGGACAAAGCCCCATAAGCAGCAGCTCATTGGACATCGCCATATACTGCTCTCTCGGAGTCACTACTGGAGCCTGCACATGTACCGCACTTGGTAACCGCTCTAAAATCAATGCCAGCATCTTTTCCAAACGATCGCCAGAATCCTGGGCTCCACCTGCAGCAACACCCGCACCTGGGCCTCTTGCCGCACCCGCAGCTCTAGCACTATCTCGAGCACCCACTGAACCCTCTGACACACTGACAGCACCCACTGAAACCTCCTGATACAACGGCGAACCAGCCACCGACTCTGACGACTCACTCTGAGTCTCCCACTCAAACGACAGAGACACACGACCCCAACCACGCCCATGACCACGACTCCGGCCTCCACGGCTTCCAGCTCTGCCACCACGGCCTCTCGGAACTCTAGCCATCGCACGCTGCACTTACTAACAACACATTCTAAGCTACTAGAATTCACAGAATAAACGTCAAACAATCACATACCGTGGAATCTCTTTGAAGGCTCGGAGAGGATGATTCTAAGACTAAAATTGACAAAGCACACATAATCAATTTAAACACATAGTTTCAGTTCATCCAATCTATTACTAGCCCTAGAACCGGAAAGGCTCTGATACCAAAATGTAACACCCAAACTTTTTTGTTTTTGTTTTTTTACCTAGACATTTCTACTGCGGAAAAAACATAACAAATAAACCAATAAAATAATCCTTTAAACCAATTAATTCAAATACCAGAATTCAAGAATGAACATTTAAAAGAAACTAGCAACCTAAACATCGGTTCTACGCGATCAATCAACAATCAACGATATTCCAATTACCAACATTTAAACAATATTAACCAATTTACCAATACACAAATAAATAATGCAATAATCAGTTCACAACGAATAATTCATAACAATCGATAATCCACAATATTCCAATTAACAACATTTAACCAGCATTAACCAATTTACTAGTACACAAATCAATAATGCAATAATCAGTTCACAGTGAATAATTCATCGAACAAAACAATCGATAATCCACAATATTCCAATTAACAACATTTAACCAGCATTAACCAATTTACCAGTACAAAAATCAATAATGCAATAATCAGTTCACAGCGAATAATTCATCGAACAAAACAATCGATAAACCACAATCCAGCGTCTGGTGTCGATCGACGCACTCACGTGGTGTCGATCGACACCCTAATCCAAAACGCACACCTCACAACCGGGTGTTGATCGGCGCACCCACGTGGTGTCGATCGACACTCCATTCTCACACACGAGCCCTGCGATTATGAAAGTGGTGTCGATCGACACTACCTCTAGGTGTCGATCGACACCGCTCGCAGAAACCTAAACCGAGTCGAATCCTCTCGTGACTCAGTTTCGTTTCATCGTACGAGGTTAATGACAACTCAAACCACACAATACCACAAGAACAATCACAGAACAATCCAAGCAACACAATCAAAAAATCCGATAACCTAACCATCTAATCCCATATCCACGATCACGCACTCACCTCGCTAATCGAAGAGGAATGAACGGGAACGACGACGAAAACGAAGAGCGACGAATCCAAGATCTTCTCCTCTGGAAATCGCTGGGAAACAACGTAGCAACAAGACACGAATGGCAAGAGAACATGACGAACGAGGAAACACGATGAATGGATCGATAAATCCCTCGATATCTTTCGAAAACCCGCTCAATCTCTTCCTCTCGATATCTCTGTGTTTTTCTCCCTCCAAAACACAGCCACGACCTCCTAAAACCTTTATATACGAAGCCCTAGGTTTTCCCCTTAAACCGACGCACCAAACCGAGCGATTTAACATAAAACCGAACCGGTTGCAGAACTTGGTGTCGATCGACACCCCCTTTCCAAATACAAAAAAAATGGAAATGGGATGTTACACATACCCCTTCTCCAATATAACTTCAATTATGGTTTTTTAAATGTACAAATTACACCTTACAAATACTCGTGTATAGAAATCTACTCAGTTTATGCACACTTTTGAAAATTATTGTTCTTACAAGATAATAACGAAGCAAAAAAACATTCATTCAACATATATACAAATATAAATGATTGAAATACAAATAAAACCAACAAAATTCGACAACCGATCCTATAAGTAAACAATTAAGAAATTTAAAAATATAGGTTGCAAATGAAAGTCATGTTAGAAGAAATAAAAATAAAATTTCTTTACAATTTACCACAAACTCCGCGCGTAGCGCGAAGAAACCCATGGTACAAGAAATAAAGAAACCTTAAATTATAATTTTGTGACATGAATTCGTTAAGTATATATTGTAGTAAAGTGGTTGTATATTAATATAGATTTTATTTTGATGGTACCGTTAAAATTGGACCATCAAAATGGTATTTCATGGAACTATTAGTTGTAGTTTTTTTCACAAGTAGAACTATTTTGATAGATAAAATTTAATATAATTTACAGATAATTATTTGATATATTGTTTATATATGTATATTTATATATGTTTATTTATAAATATACATATATGTATATATTTTGGATTAAATTTTTTAATTTTTATAAGCTTAGCTTTGTTTCTAACCGCTCTTGAATTTTTTTAAAATTGATTAAAATTTTGCATTATAAACTTTAAAAAAACTCGAAATTACCAACAAAGCACATAAATTTCTTTCCTCGTATATTGGATCATATACAATCATTGAAAAGATAAATCTAAAACTTCTTTGTTTAGATCTGAACCGGTTATGTTTTAACAATGTATTTGATATATGTTTTCAAATATCATACCGAAATTCATATTGTGCTTTTAGTGGACTAATATTGGGCCAAACTAATTTTAAATTATTGAATTTAATTATTCAGTCCAATTATTTATGTAATTAGGGCTTCGTATATTTTTATGATTCTCTATAAATATTTTATATACATCTCGCAGCATTGCGCCGCAACAACACTAAAAATGGAATTTGTAGCTAATTCCAAAGTAGATAGAATCAACAAAAGATAATCTTAACGAAACGGAACCTGTGTTCGCGTGATTGAAGTACGACATAGCTGCAAGATCAAAAAGTATATCGAAATCTCTTCTTTCTAGATTTGCTTTAGGATACAATTGATTGCTATAAATTATAAAGTTGCATGACTAGATTTTCAACTATGTGTGCATGATTCAATTTCTTACTTTGAAACTTTTTACCATTTCTTTTGTTTTTGGTTTTGATTTCTACATATTCTTTTGTAGATATGCTTACAAGATTTTGTTTGTTTATCAAATTTCTAGGGATTTGATATAATAATAAGAAATGAAAATGAAAATGATATATGAATGAACATTGATCTATATTTATGTAAATATTAATAATATAGTCTTTATGAAAAAGACATTCAATCATGCATCATCATCGGTCACTGTCTTAAAAGATGAAGTTATGTTCACAGATTCTATTATGTTTTATATTGGGAAAGATATACATTGGTCATTGCAACTAGTGTTTACTCTTTATTCAGCCGTTACAGAACTACCAACTGACTTTATAATTTGTTTTTCTTCATTATATAAATAGATTTCTCAATAGTTGTCTGCGTTACTTGACATTAATGTAGCATGTTTAGGGTCGTTGCAGATTGTAAATCACTACAAGAAAACAGCATTTTAGTGACTCCGATTTGTGTCACAAATCATTCACAAAAGCAGCATTTGTGACACTTTTGTGACGAAATTAAAGCGTGACAATTTTTTTGTCGCTAATTTGCGACACTGCATTTGCGACACAAATCTGCAACACTTTTGTGACGAGTTTTATTGAGTAGGAAATTTGTGACGGACTTGAGACGATCTAAAAGCGTCACAGATCTGTGACGAAAGTGAGACAAGAGAATGTGTCACGAATTACCAACGGATGTGTGACGCAATCGTAGTGGCTAATGTGTGACGTCTTTGTGATGCTTTAAAGTGTCATTAATGTGTGACTCTTTTATGACTACTTAAGGAAAAGTGGTAGTCTCTAAAGTGTCACAAAAGAGAGACTAATTTGCTATGTATGTGTGACAGTTTTGACAGTCTTTTGGTTGTATTGTACACTGTATTATACTTCGTATTCTACTCTTTTAATACTACGTATTCTACTCTGTATTCTACTAATAGAAATTTCAAATAAAGGGAATTCTACATAAATAAACATAGTTGAAACAAAATAAGGTTCCGAATTCCGAATTCCGAAAACGGTTACAAATTCCGAATTCCAAAACAGTATTAGGTTTACAAAACAAAATAAACTTTGAACATTGTTTAGAGTTCAAAGGAAACAAATTCTAAAACAAAATAAACAAGTTATAAAACATTGTCTAGGGAAGTGCGGTGGCTGGTGCGGTGCTCGGGCCATCTTCTTCTTCATCATCACAAGACACAAACAGAGAAAATGAAGTTGGTACAGCGAGGCAGTTAATGTTAAAACAAAGAGAATGATTTTAGACTTACATTGAATCGGAATACATGGCAGGATTGAGATTTAGTATCAACTTGTGTATTTTGATGGTCTGCACATCTTGCAATCAAAGAGTTCACATTTTATGCCAAGGATGTTATTTCAAAAATTAGGATCCAAATTAGTTAATCAACAGACTTATAAGGATACTTACGAAACTTACCAAGTCTTACGCCTTGCTCTTATGTCAAGAATATATTAGAACACTGGAAATATAAATGTTAATTAGATTTAGAAGAAGCTGGATTTGTTAATAAACTTACCAAGAGCATTTCGATTTCTCCTCTTCTTTTGCAGGGAGCCAGACAAAGAAAATCAGTCAGTTGGATCTGCAATACATACATGAAAAAAAGATTTATATTCATAACACACAAATACACTTGCAAGATTACAGTCCGAAGCAAGAAGGAGAGTTCACCAGAGTACTAAGTCACAACAAGCAAGGTTAGAGGGAGAGAAAGAGGAACCAAACATGAGATGAAGAATAAAGACGTCTCTACAATTTGGTTGGTTTAGTAGCTTTGTTCGGTTTGTTTTGATTATCAGAATTGATTTCTGGTTTTCGTATTTGACTATTTCTGCTTTGAATAAGTACTCCTGGTTTGTAGGAGTTAGAATAGGCACTAAGAGTAATTGTTAGTCTCTACCGTAAGTTTCTGTTTCAGTTGTAAAAGTCCCTTTATATTGGGCACTCTATTTCTGTTTCTGATTATCACGAATAAGAAAATCAGTTCTATAATCTCTGTTTTTAACATGAGAAACCGTGACCCTAAGAATCTCCAAAAGCAAAGCCAGAGCAAAGATCTATCGACTGAACCGGAGCAACAACGCAACACAGAGACAGGGGAAACAACAACCAAGCATCGACCGACACATAATAGAGAAGAGGAGGAGAAGCTAACCTGAAATGATTTATTTAGTTTTGGGGCCAAATAACTCAAGATTAGTGACTAAATCCCCAAATCAATATGTGAAATCAGCTCAGAAGTTTCCCGGAAAACGAACATGTACGGACTCGACGAGGCCTTTCAAGACGGCGTCGCGAGTTTTCTGCGTCGGTGGCCAAATGCGAAGAGAGATTCCTCCGAGTTTCTTCTCCGGTGATGATTTTGTTTTCAGATCTGTGGCTTTTGAAGCTTCTTCGGATGTAAGATCTGGCAATGAAGGTAATATGGTGGAAGAGGCTTTGGATTCCGGTGGTAGTGAGACGGATTCCGGGTTATAGAGAAGATAGAGGAGGATTGATGGTGGAGCCGCCATGGTTAGGAACTTAGGATAATTGGTTCGGTGATAAGAAAGGGTGAAACAAGGATTTGTGTATTTGTTAATCTTGACCATTGATTAATTTTTAATCAGACGGTTTGTATTGCCTTGCAAAGAATGGCATGGATCGCTGACGTGGCCCTGAATTAAAGACTGTCACTAAAGTGTCACAAAATATATGTGTGTCACTAATTAGTAACAAATTAGCCACGGTTTTATTTCACTTTTAGGTGTCACAAATTGAAATCCCAAACCCTAAACATTTTAGATCAAAAATTGAGATGCATTGGTCATCCTAATTGATTTTAATATATTGTCCTAGTGTTGGTTAGAGTTGATAAAGATTTCTATAACTTACCAACAAAATAAATTTCTAAAACTATGATTTAGTAAAATTATTTATGAAATGATAAGTGTTTTAGGAATGTAGTTTGTGAATGAGTTTGTTGGTGAAACTTGAAAACTCATATTTTAATTTTTTTTATAAATTTACCAAAGATAATTGAATCTTAGAATCATATGGTGTAAACCTAATCTTTCATAACTAGTTTTGTTTACATTCAAGTGATAAAAGTCCCATATTTCAACATTGTGTTGCAAATTTGTAGCAAATCTGTCACTAAAGAGTGACCACTTAGTGACTCTTTTTGTTGTCACAAACGAACCCCTAAACCCTATATAGATATGGACAAAAGTGTGACATTTTTGTCACGATATTGCGACGCTGATTTTAAAATAAATTAAAAAATTATTTTTCTCTTTTATGGATATGGAAAAAAGTGTGACACTTTAGAGACGATATTGCGACGCCCAGTTAAAATAAACAAAAAGTTTCAATTCCTCTTTTAGAGGGTATCGAACCTATGGCCTCACTTCTATCATGTTAGGCTCAAACCATTGTGCTAAAGTAATCAATCTGAATTGTTTCCATGATTTAATATATATTTAGTCTATGTATTGGTATACTTAAAAACAAAAAAAATTGGGTTTTTCACTAACAGAGACTCGAACTCATGACCTCTCTCCTTTCATATTAGGCTCAAAGCATTGTACTAAAGTAATTAATCGGTATTGATCCCATGATTTAATATATATTTAGTCTAAGTATTGGTATAATTAAAAACAAAAAAAATTGGTTTTTCACTAGGAGAGATTCGAACCCATGACCTCTCTTCTTTCATATTAGGCTCAAATCATTGTGCTAAAGTAATCAATCGGTTCTAACCTATGTATTGGTATACTTAAAAACAAAAAAAATTTGGTTTTTGCACTAACCACAAATCGAACCCGTAACCTCAACTCTTTTAAATTTGGCCCAAACTATTGTGCTAAAGTGATTGTTTGGTATTGTAATACTTGATAACCAAAGTTTTTTTACTAGGAAAATATATTACAATACTTGATAACCAAAGTTTATCATATCTTCTTGTCTTTTTGTGACCAACATAAGTTTTTGTGACTCATGTGTCACACTTTAGAAGTGTCACATATTAGTGACAGAACAAGCCGTCTCAAATTCGTCACAAAATTGTGTTACCTTATTTTCGTGTCAAGTCTGTCACAAATGTCTGACGACTTTGCGACGACATGTTATGAGTCATGTATTCGTAAGTAATCAGTCACTAATAGGTGACGCTTCTGTGACAGTCTCGGTCAGTCACAAATTTGTGACGAATGTGGTACTCTTTTAGGCTTAGTCACAAATGTGTCACAAAGAAGTCTTAATTCTGTCACAAATTTATGTGACGAAAAAATCTGTCACAAACATGTGTCACAAATTATCTGTTTTCTTGTAGTGAATCAAGCAGATGGCTAGGAATTTTTTGGATATTAATTCCATACCGGAGAAAGAAGTGGACGAGGTTTCTGCTCGTGTTGAAAATCTCATGAAATTTTGCAAGCCCGTTTACCTATACACCATTCTTCAAGATCGCTCAAAAATGAATGTATGGATTCTCTTTTATTTTTTCTCGTCCTTTACATTTTTATGTATTAACCTCATAGCCAATTTATTTGACTGATATTTGTTCTTGATGTTAATTTTACTAGTTTGATTTTATTATGGTGAATATTGTTAGATGAGGTTTTCAAGATTTTTTCTTCAGCTACTTTTGGTTTATAGATTCTTGATATGTTCTTAGTGTCATTGGTTTGACAACTTTTTACATTCCAATCAGAATCATATGTTAAGCAAAAGTTTTAGTTATTAATGATTCTAATTTGATTAAAATCTTGTGTTATTAGAATATGAAATATCTACAATTTTATTCATAAAACACAATTTCAAAACTTCATAGATATTAATCAGATTTTTAAGTTGTTTTCACTAAAATTTATGAATATACAAACTCTTTACAAATTTAATAGATATCTCAAATTCTATGAAATTTTAACTTCAACCAACCCCAGAAGATGTTTTTCTAGTCTTCTTAGGTTTTATTATTATTATTATGACTAATTTGTTCTTTGTTTATGTAGCCAACTTTTCTTCCAAGGTGTTTGAACTACAAAATCAAAGCAAAACGCCAAAATAAGTATATATCTCTTCTTTATATGTTACTTAGTCATTTTTCTTCTTTGTTTCGGAATTGATTGCATGGCTTCTTCTCTCCTCATGATCATACACTTATATTTTGCCTAGGTCGACGTCAAGTGGAACAGTAGTTTTCAACTATATGGATTCGACCAACAAAATACTACAAACAGAATGTGAGTCTTTATTAATTGGCTATTTTCTTTCAGAATCTTGTTGTCTCTCACTATGTTTCTTCAGAGTTTTCTTTTTTTGGGGTAAAATTCTTCTAAAACAGTTTATTGTTATCAACATTTCTGTATCAAAATGCAGTTGTGAAGAATTTTACATGCCCATTTTGCGAAATGCCATGCGGTGGCTTTAAGGTGGGTGCTTATAATTAGAATGAAGCTCTTTTCTGACAATATGTATTCACATTTCTTACAAAAACACAATCAAATTACAATGTCTTCTGCATGTGCAGGGAATACAATATCATTTGTTGTCATCACATGAACGCTTTGATTATAAGTTTTGGGTATGTTGTTTTAATAGGATCTACATAACCTTTTTATTTTTATTTTCTTGTCATAAAATTAAAAGTAACAATAGAGTACTCTCTTCACCTACTTTAGCAAGCGGAGCTAGATCATCCAAAAGTTGATGTCTCAGTCAAATCTGATGCATTCGAATTCATGATTAGTAAAACAAATTGCTAAATTACGCAAACATTTTCAGATAATTCATATTTTTCATAATTTTGAACTCCAACTTAATGCTCTTTGTGCCAGGAACAAGGAAATGCTAATGTAAAAAAGCACCAAAGAATCCCTTTTAGCTTCTGGTAAACTTTTCGAACATCTTACTCTACTTTTTAGCTATGATTCAACTCCATTTGCTTAGGCACAAAACCATAATTTATATATGCAGCATTGAACATCGCAAGATAAGCCAAAAAGCTGCTGGTAAAAACATGAAGCGACTTAACGTAAAGTTTCTGGAGTTGGATTCAGGTGATGTACCTCGTCTCACAGAAAATGAAATATCTAATGTGAACGATGGTAACAACATGGAGCAACCTAATGTAGACTCTATGGAGTTAAATGAGCTTCAAACTACTAACGAAAAAGAAATAGGTCAGTCTTCTAAACCTAAGAAGGCGCCTCGTGTTAGTAGGAGAAAACAGTTAGCTGCAGAGCGGGACGAGACTAGAAGGTTATGTTCTTGTCATATTTTGGTCGACTAATGTATACAAATGTTTCTAATACTGATTTTTGTTTATATGAATTGTTTCCAGAGATACGCGACTTCAGAGTAGGCAGTTCTATCACTCTAAAACATATCAGGTGGTTTAGTTTCCTTCATGCCTTAAGATTTTTTTATGGCCAATGTTGTCTATTATGTTTATTTTACTAACCAAAGTTGGATAATGAAGCCAATGAGTCTTGCAGAATTAATGTCTGATGCGGATAGAGAAGGTGAACCTGATAATGATTCCGCGGATCTTAACGAACGTCTGGTATGTTTCATTAATTGTTTCTTTCAAATTTGTTTATTTCATTGTTGTGAAAGATCATACACCGAATAACTTACACCAAAGACCTCTTTCTTCTTCTTTTTGAAATTTCACAGTGGTTAGCTCAATTGGAGAATGTTAGCGAAGAGGAAAAGCAATTTATGCATCTTTGGAACATATTTGTAAGAAAGGAAAGGTAGTAGCTCTTCGAATTGCTATACTGTTGGATGGTTCTTCGAATTCTATAATCGGACTTTGTTAAACAGTGGTTGTTGCATTGATTACTTTTGGGGCAGGGTGACCGCGTACGGACATGTTTCGTGGGCATGTGAAGAGTTTACAATACGTCACGAGAAAGAGTTGAACGGTTCTCAACCTTTCTTCTGGTAACAATCTTCCATCTACTCATCATCATGAAGCATCAGTACATATTGTTTGATGCTTGGGGTGTTTCGTGTGCAGGTGGTGGAAACTTTTTCTGATTAATCTGTGGAACTGCAGTCTTATCTTAGCACCCACCATCAACAAATGCACTACCATCCTCGAGAACGCAAAAGCAGCACCCGAACCCGGACCAGGACCATCCACCTCTCGAGATTCTGCGAATGGCAACTAAACAATAATGGTGTTGTTGTCTGAGAGCATCTTTGTTTATTTCATTACTCTGACTAAGATTGAGATCGCTCTCTTATTTCATTTCTTTCAACTATCAGTAAATTTTAAGTTTAAACATTATTACTTGAAAAGAAAGATAAGTTGAAAGTTTTTCTTCATCAAAGGAAAATGAGGCATGAGGCAGTATGTTTTAATTACAATATTCAGACCAACAAAACCAAGTTTTGTTTTCTTTCAGAATTTACAAACCCTTGCTTACTTTCTATATCTAATTTGACTCCTTTTTATTTATAGACTTTTTTTTACTGGGGAGAAACAGTGAAAATGTATATTCACTCGCCAGCAGACTCACCTGCATCATTCTTCATCATGATCAGTAGACGGAAATGTCGACGCGTATGCCTCCCATGGAAAGCTTGTGATCCTCACGCAAACCCAGCCACAGGCACGAGATCCTTGCCAACGCAGCCTGTCCCACCATTTTCACCCGGTACACCATGCTCAGATCTGCAGCTGCAGCCCATAACTCATTTCCAGCAACATTAACCGACCTCCCTGAGTCATCATTATAGCCTTCTAGATCCGAATGGGTAACTACCACCATCGACCCATCATCAAACACAACCACATTCCCAGAACAAACCTGCTTCACATTTCTCGGGATCAAAGCTGAAGTTGCATCTGTCGAGGAACTCTGAGTACTGAGCACCCTGACATGGTAGTACTCAAGAACGGCCTGTAGACACACCAATGACTCAGAATACGAAGAAGAGCGAAAAAAGAACAAAACAAAAAAATGTTCCCTGTCAATTACCTTCCATTGGGTGGCAGCTAACTTAACCCTGGGCCTGCTTGACCTCACATAGGCATACGCTGCTTCGGGTGTCATGTGTTTGTGTTGCACCTACGTTGCAAAGATACGATCAGCGAGAGAAAAAGGTTTCTTTGATCAAATTTTTTATGGGATTATCAAATGCAATACAAACCAAGTAGCATATGACAACAGTTGTGCTGCGGCCCCGACCCGCCTTGCAGTGCACATAAGTCGTTTTCCCAAGCAAAGCATTTCCTTCACCAAGATAAACAGAATTCAAGATCACATGAACTCAGCTTCTAAAAACTGCAAGATCCTTAAACAATGGCAACAAAAAAAAGCAGGAGAATAAAAAAGATAAGGTACACTTACGATGGATAAACTCTACAGCTTGGCATATCGCTTCCATGGAAGGAGCAAAGCAATAATCAGTCGTCGCAATCACCAGGTGGTCAATGCAGTAAGACTTCAATAAGAAAAAACAAAACGAGGTTAGTATCCGAGAACTATCGAATTCTGTCAAAATGGCCAGATTAAACAAAGATGGAGAAAATGACAGACTTTGTAAAGAGATGATGGAACCAAAGTTTCAAATGGTTCAGTCAAAGTGATGACTCCACCAACACCTTCCTCTTTCAGCCGTGGTACGTCAGATTGGAATGGCACAGCTCCCAGTAAAATAAACTGCAGAAACAATACAAATTTAGAGAGAACGATTAGTAAAACAAAAAATTAGCAAACTTTTGTCGATTTCACAAGAATATCCATTGAATTGGCATGAATCAGCTCAAAAGAAAGAGATTTGGATACCTCTGCAACTCTATCCCACCACTGAAACTCAGCTTCAAGCTTATTCCTAACAACGTTGTAAATCAAAGTTGGATAAAACAACGCACGAGCACCAACACCAACCAGAGCTTTCTTCGTCGTCAACACAATCACGTTTCCTTTTCCTCTACTCACAAATATCGCCTTATCTCCATCATCAACACAATCCTCCACCAATTTCTCCCCCTTCTCTTCCTTTTCCGTTACTTCTTCGATATACATATCCTCAAAGTCAAAGATCTAGAGATCAAACCAACACAAACAATCTAATCCTCCAAATCGAATAACCCTAAAAGACCAGTCTTATATATATATATATATATATACACAGAGAACACCGATTTTTATTCACAACATCAAACACGAAGATTCAACCCTAATGGTAATTACAAGATTCGTAGACAAAGCCAAGAAGAAAGTCTACACGTAATCGAAATCGCGATAAAGTCAAGCGGAAGCAATCGGAGAAATTTTGAATTGAAAATCTTCAGGGAAATCACCACCATATTTCGCCTGAGATCAAGCGATCGGATCAGTCGCCGGCAACGACGTGACGGAGATGAATCTGATAATCAATCGCCTATGAAGAAATCGAAATTGGAGATGATGAATCGAGAGAAGAACCCTAGGAAGAAGTTCCTGAATTTTTTTTTGGGGATGGAGAATTTGCCTAATCTCTACTCAACGTTTAGGTTTGTCTTTAAAGAGAGAGGAGAAAGAACGATCGGAGTGATTTCACAAGGTGTTGCTAAAGTGACAGCGTTTTCACCTGGTATTGTAGCTTAAATGAAAGTCAATGAGATAATGACACGTGTTGTTGTGATTTATGGAGAAAGAGCCATGCATCGCACAAGGCCGGATAACATTAAAAGACTATTATATTATCCCTTTCTTTAACTTAAAAGTAAACCTTCTTAAAAATGTAGATTTTAATTTAAAGTTTTTTTAAATAGGTAAATTGATTTAAAACGTCATTTGTAAATTGAAAGAAGTCGATGATCACATATCTCAGTTGTACTTACAAAAATAACTTAATCAAGTCTTCTTATAATAAAAACACTAAAAATCTCAAGTCCTTTAAAATGTTAAAATTTTAAAGACAAACTCCGAGCATCATCTTTTTCGACAAACATTTAACCCTTAATTATTTTATCTAAAAATACCTACCCCTCAATTAAAACATTAGAGTTGCCTTACGAGTAAAAACGTTTGTAACTACAAATAGGCAATTTCCCCTATTTATATTCAAGTGATTTAAAAGTCAAGACAAAAGCTCAAAAAGTAGTTGAGCAATTATCCAAAGCCCACGAGAATAGTGATGGTAAGATGATGTGTAGATGATTCGAGTCTTGATTAAAAAAATAGTTGTATACTTTAAGAATCCTGATAGTTAGATGCCAACATCATGGTGTTAACAAACCAATACAGTAATACTTTTATATTTTCTTTTTAGTTTTTTTTTCAAAATCATTTGAATCAATATTGAACTAATTCTATTTGACTTTCTTCATTTGTTTGGCCATTTCATGTATCACAATAACAAAAAAAAAAGATTTAGGGTTTGAATGTCTTCTTTTGAAAATTCAAAGGTAAATTCAGGACAATACCAAAGAGAGGAGGAATAACAAGCCTATTATTAAACATCACATCCTTGCCCTTTATCACTTACTCATAAGTCATCTTCTTATTAACAATTTAAAAATTCATCAAATTAGTTTCTCTATAATTATAATGATGATCATAGTTTGGATTTAAATAACTTTGGCAAGAAATTTTAGTATGTTTTTCTAATATAAATTTGTTTTGGGTACAATTTCAAAAATATCACTCTTGAATTATTTTTTACAAACACGCCACTATTGCATTATGTTTTTACAAACATTACACTTATAAAACCTTTTTAAAACCTTATATCTCAAAATTCTGAATCTTAAAATTTTTTTAATTACTAACAAACTTTAAACCCTAAAAGTTAAACCCTAATATAACATAGTTAACCCAAACATAAATGATATTAAAATTTTTGAATAGTGGCATTTTTAAAAAGTGATATTTTAAAAAAATTGCAGGTCAAAAGTGGCCTATCTTGAAAATTCGCATGTTTTTAACCAATATCAATATCACATGAATCTTTATGGTCACTTATCTAGATATTAATTTTGTATGTATATTTTCACAAAGGTAGTACATGATGATTTACGCATACCCTTGAAGTTTTTCATTAAAAAATATCAATGAAAAAACTGATTTTTAAGAAAAGATAATACGTTCAAATATGAGATGTTTAGATGTCAATCTCTTATAAGATGAATCTTAGTTTATATATAATAGATTGTACACTCAAATGTGTTCAAATATACCTTTTAATTTGAGTACCCGGTTACGTATGAAAATAATAAAAAGATAAAACTACTTTCAAAAAATTATATTATTAACAAAAAATATCATTGGCAAACAAAAAATAACAATTAAATATGGGCGATTCTAAGTCGGAAGCAATTTTACAACAAAATAAAAGCAGATCCGACATGATCGGAAATAGATCGATAAAATCGGACTTTCACTAGTGTTTTATAAAATATATGAGACTCGTTTCAGTGAGCTCTCCAATTTTGATTTAGCTGACTGGTTAAACTGGTCAATTCCCAAAACTGGAAACAGAGTTGGTGGATTAGTGACTAATTTATTTCATAAATCTAGAGCAATTTTGTGATTCACCAACCCTTTATAATTTATACAGTAACTCATGTTGCGATAAACTTTTCACTAAAAAAAAATTACGGCCAACTATCTAGATTATGTTCTTCTTTAGTCCAGTGTTCACAAAACATTTTTGAAAAACAACAATTTTGATAACTTTTTTTGTTTTTTTTGTCAACATTGGACTACAATTACCCGAGCCATTAGTCTAATCTCTACATTTACAGGGACTCGATCCTGGATATGATAGTGCATATACGCAATGGACTTACCTCATACCACTAGACTAAAATCACTTCACAACAATTATGATAATCATTTAACAAACTTTATACATTTTGCTTGTATTTTAAAGGGGCATAATCCATTAACCTCCTTTGGTCAAACACTATTAAAAGGAAATAACTTTTTTTTGTTGACGAAGAGACAATGAACATTAATTTGAATATTAACTTTTACTGTCTTTTTACAGTAACGAATGTATTTTAACTAGATAACATGATAACTGTGGGAGTCGAAACTCGAACAATTATTTGTCAAGGGTTTTGAAGGAAAGAGAGATTTCTAGGTTAAACTACGAACGAAAAACTCTAAGAATCGTAAATCGTAAAAAGAACTGTTTGCGGAAAGCCTTTTTTTTTTGTATTACATTGCGGATCCCTTTCTCAAGGGTGATACAAGAGTATATATATTAGTTTTAGTCGGCTAAGCCCATTACAAAGAATAAAAAGAGAATTTTCTAAGTCGCAAGGGTTTTCCTTTTGTCGAAGTCGGCCAATGATACATGGCTTCGTCTTATGGGCTTGCGCGATGTTGGACTTGTCTCTGCGGTCCAAATCCATCGTGCCGCTAACTTGTCTCGTCGTCGGCTCCATCTCGCCAAAGATTTATACGACAATGTTGTTGAAATCGGCATTGTTTATGAAATAGAAGATCGTTTTATTGGTTCATACACGGAACAGTTTGCGTATGGATTGTGAAACAAAACTAAACCCGACGAGCTAAATCAACGAGCCGACGAAAGAAGTACATTAGCCGGGAACGCAGCAACACGAATTCAAGATCGTCGACGATACTGAAGAGGAAAACAACATCGACGGCTCTGGATTAGCAGGCGCTGGGAGAACCGTGCAAAGGAGGAGCTAATTTGAGCACGAGCGAGAACTCACTGAGGAGGAAGAAAACCTCCAGCGGGTTGAGCAGGTCAAAGCAGCTAAAGCGAAAAAGGCAGCAGCTAATCTACAACAATAGGAGGTGGAGAAGCTCAAAGCTACTATGCGCCAGACCACCCTAGATTTATAGGTGATGCGCTCGGAAGTCCGCCGGGCGATTAGCAAAGCTCCAGAAATCGACTGAGTACTCGAAGAAGCACGGGCTATTCACAGAACGAATCACATGGGCGCGGTTCTCCGACCCTGGGAAAATCAGGATACTGGCGTACGATGGAAAAACCGACCTAACCGAGCACATCACCTCTTTCTCTATTGCGATGGCCCATGCTAACTTTCGGCCAGAGGAGAAGGATATTGGCTACTGCCTCTTGTTCGCAGATCAACTCAAAGGAACGGCTTTCCACTGGTCTCCAGTTTAGAAAGGAATTCCATAGACAATTTCCACCAACTATCTGAGGCTTTCCTAAAGCAGTATGCAATTCTGATTAAGCTAATTTTTTCAGAGGCTGGCCTTTGTACCATGGCTCAAGCCACAACTGAAACCTTGCGAAGCTTCATCGAACGGTTCAAGCTCGTTCTGACTCAGGTAAAGGAAATAGATGACAAGTCGGCGCTGAAAGCCTTGAAAAAGGGCCTTTGGAAGGAGATGACTGTCAACGAACCATCAACCATTCAGGACACTTTACATTGGGCTACCGGCTTCGCCAAAAGCAAAAAGAAGGTAAAGACAATGGCACAAAAGTACAAGAAATCCAGAAGCGTCAACCCCAACTAGCGGTAGCACCGATAGAAAAAAGCAGCAGGGAAACTTCGTTCAACACGTAGGCCGTTTTAAAGGTGCGCACAATTACCAGGTAGACTCACATGGATTCAGTTACGCCCGAGGAGGTGGTCGAGGCCGAGGCCGAGGAAGAGGCCGAACTTTTGGCAATACTTGGACAAGGAACACAACCTATGACGAATCAGCATTTTGCGAGCTACACCAACTGTACGGGCACTCAACAGCTAACTGTCGGGTTCTCGGCTTGTAGCATACCGCGAAGTTAGCAGCCGGCGAGCTTAGAGGAAACATAAGCGTCAAGGACTTTGAAATCGAAGAAGCGGCAAACCATGCCCAGGGAAACGCTAACGGGGAACCCAACAAACGAGAAAGACAAAATGATAATACAGCACAAGGAGGTCAGAAAAAAGGGTTTGTAACATGATCATGGGCGGTTCTCAATACTGCGCCGACACAGTCTCATCGATTAAGGCTTTTCAACGGCACACCGAAATCGGTGCCAACGTGCCCAGACCTTCGAAGTTCCCCAATGACATTATTTCATTCGAGGAAATGGAAACTTGCAACATCGAAAAACCACATGATGATCCGCTGGTGATTCGGTTAGTTATCGATGACTGGGATACCACACGTGTTTTGATCGACACAGGGAGTACCATGGATATCATTTTTCAAGGAGACTCTGACGCAAATGGAACTTCTCTCGAGTAAAACCCCATCCCAAGCCACTCACCGGTTTCAACGGTGAAACCACAATAACCCTAGGAACAATCGATTTGCCTGTCTTTGCTGAAGGCATCACCAAAGTGGCCAACTTCTCAGTGTCTGATAACCCGGCTATCTATAATGTGATTATGGGTACGCCTTGGCTGAACTCAATGCGAGCGGATGCATCCACTTACCACCTCTGCCTCAAGTTCCCTACCAAATAAGGGGTAAAGGTGATCAAGGGGAGTTAAACAGCATCCCGAACGTGTTTCCTAGCCGCGCATAAGCTAAGAAGCCATGCAACTGTCCCAATCCCCTAGGATACGCGAAAGAAGCAGAAAACAAATAGGGAGTCCATGAAGGAACTCTCAAATATGTTATAGCAACTACATATTGCAGAGGTCCGCGAAGAAGAGGCGACGGACCCAATTTGTGAGTCGGTAATACCCATTTGCATAGACGACAATAATCCGGAGTGATGCGTGGACATCAGTACAACCCTCAATGAATCAATCAAGTAGGAGGTGATTTCTTTTCTAAAGAGAAACCTAAGTACATTCGCATGGTTAGCCGAAGACATGCCAGGAATCGATATTGTCGTGGCTAGTCACGAGCTGAATGTTGACCTAACCTTCAAACCGGTTAAATAGAAGCGCAGAAGACTCGGTCCAGATATAGCTCAAGCAGTTAACGACGAGGTGGAAAGGCTTTTGAGGGTCGGATTGATCTCAGAAGTTAAGTACTCGGATTGGCTCGTCAATCCAATCATCGTCAAGAAAAAAAAAGCAAGTGGCGTGTATGCGTTGATCTCACGGACTTAAACAAAGCGTGTCCCAAAGACAGCTTCCCGCTGCCACACATTGATCGGCTAGTCGAAGCAACCGCGGGAAACAAGTTGCTCTTTTTTTAGGGATGCTTTCTCTGGCTATAACCAAATACTCATGAATCCCAGTGATCGAAAACCTCTTTTATCATGGATCGCGTGATTTATTGCTACAAGGTATGCCATTTGGATTAAAAAATGCCGAAGCAACATATCAGCGCTTAGTGAATAAGATGTTCACAGATCAGCTTGGAAAAACAATGGAGGTCTATATAGACGAAATGCTAGTAAAGTCATTGGAGAAAAAGACCATGTCGCCCACCTAGAAGAATGTTTCGACATACTCAATCTACACAACATGAAGTTGAATCCAACTAAGTGTAGGTTCGGCGTCACCTCCGGCGATTTTCTCGGTTACCTGGTAACCCATCATTGCATAAAAGCGAACCCAAAGCAGATCGATGCACTTATCCAAATAGAGTCGCCAAAATTAAAGAGAGAAGTGCACCGTCTATCTTGAAGAGTAGCCGCGTTAAACCGTTTCATTACGAGATCTACGGACAAATGCCTGCCCTTCTGTGACACTTTGAGAGGGAAGAAAATTTTTGAATGGACGGCAGAGTGCGAAGAGGCCTTCTAACAACTGAAGAAATACTTGGCAAGCCCGTCAGTTATGGCAAAACTGGTGACATAAGAGCCTCTCGTCACTCGATGGCGAATCCCTAGAACAATCTTTCTGTTTGGGATTTTGACCGTCCAACAATGAAGTTGAGTATGAACCATTACTCACCGGCTTACGCCTTGCTTGCAGCTTAAAGATGAACAAAAGCAATGCCTACTGCAATTCTCAGCTCGTCGTCAATCAGTTCCATGACGAGTACGCCACAAAAAATGATCGAATGGAGGCATACTTGAAGCTTGTTAAGGAGCTCGCTGCGGTATTTGGAGAATTTATAATTTCCCAAATTCCCTGCGAGGAAAATTCCAAAGCAGATGCGCTCGTATCCCTCAGTTCCTCTACAAAACTAGACGATGACCTTCAGCGTATCATACCAGTCGAATTTATCAGGGAACCAAGCATCGTCCTGCCGCAAACAGTGAACGTCTTGACAAGAGCACAAGCTGCGCGAAAGAAACAACTCCAAAACCAAGCCCAGCTGGCTGAACAGGATGGCCTATCCCCAATGGCAGTTTGCGCAAGCCAAGACAAGCCGAACGTGAGCACAACAACTCCCATGGAAACCAGGCCTACCGACAACAACGGCGAAGCTACGCCAGAAACCTCTGCTTCTCCAGATGACCCGGTGGCAATGGATGAAGACCCCAACTTTGACAACACAACTTTCTACCGCGGGCCACTTCCTGAAGACGCTTATGCATTCCATGACGAGTCGCCTCCCGAACACAACATAGTTGATCCTAACCACAATGACACAACACAGTCGATCATAAGTGGATGGATGACATTCGTAGTTATCTTGGCGTTGACCAAGCACCCACCGATAAATGGGCGGCTCGCAAGTTAAAGGCTCAAGCGGCCCGTTTTATCCTTTTTCATGGCAAAGTGTTCAAGTATAGTTTATCTGGCCCTCTTCTTATTTACGTAGAAGGACAAGGAGCCCGCGATATCATGTAGGAAGTGCAAGTTCATGCGGAAACCTTACCGGCAGAAGAGCGCTCGCCATCAAAATCAAGCGGCATAGCCTACAATGATCAAGGACTGTGAGAAGTTTGCCACTAAATGCGAGAGGTGCCAGCCTACCAAACTGCTCTCATCACTAACGTCGCCTTACCCATTCATGAGATGGGTAATGGACATAGTCAGACCGTTCCACCCTACGTGACAAAAATGCTATCTACTAGTCCCTACGGATTATTTTTCTAAATGGGTAGAAGAGGAAGCTTTCAGCAGCATCAAGGATCAGCAGGTCAAAAAATTCAACTGGAAAAATATCATTTGCCACTATGGAGTCCCTTACGAGATCGTCAACGACAACGGCTCGTAATTTATCTCTAAAAAGTTTGATATTTTCTGCGATAAATGGAAAATCAGACTTAGCAAGTCTACGCCGTGTTATCCTCAAGGCAACAGTCAAGCCGAAACATCCAATGAAACACTCATCCGTGGATTGAAGACACGGCTAGCAGCAAAGAAAGGCCGCTTGGCCTATGAACTTGAAGGCGTACTTTGGTCCTACTGTACTACGCCCCGCCGAGCCACTGGCAAAACACCTTTCGCCCTTGTCTACGGCACGAAATGCGTTATTCCTCCCGAGGTCCATTTTCCAGGGGTCCACCGCAGACTGCTCCCTGAACAAGAAGGACTTAGCCATCTCCTCATGCTCGATGAACTGGACCTCATCAATGAACGACGTGATAAGACGTTGATCAAAATGATAGAATACCAGCAAGTTGCAACGAAATACTATAACTCCAAAGTTAAGATCCGCCACTTCTACGAAGGAGACTTAGTCCTCTGAGAAGTTTTCCAGAACACGGCGGAGCCGAATGCCGATAAGCTCGGCGCACGCTGGGAAGGACCCTATCAAGTCACAAAGGTGGTATGCCCAGGGGTCTACGAACTCGCCAACATGAAAGGCGAAATGATTTCATGCTCGTGGAACACAAGGAAACTCAAAAAATACTATTACTAAGTTACTTGCAATGAACTAAAGGGCGATTTGATCCCTACAAAGAATACGTAGGTAGCTCATTTTCGGACGTGTTCAGTTGCCCCCCTCGTCCAAAAGAGGGGGGAATGGGTGCGTATACTCGTATACTCCCATCTTTGTAAACGGTTACTCTGGTCAGCCGGACACCAACAATTGTTAAGGATCCATTTCTTATGATTCTTTTTATTTACCAATTTCTCGTACTTAGACAACTACGATCTACAAAAGATCAAATTTTACACAAACATCTTTGTTTATTTTTGCTGCTACTTGCCTTAGTGTTGAACTCTAACATCTTTACTAGATATATACCACCACATCCTAACGGATAAAAAGCGCACTATATAAATCTAAGGGTGCATTCTTGGAGCGATTTTGTTCACGGGAACATTTCTGTAGACCAAAATGTCCAACTCAAAAAACCCAGCTAACAGAACGCTGGTATGACATAAATCTAAGTGTTCAATCTTGGAGCGGTTTTGGTCCAGTAATATTTTTGTAAACCAAAATGTCCAACTTAAAAACCTAGCCAACCGAATGCTGGTACGACATAAACCCAAGTGTTCATTCTTGGAGCAGTTTTGTTCACGTGAATATTTCTATAAACCAAAATGTCAACCAAAAACAAAACTAGTTAACGAAACGCTGATACAAATACGTCTAAGTACCATTATTGGTAGACCCGGAATACATGTTTTCAATTATAATGCAAACTTTTACAGAAAAATGATAAGTTATAAAACCAAAAGCCATTTTCATAATAATCATCTCGCATCACCCTCGGATGCAATGAAAAACTACATAGTCATTACGGATAAAAACCATCCGAACATAAGCAAAGTCTAGAAACATTAAACAAAAGCCATTAAGGAACCAATTTCTTAAATAGAAAACATGATGATTGGGATTTAAGACTATATCTCCGCCTCCCAAGGCTTTAGCGTCGCTCTTCTCCACGTGCTCCTCAATGGCTTCAATCTTCTTCGCAGCCGAATCCGGGTACAGTGCAGACCCAGACGTCCCAGGAATGTTGTTCTCCTTACTTGACCAAATGGTCTCAACCGAACCATGCAATACCTCGGTAGCGCCGACATCACCTATCCAAAATTCTTACAAGAATTAGAGCAGTCAAAAACACAACTCTATTTCCATGACATACCAACATTTCTAGAGAAATAACGAAGACAACTAACCTGTATCCTGCACAACTAACGGCGTAGCCAAATCGCCGACATGTGCACATGGGAGAACCAAAGTGGTAGATCCAGAGGAGTTGGAAATCCTGACATCACCGGCAGAACCAAGCTGTAAAGGAACGATCACGTACAAGTTCGAACTAGATAGGTTATGAACACCGGCTCTCACCATGGAAAGCTCGACAGGTTCGTTGTCGTGAATTTTGGTAAACAATTTTTTCTTCAGAGGAGGAATCGTCAGCTCGGCCTGAATCCCGGAGATCACCTCGGTAAACCACTCGTATTCACCCTCGAACTTGAGTAGCCGCGCCTCCATATTCTTGCTCTCCTCAGCAAATGAAGGTGGTTTCTCGCCAGTAAAAAGTCCAATGAGATGGATGTTAGCCTCTATGCAAGCAAGATCTAACATGTCCTCCTTCGGTAAACCGCTCAAGAGCTCTATTTTTTTCATGGCGCAGCCGATCCTATCTTGAAATTGCTGCTCCACCTCCAGTTTTGCCTCAATCACAGCTCGGGAGACTTGCGACTCCACAAATCGTTTACGGCACGCAAATTGCCAGTCAGCTCCGCTATCTTCCCCTCGTTTTTGGTCTTTGCCGACTCCAACGCTTCATTTTGGCGCTCTACATCTGTACACTTAGATTTTTCCGCTTCCAGTTCGGCCCTCAGATCCTCAATCTCCTTGAACATCTTTCTTTTTTCAGCTGCAACAAGATCTCCAGTCTCCTTTGCCATCATTTTGGTTTCACTAATACAAGTTTGGTCTTCTTGAGTACTCCTATCATACTCCACAACTATCCGGTTTATCGCAGCAAAGAACTGAGAGAACACAGAAAAAACGGATCACCCGCCGACGTCAGCTCAACCAAAAAACAGGATAACCAAAAAATGTTAAGAGTCAGGATAGTTCGATACCTTACCTCCTTTGAGGGTCATCTTCGAGTAGGCTTTGCTCTTGGTTAAGCTGCTCGGAATGCACATGTGGTCGTCCTTGTGCATAACCTGCGCAAAAAAGCTTTCCGACACCTCGACGTTATCATACAGTGCTCCTGGAGTAAGTGGTGTAGTCAGTTGGGTAACACCAGGAGCTGGCTTGGGTGTGACTTGGCATTTGTCTTTTTTCTGTTTCTTCGCGCCCATATCATCGCGGCTATCGCTAAATCCATCTTTGGCGATTTCCTTTCTCTTGTGGTCAGCAAGGCATTAGCGAATCGTCCCATCTTTTCCTTTTCAACCGTCGCTTTCTTTCTCCTTTGAATGATGAGCGGCTAGACGAGAAGATATCAGCCGGTCATCAGAATCTAAAATGGCGAGTTTGGAGCCCCTAGGTCCAACCGGCTCACCCACGGACGAAGACGGGAAAGATGAATACTTCGTAGGCACAAATCCCAAGCTACGACTCGGTGGAGGCGAGGGTAGGGGTAATCTTCGATCCACGGAAGTCATGTATCACCTCTCATCAGATCGACTCTCCGTCTCCTCGGCTGCTTGGTTTTTCTTCTCCTCGGCATCCTTACGCGCTTTCTCCTCGGCTATCTTTCTATCACAGTAAGTAGGCCTCCCCATGTCGCCCGAGTGATCTGGAGACGGCGGTGGTGACGATTCAACTGAAAATACCTCTAGAACAGCTCGCGCTCTCTCGACCTGCTACAAGTTAAAATCTGTGTTCCAATTGCACCCGCGAGCTGCAAGTTTCTTGTGAACTTTCGTAAGACCTGGAGGCTTCGTGATTGGCGGAGGCCGAACTGCAAAACAGAAAGAAAAACAAAATTGGTTTTAATCATAAAATAATCTAAGTGTCAAAATAAACGGCTACGCCGCGATCCTAAGCAAACTACAAATCCGTTACCGATCTGCCTCCATTTAGTTTTGACCGACCAAAGACAGTTCGGCCCCACCGAAGCTTCGGAGATCTTACAAACAAAAAATAATCTTCCATATTCTCGTCTTTACTAGGGAAACAGACAATAATCCTTCGTAGCGTTTTGCAGAAAAGATAGTATTTTCTATTTTCTTCCGGGCCGCGACGCCGAACTTTGAGAAAGCACATCAAGTGGTCGGCTCCGGTCTCTATCTTACGCTAATAACTCCAGACAAGAATCCCAACCAAATGACGGATTCAAAGGGGATTGATTTAAGCAAGCGCAAGTTGGTACTTCCATAAAAATAGAAAGATAGCCTCGAGGATTGGAAACCACATATAGTAGAGATAGAAAAAACTCTCATAAAGAGTGAAATATTACTCAGGCGGTTCTTCTGCTCGATCATATGGATCTGGTACCATCAGTTCAACCGATTCTGAAATCGTGAACCGTCGCCTATGAGTAAGGAGAATTTAATCAGTGGAAATACCTGAATCGGGAGAATAGGGTCGAATGACTTTTCTTCTTTACGGCTGTTTGTTGAGATACGGTTCACCCGATGATTCAGTCCCCTCGATGGAAGAATCATGAAGAGTGGGAACGATAATTTCTAAGTGATTTGGATCCCGTGTACTTGGCAGCATACCCGAAGATCTTGGTTTGGGAGAAGACCCGCGGTTTGATTCCTCCGACGACATTGGCAAATCAATTTCCAAAAACAGTTCGCTTATGAGAAGCGTGGCTCGTTTTGGAAAGAACTTCGAATTCTGAAATCGGTTCGTCTACAAGAAAAGCGTGGCTCATTTTCAAAGAAAATGGTTCGCTTTCAAACAACGTAGCTTGCTTTCTAAAAATCTTTGGGAAAGTGGTACGTTTATAAAACGTGGCATACTTTCGGAGACAGTCCCACCGGATTCTCGGCTCCACCAAATAAATCCGGGTTGGCTCACGGCTCGGTTCAAAAGCCACAAACGGCTCGTGATGGGTCGCGGTTTTGGTTCGGATCGAGCAATGGCTAGGGACAAAACGGTTTAGATTAATCAAACGGAATTAACTAGGCTTTGCAAAAGTGATGGCTCGGATGGAATCTTTGGCTCAGAATTTCGTAGATCTCGGCTCGGAAATTCTTTAGTCTCTGTTTTGGAAATCACTTGCTCGTGGCTCGGGTCTCGGCGAGGTCTAGACGGTGGTGGTTTAGAACTGAGACAGCAACGGTTTGGGCAGAAGACGGCGCCGACTCGGTTCAAAAGATATGGTGAGCCACGGGACTAGATGTGACGAGCCTTGAGCGACGATGGCGGGAATTCAACAATAACCAAAGAAAAAAATAACTAAACTAAACCTAGTAGAAACGAGAAAGAGGAGAGAAATGGAGGAGAAGGGAGGAGAAGGGATACCTTTTAGGTTTTTGGAGTATGAGATTATGATGGGTCTCTCTCTTACTTCTCATTTATATAGAGGAGGAGCCAAAAACTTACCTCGGGATCCGCAAAAACCCTAGTTTTTCCCTCTTCTTCCTTGGAAATCCACTAAGGGTCCAAATCCTTTCTTTGGTCCTTAAAGCCCGAGCCATTAAATCAGAAAGCCACGGATCGGCAAAAGATAAAAACGGCTCGACCAAATGACGTCGGTTAAGCAAAAATACCGTTAACGGTTCGACAAAAAAAGAAAAAAAAATTTACATAACATTTGGGAACAATTGTATTCGAGCCGCGCCTGAGTGCTATGGTTTTCCTTACACCTAACGGCTCGAAAAATGCTGTAACCAAACTGATCGAATGAGAAACCCGAATCCTAAACTCGGGAAAACCGTTGGAATAATTTATTCTATTTGATCTTAAACTTTTAATAATATCTTGGCCTCATCATTACTGATAATTACGAGCTGGGGGGCTAACTGTAGGGGTCGGATTTCACCCCTCGAAGATCATAAGAAGAAAATGGCTAAGTTTGGGTCAAGAGGAGTTCTACCATAAATTTAGGATGCACAAGCCGGTTGGGAGATCCATAAACCAACAGCAGTACCGAACTAAACCAGGTGAAACAATTTCAAGACTTCATCAACTCAACAGGCCCAATTCGGTTCAATCCATCTAATTGAGCCGAGCCAAACCGTTAATGGGCCGAACCATTAATGGGCCAGCCGACTTAAGGAGTTCAGCTCACGCCAAAAACCCTAGCCGGCTTAGTCTATATATCATCCTCTTGAAAGGGGATCACGAAATCTCTAGGAGAAAACCCTTGTACATTGACATTAAACGCAGCTAATTAAAAACCTTCTTCTCAACCTTTGTTCTTAATTTCTAACTCTTAAGTTTTGCAGATCTACCGCGAACCCGGCAAATTCAAATTGTAGGAATCCAGCTCCCACATGTGTTTTGTTGTATGTTAATTGATGTTGTTTGTATTATCTGGTAGCATGATATTCCATAAACGAGTGTGTATAGTCGTAGATGGAATGATTGTCTCACTAAGTATTTTTGATAATACTTACGCATCTCGTTTTCCCATGTGATGCAGGTAAAGAAAAAATGTGATCGTGGAATCATGACAATGAAGAGGAGGATGATCTAGGGTTACGTTTTAGAGTTTGATTTGTATTTGCGTTTAGAACCTGGTTTTGGTTGCTGGATATTTATGAGTATTGAATTTGTAATTTAAATGTTTGTTTTTGCTTGATTTTTGTTGAAATGGATTATTGGATTTGGTTTATTGAATTAATGGATTAAATTGTAGGTTTATTGGTTTATGATTTTCTACTGGTTTTTTGATGGTTTACTTGATGTTGAGAATTACTTGATATACTGGTTGTTTGATGGTTTGTCTAATAATAAATAAATAATTTATTATCAAAAACGGGTTAGGTTTTTTCAGTAACACTTTGAGTATTATGGGGAGAACAGTAAATCATGAGTGTCAGAAGATGTCGAGTTTGGTTCTGGATTTACCTAGGAAGTGGGGAATGGTGAATTGAGTGTGTGGAGTTGTTCTTTCGAAGGACCACTTTCAATTCATATTCAAGTATGAGGAAGATTTGAATGATTTATTAGGGCAAGCGGTTCTGACATATAATGAGTGGTCAGTGGTGATCGAGATGGGTTGATCCTTTCCCAGAAGATTATTTGCAGTTTTTGATGGTGTGGGTGCAGATCCGCAACATCTCGGTCAATTTTATACGGAAGAGTTAATCAATTATTGTGGGAGTTTACTTGGTTAGGTGAAGAACACTGATTTTGATGCAACAATGACTAGAGTCAGAGATTTCTTTCGAGCACATATTCACTTTGATGTTTCTCACCCTTTGAGACGGGCCAAAATTGTTTGAATTCCCTAGAGGCATGTTGGCAAATATATTTTTCGATTTTGAAAGGATATGGAAGAGATGTTATAATTGTCAGAGACTAACACACGAGAATACTAGCTACCCCTTTCCCAAGCAAAAAAATGTTTTTAGAACAGTGACTTTTCGTGAAGAACACGGCAAGGAGAGAAGTGAGTTTGGTGATAGGATTATGAGTGACTCTTTGGTAGGTAACCTCACGCCTGCTCAACTTGGGATTGATCCGACCACTGGTCAGTCTAGGATTCACCATGGGGTTCTACACGAGATGCATCAGTCTCTAAGTCTCTAATGGTCCAATATCTTGGTGAAAGAAAGGCTAGGGAACTTCGTATCCATAAACAAGTCAATGACATGGAGAGTGATATGATGGCATGGAGGAAATTCATGTTGTTGGAACAGGTGATGGAGATGGAACATGATAAAGGAAAAGGGATTGCTTTCCCTGAAGATGTACAAGAACAAAGCACGGCTAAGTATTAGAACAACAAAATTAATGTAGCCACATGTAACATTAATATTACCAAAAACACTAACGGAGATGTAAACCGTCAGAATGTAGAGAGTAGCACATAAAATCTTCAGGCAAACTTACAGATAGTCATGGAACCTATGAGTTTAGTTATAAGGGACCAAGGTGAAACTGGAGATAATATTGTTACTTCCGTTGACATTCAAAATCACAGAGATCTATTACAAGGACTAAATGGTGACTTTGTAACTCGTATTTTACCTCAACTGGAATTTAAAGTGGGGGGTAGTGAATGCTAATGCCTCCACGACAAGCAGAAAGAGTAATGCGAGTCAGAGCCAAACGTCTTGGATCAGGAAGAGAAGAGGTAACCCAATTTCATTAAAAGATACATCCGATAAAGAAGAAGACCACTTGATCTCAGGAAGTGTACGTATGGTTAAAAGAAAGGTGGAGCAGGATGCAGAGGTCACTTCGAAAGTATCAAAAAGTGAAATGCGTTTGATGGTTCACCAGAAACCATCCAGTTCTGAATGACGATACTCAGTTGGAATTGTCAGGACTTGAAAGACCACCTCACAGTTCGATGCCTAGAGGAGATGTGTCGTGAACATTTCTCGGTTTCTGTGTTTCTCTTAGAGACAAAAAATTCTAGTGATCACGTGATAAGTGTTTGGAGGTCGTTGGGTTACTAACACTATTTATTGGTAAACATAGTGGGCCTTAGTGGTGGTTTGGTTTTGTTTTGGAAGGATATGCATGTGGTTGATATATTGTATTCGGATAACAGAGTGATAGATACAAAAGTGACGTGTGGATTATTGGTTTTCTATATGACATTTGTATATGGTGACCTTGTGAGAAATCTAAGCGTTTTGTTTGGGAGAAGATCAAGACTTTAAGGCAGCACAGAAATGTGGCATGGTTTTTAGTAGGTGAGGTAGACGAGGAAGGTTTTGGGTTTGACAAGAGATGGTGTGGTAAAACATAGGTTTTTGAGGTGATTAAAAGAGGCTGGAATGGACAACAGTCGATGAGCAGAGGAACGGTATCAAAACATATCTCGAATTATTGTAAAGAACTCACTAAGTGGAAATGTAATGGTAATTCAAACTCCAAGGAACATATACGTCTTCTCTTTGATACTATAGACTTGGAATCTTCTCGTTTTCATCCAAATTTCTAGATTGTTAGAGCTTAGGTTGAACTTGAAAAAGTTTCCTTAGAAGAAGAAAAGTATTCAAAACAGAAAGGTCAAGAGAATTAGACTTGGCTTGGAGATAAAAATACACATTTCTTTCATGAAAGTGTCAAAACTCAGAGGATGAAGAACCACATTGGGTCATTGTTTGATGATCAAGGAGTTGAACAATTTGAGGAAGGGGCAAAAGAAGAAATTGACGTGAATTATTTTACAAATTTATTTCGAACATCGAATCCAAGAGATATGGAAGAGTTACTCTCTGATTTTGAGCCTACGGTGACATCAAGAATGAATCAAGCTTTTATCAAAGAGGTTACAAATGTGGAAATACATAGAGCAGTTAAGGAGATTAAAAGTGATAGTGCTCCGGGTATGGATGGTAAGTCCGGAAAAAAATCCAATCTTATTGGAAGATACTTGGACCACAAGTTATTACATAGATCAAGAGTTTCTTTGCTATTGGTGGTTTCCCACAAGATTGGAACCACACTTAGTTATTTTTTTGCCAAATAAACTGAATCCTAAGGATATGACAGACTTGCGACCTATCAGCCTATGTTCGGCTTCGTACAAGATTATCTCCAAGATTTTGTGTACACGATTGGAACGTAATTTGCCGCAAATTATGTTGCTTACTCAAGGGGCTTTGTCGCCGGTTGCTTGATATCTGATAAGTTGTTGATTGCTCACGAAAAGATACACGGTTTGCAAACAAATCAGAATTACAAGGGAGATTGTATAGCCATTAAAACAGAAATGTCGAAAGCTTATGATAGGGTTGAATGGAACTTTTTAGAAATATTATTTAAAAGATGGGTTTTGCTTATACATAGATAGATTGGGTTATGTTTTGTGTACGTTTAGTGTCATATACGTTCTCATTAATGGGTGGACCCATGGTTGCATTACACCCGAGAGAGGTATAAGACACAGCGATCCTCTTTTGCCTTTTCTCTTCATTTTGTGTGCTGAAGCTTTAGTTAATGTGATGAACAAGGCGGAGAGAGATGACAAGATTACGGGTATGAAGTTATCATCGACATGTCTATCAGTGCAACACTTGTAATTCGCTGACGATAACTTATTCTTGTGTCGTGCTTCTTTGTCAAAATGTTCTGAGTTTATACGATGTTTGCGTTTATACGGTTCTGCCTCTGGCAAGGTGATCAATTTTTAGAAATCGGCAGTTACTTTTGGTGCGGATATTGACCTTATAATGAAGAGAGTGATGATGTGTCTATTGGGAATTGAGAAAGAAGGTGGTGATGGATCTTATCTAGGATTACCAGAGTGTTTTAGCGGCTCAAAGCAAATGTTATTTGCATTTATTGGTAAAAAACTTACGAAACGACTTAATGGATGGTTTGCCAAAACACATTCCCTTGGGGGAAAGGAGGTCCATTTAAAGTCGGTAGCTTTGGCGCTTCTAGTTTATGCGATTTCGTGTTTTTGATTGTCAAAATATCAGTGCAAGCACATTACGAGTCCGATGAAAAAATTATGGTGGAATAAAAGTAGCAATAAACAAAAGATTCATTGGGTATCTTGGAGAGAGATGTGCAAAGCTAAAAACAACGGTTGTTTGGGTTTTTCGAGATTTTGAGGATTTCAATCAAGCCTTGCTTGCAAAGCAAGCGTGAAATCTACTAAATGAGCCGAACTCATTGTTATCTCAAGCGTAAAAGGTCGTTACTATTCGAACAAAGAGTTTCCAGAGTGTGGGAAAGGATATACGTCCTTCTTACGCTTGGAGTAGCATTCTACATGGCAGAGAGTTATTACGTTGAGAACTTCTTAAATCGATTGGGAATGAAACCAAAACAAAAGTATGGATTGATAAATGGTTAATGGAAACTCACCCTCGAAGACCAATGAAAAAGCAAAGTCTAATAGATATAGACTTGAGTGTAGCTGATCTAATTTCGGAAGATGGTAAGTGGCGTATGGAACAACTACTTGAGTTTTTTCCACCAAATGATGCGAAGAGAATGAGCGATATGCAGATTGGACGGGTTGAAGATTGGTTCAATTGGGCTTATACTGACCATGGTGCTTACTCGGTGAAAAATGGATACTGGTATATTTCTAATCATCCACTAATCCCTTCTTTACCTAAAGGACCAAGCGAATTACAACAACTCGATCTTAAGAAACGGTTTGGAAGCTTAAAACTACACCTAAAATCAAATTGTTTATGTGGCGTGTCTTGGCCAGTGCTTTAGCGGTAGCAGACCGTCTCAGGACCAGAGTTATGGATGTGGACAACGTTGGTAAACTATGTCAAACTTCTATGAAGACAATCAATCATGTTTTACTACAATTTCATGTGGTGATGCAACTCTGGTTACTCTCCGGACTACCTTTTCCTACATCTGGTTTTTCTAATCTCTTTGAGGATAATTTTTCCTTTGTTCTCGATTTGATGGAGAATGGAAGTTTTCTTGAGGTGTCTCACAACGCTATTCCTTAGATATGAGTTGTATGGAAAAATAGAAATTCCATTTTATATGCACAACAACAAACCGCATTCAGCTATGTTATTCAACGTGCCTTTGAAGAAGCATGAGGAACAGTTGAATCAAATGCATATTCATAGTAGAGAAGAACGGTGGTTGTCACCTTTACCCGGTAGTATCAAATGCAACATTAATTCAACATGGAGAAATGCATCTTTACATTATGGAGGAGCTCAAATTATGAGAAATCACATGGGATATGTTGTGTTCCATGCTCGGAGGCTTTTACTTGTTTACATAACCGTATTATTTCGGAGCTGTAATGTGTTATTTGGGCTTTAACAAGTCTCTGAGACTTGCGTTTCACGAAAATCGTCATTGGGTTGGATTGTCATGCCGCCTTTGAAGCGATACTTAAAGAATCGGCGTGGCCAAGATATCGCGTGTTATTATCTTAAATAAGCCGTCTGCATAATGATTTTGTGTCTTGTACCTTTATTCTTGAGTCGACAATGGCAATTGATACGGCGCGTGCTATAGCGACGAGCTCATTAAGATTAACTCATGAAGTTGTTTTTGAAAGGAGACACGGGATGAACAACTTCATGAGTTAATCTTAATGAGCTCGTCGCTTTAGCATGAATAGTCGATGAGTAGTACAAATCGAAAAAACTCAGTGACATGTACCTATTTTTTTTATTTTTTTTTGGCATGTACCTATATCAAAGTACACAAATTCAAATTAGTACTAAACCTTAAATTTAGTACTAATTTGAATTTGTGTACTTTTATATAGGTACATGCCAAAAAAAAAAAAAAGAGAAGATGGGTTTATAAGACGTTATCAGTTGGAGAGTTCTTAACCTTAAATTTATTTGCTTCTTCCTCGTTGCAAATGGGTTTATTTGGTAGAAACCTTGAGATTCGGGATCTGTGAGCAAAGGTTATTGAAAAAGCTTTCATGAAATTTCTAATATGAGAAAAGCAATAAGATGAATGTTAATTAAACCAAGTATAGGTAAATGAAAAGCAAGGGCCGAAGTCGAAACTAAAATTAACAACATCATTTTTATATATTAATGAAACAATGAATGCTTAGTGTTTATGGATTCCCTTATCTTTTTGTAGATATCTACTAAGAACAATGGAAACATGTCGAGACATACAAGGTTTCCGACAAATAGAAGTCATGAAGCTTTCCGATCAAACAAATAATTTTTTATGTCGAGACATACAAGGTTTGATTCTTATTCAAATGCATACCATAAGGCATTGTCTAATAAACAAATTATTCGTAGAATATATCTCATGTCTCGGTCTTTTGATTTCATTAGGTTTTGAGCATGGAGATTTAAACAAATCATGTAAATTGCAGTGGTTTTTCAAATTAAAATAGTATGAAGCATCCAAATTGAACTTGTTAATAAGATTTTCACAAGTACGCAACGAAACCAATTCAACCCAAATCCTTACTTGCTTCAACTCCGGTCGAGATAAATTGGAGATATAGAAGTTGATCGCATGGTTACTAGTAAGGCGTCCATCACTGCTGCTCATTTCAGAAAGAAAAGAATCTCTTTAGCAAATAAGTTGAAGATTAAAATCGTAGATTAATTGAAACAATATCAGAAACAAAAACTACATCAAAGGAGACATGAAACGTCATATTCAAACCATTCCAGCTACGGCAATAAAAACCCTCTAAAGTGAATGAGAGGTGAATTAGATCGTATGATTTTGTGAATGCGGGTATAAGACATCATCAATTCGAGAGATTTAAGAACTGAAATTCTTACTCGCAGCGAGATTGGGTTTCTACAGCAGGAATCCCGAGTTTAAGGGGGTTTGTAGGTCTGGGAATTCGGGTAATTCGTTCGGGTTCGGGTCATATCCGATGGGTTTCGGGTAATCGGGTGTGGGGGTTTTATACCTATTGAAAAACCGAAACATATACTGTTCGGTGTCGGTTTGATATTTTAAGGTTCGGATTGGTTCGGTTTTAAAATTAATTGCCCGAAATTTTTTTGGTATTTATTTGGTTCGGTTCGGTTTCGGATATTTTTTAGTCAAACTACAAAAAAATAGCCGACAATGTCCAATATATTTGAAATTTATATAAGTTTTTTTAATAAAAAATGAAACAATTCACATAAACTGGTTTTTTTATTAAACTAATTGAATAAATCTTAAATTTAACACAAACAAAATTGTAAAATTTACCCATTTTATTCTACATATCCAACTTAAAATCAAAATATTTATAACATAATTTATGTATCGGATTTTTCGGGTATTCATTCGGTTCTCGGTTTGGTACTGGTTCGGTTTCGATTTTTCGGTTCTAGACATATATGATCCATAAGGTATTCTGAAAAATTTAGTTCGGATTTGGTTCGGATAATATCGGTTCGGTATCGGGTCGGATGTTCAGGTACAGGTAAAAATTCCAGACCTAGGGGTTTGTTACGAACGATGTTGAAGATGGTGTTTGAAACGACGTTAATGGAATCAACTGCTAACATTGAAATGTGAAAGTATAATAAAGGAAAATTAAAGAAATGGAAGAGAATCGAAACTGTTGCAGTTGAATCACTAACGGAAATGGAAAGGAAAACAGAGACAATAGAAATGGGGAAGATTTTTTCTCTAAAGATATTGCCACGTATAAGCTTCATGATTGGTGACGTGGCAGGAGACTGGAAAGAGTCAATTCAACTTTTAATATATTTTTATAATATTTTAAGATTGTGAACAACTAACACGACACGTGTTACCTTTTTGTCTAAAAAATTAATTTAAAAAAAAACGTTCAAAATGTTTTTTTCTAGGTTTCAAACCTCAACTAACCTCGGTAATTTAAGTAGAGAAGAGACACTAGACAACTAAATACACTCGTATATATCACGGAAAGAAAGATATATAACTCACTACTAAAATTCTTTCTAAAAGTCATTCAGAAAAGTAGAAAAACATTTTGAAATGTTAATTTTTATAATATTTTAAAGATAACAAGCTCTAACAAGACGACACGTGTCTTCACATATTTATATAATTAATTAATTATTATTTTTAGTCAAATATGATTAATTATTAAAATTAATACAACTGTTAAATTAAATACAATATCTCAAATAAAATTAAATAACTATCCAAGAATAATAGATTTGTTATTTTATGTATTTAACTAATGTATTATAAATATTAAAATAACTAAAGTTTATCGAGTTTAAATTTCTTAATTTTATATATATTTAATGGTGGTAAATATATATTTAACATACCATATATATAAAGTTACGTTTAATGTTCCTAAAATACATTGCCACCATTTATATTAACTCATATATTATATATATACAAATCACATAAGTTTATGTCAATTTGTTTTTTTACTAATACACTTAATCTCTTTTTTAATATATTATTAAATATATATGTAAATATGATATAATATATAAAATGTTATTAATTCATATATAAAATAGAATAGATGATTAAAAAATGCGTTATACCTCAAAATAGAATAGATGATATAATACATAACATTGTTTGATTAAAAACACATAATCATAGCTAATAAAAATACATCAGAAATAAAAGCTAACTCTTTGTACAGATAAATATAAAAAAAAAAATTTTTAAAACGATAAGTAATTAAAATGTAAAAAGAGATTTTATAATAGCTAATATCAGTACATCAGAAATAAAAACTAACTATTTGTATGTATAAATACAAAAAAAAAAATTAAAATAAAAAAAATGATAAGTAATTAGAATGTAGAAAGAGGTTTTACAATAAATAACTATTTTACTATAAAATTTTAAGCATTTAGATAACATAATCCCTTGATTTAGTTGTCAAATTTATGTATTTATGTAATTAACAAAATAGCAAACAAATATATTCAAATAGTAACAACTAATATTGAAAAAGTTAAAAGGGGCAATTGCAAATATGCCACTGTTCACAAAAAAATTAATCAAATATGACACTGTTCACAAAATCATTACGAGCGTGCCACTGTTCACTGACTTAATAGAAAAAAAAATCTCACTTTCTCTCTCATCTCTCTCACGCCCAGATCTAAATTTTTTCCTCTCACAAAATTCTCCTCATTGAAATTGCAAATCGGATTTAGGTTATGGATCTAGGATTTTCGATTCTCTTTCGGCCATGTAAATCTCTGTAAATTCCTTCAATCGATTTTGATTTCCTGAATTGGAAGAAGAAGAAGAACATGTTTAATCCATGAATTTTGTTTTTTTTTTAATTCGATTTTGGTTACAAATTTGTGTTTTTGATTGGATTTTGGTCACGAATCTAAGCTTTCTATTCGATCTGGGTTACAAATTTGAGCTTTTGATTCGATTTTTGTTCAGATCTGGGTTTTTGTTATTTTTTTGTCAGATCTGGGTTTTGGTTATTTTTAGGGTTTTCCCGTTTTTATAAAGTTTTTAAACAGTTTTATAAGACTTTTTTACATGTCATTAAAAACTAAACAGTTAAATAATTTATAAAGTTTTTAAAAGGTTTATAAGGTTTTTAAAAGGTTTATAAGATTTTTATAAGATTTATAAAGTTTTTAAAAGGTTTATAAGATTGTTTAAAAATCTTATAAAACTGTTTAAAAACCTTATAAAACTTTACAAAAACCTTACAAAACTTTACAAAAACCTTTAAACAGTTTTACACGGTTTTTAAATAGTTTTATAATGTTTTTTTAACAGTTTTACTAAACCTTTTAAAAACATTATAATTTTTTTAACATTTTTATAAGATTTTTTTAACAGTTTTATAATGTAAAGGCAAAACCCTACCCCCCTCCCTCCCCCCCAAAAATCTATACCCTAAATGCATAATAGTTAACCCAAATTCTAAAATTTACAATCGTTTATGTTTGAATTTACTTTGAGATCTTCTTCTTCTTCTTCTTCTACTTCTTCTTCTTCTTCTCCTCCTCCTCCTCCTCCTCCTCCTCCTCCTCCTCCTCCTCCTAAATCTGCTCGAATCTTAGCGGAAATCTTCTCTTCTTCTCAAATCTTCTTAGCGAAAATCGCGACAGAGATCAGAGATAGTGAAATTAGAAATGAAGAGAATCGAATTCAGTGATAGTAAAATCCGATCTCATGATGGTGATCTCGTAGAGAGAGAGTAAAAACGAAATTTGGATGAGAGAAAAAAAATTGGATCTGGGAGATGAGCGTGAGAGAGATGAGAGAGAAAAAGAGATCTGTTTTTTTTTCATTTAAGTGAACAATGGCACTCTAGTAATAATTTTAAAACAATGGCATAATTGAAAAGTGGCATGCCAATAGTGGCATAACTCAAAAAATTTCAAGTTAAAAATCACTTTATATTTCAATGTTAATGCAATATAAATAAAAAAGTAACTAATTTAGTTTCAGCTTAATTATCATTAATTTTTTTACTAGCAACTAATATAGATCTAAAGAATTGGTTGTTTTTGTCAAAAATAAATAATAAGATAAAACATGTATAGATAAATATATAAAAAAAAATTAAAAAAGGGATAAAGAATTAGAATGTAAAAAGAGGTTTTATGATAGCTAATATAAGTACATCAGAAATAAAAACTAACTATTTGTATGTATAAATACAAAAAAAAAAATTAAAAGGAAAAAAAATGATAAGTAATTAGAATATAGAAAGAGGTTTTACAATAAATAACTATTTTACTATAAACTTTTAGCATTTAGATAACATAATCCCTTGATTTAGTTATCAAATTTATGTATTTATGTAATTAACAAAATTGCAAACAAATATATTCTAATAGTAACAACTAATATTGAAAATAAATAAAAAAATAACTAATTTAATTTCAAGTTAATTATCATTAATTGTTTTACTAGCAACTAATATAGATCTAAAGAATTGGTTGTTTTTGTCAAAAATAAATCATAAGATAAAACATAACATTTGTGTTCAATCTAATAAATTTTAAAACAAAACTCGCTCATCGCGCGAGACATTTTCTAGTATATATATATATATATATATTCCAATATACAATACCACTACTAAAAAAGTACCACATAGCATCAATTATTTTACATCATTCCCAAAACGACGAAAAAATGAAAAAAAAAAAAAGACGAGGACCTTTAGTAGTATCATTTCTAAACTGTTTTTTTATCGTATAGATTTATGAATTACTACATACAAATTATGAGAATTATTACACAGATGATTACACTACTAACAATTTTAGTCTTAACATGCGAGACTACTCCTAACGACTCTCCTTGCACAATGTTGAAAATTTCATGTAAATATTGCTTCCATTAATTTGTATTTTCCTAAACTCGAACTTCATACTTGTTGGTGTAGAAGCATTAATGAACCTTTTAATCAAACCACTGGATTAAGGACTTTCCAAAATAAAACTTACGTCATTTATTTATAATTAATGCTTATAGATGTTAAACCAATAAAACTTACGTCATTTATTAATAAGTAATGCTAATATATCAAATATCTATTATCATCTATCAACTTATGACACTAAGCAAAAATCTTAGCATCACTTATGAAATAATCGACCCAATCTTCTATCTACTAAATAAAAGCAGGTTTCAAGGTTAAAGGATAGGCGGAGGAGAGAATTCACAGATCTAAACGTATTGACTAAGCCGTGTTGACAGCCCCGAAAGGGTCTCAGGTAAAGGAGAGCATCGTAGGCACTAACTCATCAGTCATGACTCAATCCACTGTTAGAGATACCCCTTCACGACCACCGTATTGGCAGAGCCGTGTTGTTTAGACCGGAAACTCTTCTGGGTCTATCCAAAAATCTCGAGTACTTCGATCGCTACTTGTGTTTTGGAAGAAAGAATACAAAGCTTATGAAGATGTTGAGATCTAGAAAACTTAGAGAGAATTTAGAGAGAAATGATTTTAGAGAGAGAAACTTTTTATTAGAAATGAAAACTTGTCCCTTACATGGATGGGTATACCCTTATTTATAGGAGAGGCATTTAAGACGCTTACGTAAGCGCTTACCTCATTACACACTTATAGATTATTCTACACACTTAGATATTTCTTACATATTTATTTTAATTAAACATAATACTTATTGGGCTTCTTACTTCTTAGTGGACTCCTTATTGGGCTTCTTAGGCTTCTTATTTTTGGATTCCTTAGTGGGCTTCTTAGATGGCTTGGGCTTTAAGATGGCTTTCTAGTGATCCATCTCAAATTCAAGCATGTGATCTTCACAACATCCATAGCCATCGTCTGGACACACATACTTTGGCTCTGGTTCTTCATTTGTCTCCATGATCGTGTCGCTAGTGCAGAACTTTTCTATTTCTTCAAGGTTTAATTCTAGGTCTGGATCCTCAGGTGCTTGTGAGTCTTGCCAGTATACTCCTGCTGGTGGTGCTTTTCCATTTTTGCTGTCTTCTTCGCCGATCTTTACTTCAGTAATTTTGCTGCTTCTAAGTTGCTCCTGCTTCATCATATAGAACTGAAGGTCTTCATCAAGGTCCATCTGGTAGTCAACTTCGTAGAACGACCAATTTAGCTTGTATGAGATAGCGAACTTCTGGACCGTGTTGTTGAGTCGGAACGCGTAAGTTTGGAAGGTTTCAAAGATCTCATTGTCGGTCATGTTGAAATCTGGACGAACTCCTCTGCTAAGATCTTTGTGATGGATGAGTGTAGGCATTGCATGGATCTTTTTTGATTTTGGGTTGACACTGACAGGTCAGTGGAAGAAGTAGATGGTATATGGGTTGAAAAAGGGATTTGAAGTGGTCCTACCCCTTAGCTTCTTGAAAGGATAGTTGAGTGCTTTGGCTGAAGCACGAAGTTTGCTGTTCCAAACATTCATTGGTTCAAACCACCTCAGAAAGTTGATATGCCATTAGAGAAGCATTCCTGGGAATTAATATGTTGGTACAACCATGGAACATCGAAGATAATTCCAACAGTGTATACCGCACATAAATACCAGAGGAAACAGATGACTTCTTCTGGGAGGTTGCTTTGTCGGATACTGTATAGATGGGCAAACGGGTATTTTGGATGGATACCAAGCGGCGAGATGAAGTTGTTGAGGACTCCGTGGCTGGATAAGATCATGGACTGGTATCGGAAGATCTTCTATTTAAGGCGGTTATGGAGTTCTCCATTTTTGATCAGCTCCTTTGTATCTTCGGGAATGTTGCTTTCGAAATCGTAGAGAGATTTTGTCGAGGAACTGGAGCCTTGGCAGCTCATGATGGCGGAGATTGGTATTACTGGTTTACGACTTAACATATCGGCTAGAATATTCTCCTTGCCCTTTAAATAGGCAGAGTCGAAGTCATATTTTGAAAACCATTCACTCCAACAAAGTAGCTGCTGATGTGGCACCATCTTCTGGTTGAATTGTAGCATCTTCGGAAAGGATGGCATATCCATCTCAATCTTGAATCTATGTCCCATCAAGTAGAACTCGAATCTTTCAATAGCCTTTTTGACCGCTAGAATTTCTTTGAACGTAGAGTGATAATGCATTTCTGACTCCTTGAAACGTCCGCTCTTGTAGGCACAGATATGTCTTTTCCCATCAATCTCTTCGAACAGTATTGCTCCCCAGTATTTGTCGCTTGCGTCGGTTTGCACTATTCTTTTGCCGATAGAGGGAATCTTCAAGGGTGGCAGCCTTTGAGTCTCTAGTTTCAGCTTTTTTACTGCTTCAATTTGTCGTGTACTCCACTGTGGAGGATTCTTTTGCAACAGTTTTCTGAGTGGTTGTGTCAGCTGGGACAGCTTCGAAATAAATTCGCTGACATAGTTGATTACTCCAAGAAATTGTTGCACTTGTCTCCTTGTGAGATTCTCGTCAGGGAAAGTGAGTAGTTCTGTTGCCAGATGTGGTTGTGGTGTAAATTTCCCTTCTGCAATTTTGACTCCAAGGAACTCAATCTCCATTTTTGCGATGGTCATCTTCTTTGCTGCAAGCATGATTCCATACTATTGGACTAAGTCATGGAACTGTTTTAGAATTTTGGCATGGTCTCCAGCATCTTTGGAAAACAGTAGAATGTCATCGATGTAGATTAGTGCTGTGTTGACCAATGGTTGGAATATCCTTAGCATCGCTTGTTGAAATAAAGACGGAGCTGTCTTCAGACCAAATGGTAGGACTTTCCATTCCAGATGACGATCTGGTAAGCAGAATGTTGTCTTGTGCCTTTCTTCCGGTTTGACTCCAATTTGCCAAAATCCTGATTTCAGATCGAATTTTGAGAAGATGGTTGCTCCGGAAAGGTGTTGTAACAGTGCTTTTCTCGTTGGGAGCGGGAACTTGATATCTTGAAGGAATTGGTTTAATGGCTTGTAATCAATCACCAGCCTTAATTTTCCCCTAGCTTGTTCTGCTCTTTTGTTGACATAAAAAGCTTTGCACGCCCATGGTGAATTTGTTGTTGAGACTATTCCTTGTTGAATCAGTTGTTCACATTCCTCATGTGCTTGTTGTAGAAGTGCCGGGGGCATTCCCGCATGACTTGTCTTGGTTGGTGTAGTGATGATGTTCTCATTGAAGGGGAGTGACACAAAGAACGTCGGATTTAGCCATAACGGATTCTTGCACTTCTGAAGAAACTCATTGTGTGAATCTGCACAAGATTTCTTCATAATCTCTTCTTTTATGTTGTCGAACTCAGACGACATGGTGTCTTCGATAGGGAAGAGCCTTGGGATTGTTGTATAAGGCTTGAACAGATTCTTCCATCTGACTCCTCGGGGTTCGAAGGAGATATCGAACTTCTTCTTTAATGACTGGTAACAATCCCATCCTAGGATAATGTCTTTGCCTGGTGTTGTCGATCCAAGTACTTGAGCCATGATCTGACAACCCGGAAAAATTTCGATTGTGATCGCCTTAAACTTTGCTTTGATGAACAATGATCCTGCATTCGCGACTCTGAACTCCTAATTATACGGTAGCCACATCGATGCTGATAGAATATTAGGGTTCATGATCGATATATGTGCACCAGTGTCTATGAAAGCGATGATATGAACTGGTCGCATCTTCTTTTCCGGATCAAAGATGGTTACGGGAAGATGAGGTGTCTGTATATCTTCTTCTCGTTGAGGAATCTCCGTGATCTTGTAACATCCTTCTTCATCTTCGGATGAATCTTCTTCTTCAGTATCGGAATATCCACATATTGCGTCTTGCTCGTCACAATTATATGATAGGACTGACTCGAGATCGTGTTTGTCAAGATCGAGATCAGGAGCAATATTAGATATTAAATTGATTAGATACTGCTTCTTCTTCTTGGATTTGCTGGGACAGTTCTTTGCGAAATGTCCTTCCTTATGGCAGAGGAAACATCTTGTTGTTTTCTTGAAGCTCTTTTTCCTTCTGAAAAATCTTTTGCGCCGGAATGGATACTTGTTTGGAAACCTCTTGGTCTCATGATGTTTCTTCTTACGATCGCACGAACATGATTTCTTCTTCTTCGAACACTTGATGAACAAGTCGGATTTTGAACACACCTTTGTCAGATGTTTTGAATTATCCATGAATTCTGACCAAAATTGTTTTTGCCTGCAGAGCTTGTCTAGCGTTCTGAAAACATGCTGTTGGATCTGGCCGATGGTAATTTCTTCAACCGTCTGGTTTTGTTCTCTGATGTAAAGCTTCGTTTGTTGGCTGAGATAATCATCAATGGATGAAAGGTAGACGTGCTTGAGGCTTGGATTGTTTAGGTCGTCAAGTGCATAGTACCGCTTTGTCTGTCTTTCAAAGTGCTTTGCAAGATCTTTCTTCTGGAGAGAACAACATTTTGCCGTAAAATATTCTTCTTGCAATTGATCCTTGATGTGGTTGGGAGTCCCGATGAATTCTTTGTGAATTTCACCAAGTACTATCGGAATAGTAGATTGATAAGCTCGTAGCTGCCTGTAATCTCCAAGGGAATCCCACCATTCTTTTAGTGAACCGGAAAGTCTGGCTGCAAATTGTTGTATCACCGTGTATGTTGGTGAAGTAAGAGCTTCAGAAGTCATCCATGCTCGAAACTCATCGAGACGTGCATTCCATTTGTGAAATGGAATGTCATCAAATGTGAACGTAATGACTCTTGAAGCGAATTGCCTTGCTTGCCCGGGATCTCCTTGAAATTGATGAAACTGATTATTGGGCATCTCTTCATCGCTGGGCATTTCATCTATTTCAGGTTCTTCTTTAGGGCCGCTGTTTTCTCCTATAGCAAATTGCTTCGGGAGTGATCTCTCATCTTCTGTAGATATATCACCATCATATGAGCTTGTATCAGATATATGGTTGATTGTTGGGAGATGAGTAGCTTCTTTTGTCTGATAGGTTTTGGGTTCTTGAACTTTGTTTGCCATAGAAGTGAGTAGATCAGTCATTGAGAATTCTATCATCCCAATGTCTTCAGCCTTGCCTTTGCCTTTATCTTCTTCATTAGATCCTTGACTGGATTATGAAGGAGAAAAGCTCGGTTTTTTAGCTGGCTGAGGTGCTTCTTCTTTGTATTTTCTTGTTTTCTCCTTGTAAGGATTTGTTTTGAATGTTGGGAAGGTTGGCACCTTGAATCTGGATGTATACAGCTCATCTGATGATAGGAAATTGTCCATCTGTGACACCGATCTTGGCCTTTCTTGCGAAAGAAAATTTGGCAAGTAAGATCTTTGAGAGGAAGGTTCTGGGAACTCGCTGAACGAAGGAAGAACACTTTTAGTTGGCCTTTGAGACTTGACATCTCTTTTTCTCTGAGTTGGAACTGAGAGGTGTTGATCGACGTATTTTGCGCCATACTCATCATTTCCCTGTGAAGTTGTTCTAGACGAGCATTGATCTCTGATATCGAGTTTTGTAATGAGACCATTCTTTTGTTGTGACCACTTGCTATCTGATCCACCTTATGGTTGATCGTATAAAGAAGTTTGTTCTGGGCCATCGCATTTTCTTATTGCCAATTGAGGACTTTTTCTGCCTGAGATAACAGATCAAGGCCAGAAGAATTAACCGTAGATGGTCTAATCTTCGGGCTGTGGACAACGCCGTCTTTGGTAAAGTCTTCAAAAGGAGGAAAGTCATTCGGATTAAACATCATAATCTCAGGAGGTTCTGGTTTCTTTGGCTGGGAATATTGAACTATGAACTCGTATCTTCCATTGTCTTCGCCGAACGTGCCCACCGATGGGTCTCCTTCCAAATATCTTTTGTAGAGAGGGTCCTTCTTTGATCTTCGTCTTCTGCATTTATCTTTGTCAGACTCGTAGTCAAGATAGTCGTCTGTGCATGCCGTGTAGTTGCAGACGTCGAAGAAACAGTATCCATTTTCTTCTTTAAACGGATACATGACTGATCCATTTTGCTCAAAGGATATGGGTTTCAGATATTGATCTTTGTAAGGACCATGGAACTCGCTCTCATCAATTTGGATGGAGAATTGTGTGAACATCGGTCTTCAGAAAGATGATGATCTTGCCTTTTCAAACTTGATTTCCGTGAGGCCATCGTTACTTGAGTGGAAAGTTGCTTCAGATATTTGTATCGGGCCTTGCGGTGCTTGATGAAGCTTCTCATAGCTTGTCACCCATGTTTCAGGAAGCTTCTGTATTAGTTCTTCACGAGATATCTGTCAAGGGATCTGGATCGCATTTGGTGCCTGGGAAGCTGAATTAACTTCCAGGAACAACGCTTCATCTGATGAATGAAGTAATAGATCCAGGGCATGATCTTGAACGCGGTAGACCATTTGATGATGTAGTGTAGCGATGACACTATTCTCTTGCATCGGTGCTCCAACGATCTGCAGTTGAACTTTAAGCGCCTTCAAAAGATTGGGATCTTTCAAAGATACATTAAAGTTAGGGAACAATGTTACGAAGATTGTTCCTGCGTTTAAGGTGGTTTGAACGGTTCCAATACACGCCTGTTGGTAAGTCTTTAGTCTAGAATCGACCAAAGTTATTCTCGCTGTGACCGGTAGTCCTTTTCTGGCATGTAGAGTGAGACCGATTCGTACAACTCCAAAGTGGAGATGTGTAAATCCTTGTTGCTGCCAAAGCCTCAGAAGTTGTTCTGGAATATTCAACATGATGAACTGTTCTTCTTCGGTGGCCGGAACTTGGCATGATGAGAACTTGCTTGCTTGAACATACTCTTTGACTCTTTTGGTGGATGACGATCTTACTAGTTGAGTAACTCCACGAACAGAAAAGAATCCAGGTTTTTTAGCAAAGATCTCATACGGGTTGACGAGAGGAAGAGTAGTTTCAGGCATTCGATCACCTGGAACATATTCTACCTCATAAAGAGAATCTATACTAGAGGATGATGAATTATTTTTGTGATTTTTGTTTTTAGGTAAAGTAGAAAACTGAAAATTTGGAGAAACGATTTGAGATTCAGACATGATTATGAGAATTAAGTTTCCTAGATACCCGAACGATCAACATAAACAATGATTCTCTCAAACAAAACACAAGTCCTAGGCTCTGATACCACATGAGCATGAAAAAAGAGAACACGTGGCACTGAACTTCATAACTTTCGTTCGAACTTACTTTTGGGCCTCATACTCTCTTGCCCCATTTATGAACAACCCACAGCCAAACACAACCTGCTCTTCTCCACCATTATCCCGGCGACTCCTCCTCGTCCTCCTCCTCCTCCCATTCTCTCCAACTCCATCGGAGAACTGCAAACAGCAACCGTTACCCATAATCCAGCCGTTACACGATCTTTAATACACATCATATCCCGCACTAACTCTTATCTTAATTGCATAACAACTACAATCCCAAACGCCCTTTTATTTATATTCCTGTATTTATCAAACCTTACTTCTAGATCTTCCATTGTTTTTCTCCTTTGAGTTTCAATTGAGGTTTTTGTTTTTCTCGATCCCAATGGCTTCTCCCCGTATTATAAAGTCCAGGTCAAACAAAATTGAGTGGTGCACTAAATCTTTTCCCTTAATACAAGTTGTTGCCACACCATATATTAGTTCTTTTGTAAGAGATCACTTTACGGGTTGCTTTCAGATACTCATTATCTTCATAATGTGGTGGGAGATACAGTATTTAAAAGAGAGAAGGAATGAAATTGGATCAACTTATTCCATATGTATCACACAGTCGAGATACAAAGGCAGCCCTGAGACAGGTATGGGGACAGAAAACAATGAAACAATTGTTTTATAGAAACGGGTGCGACATAGGTACAACAACAAAAACATAAGAAAAAATCTATATAGAAGGGATACATAAGAGAAAAATCTAGAATAATATCTAAGGTAGTTACATAATTATATTTTGTTGACCTCTTAATTAGTGTGTGATGAGGTAGAAAACGTGAAAGAATAGATGAAAAGATGAAGAAATAACAATGTTAAAACCCTAATTAACCATTATAAACTAGTTTTGTATGTGTATTCCTTTTTCTTCTCTAGAATTTTGGAAAGATAATTATATAAAATGTATTTTTTTGGCCCAAACATTTAGGAAACCTTTCCAAGCCATCCCCATGACGTCTCTGTCCCCGAAACGGGAACGTCATACAAAATGGCGTCCCAATCCAAGGTTTTTGTTCTACATGAATTTAAAGAGCTTTCGAGGTAAATGATACAGCTACATCAAACCTCTAGTAACAACCTACTCTCTCTCTCTCTATATATCGATTTACACTTTCTTCCTTTCACATGATAATATGATATTATATTAGAAAATGGGACTATGTGATGCTTGTCTAATCTCCTGTAAAGTCCAACTACTTATTAGCCATGTGTTATTGCATAATAAGTTAAATTTCTTCAAAGTATCTTGCGATCATTGTTAAGTATGAGAATATGATATTTTCAGTTCTTTCTTCAAAAGAAAGTTCCCACTGTTGAAATCAGAAACCGAATAAAAAACATTACAAATATAAAAATAAGGAACATAATAAGAAGAAGGAGAAGGAGAAAGATAAAAGCAAATATAAGGTATGAGAACCGTTAGCTACTTTTCCCCCTTAGAATAGCTTAATGGTAAAGTCTTCTCCCATTTATATGAGTTGGGCTACGTTCTTTGCGATTGACTTTGTCCATTGTTGGTACAGAGTTTACATGGACCCTGATGGAGTTGCAGAAGAGATGAATGACAAATTTACAGAGCCGGTTAGCAGGAGGTCAAACCGGAAATGAGTTCCAAACCAAAAGTATTTAAATTGAATTTCGGTTTTGTTATTTGATTGTTCTGTTTCAGTTAATAATGAAAGACTTGGTATTCCTTGTGTTAAGGAACCAACTTTCACCACTTTCCCATTCCCACACTTGTAGGAGTTACGGCTCCACGTTTGTTTCTGTATTCCCTATTTAAGTAAATGAAAAAGCCAAAAATAGGCAATCTTAATTGCCAAACAAAGTGTTCTCTGTTTTATTTTCCTCTAGCAATCTGAGATCCCATCAACTTGGTACCAGAGCGCTTTCTCGCTTCTTGTTGCGGTATTCTCACTGAATCAATGTTAGCAAGACCATCAACACCATTCCAGAACAAAAAACCAAAAATTCAAATAAGCAGGCTATGGCGGACGATAACACTTTCGACGCCAAGGATCGGATCGATGCGATGGACGACCACCTCAACCGCTTGGAGGGCTCGTTGGACAAAAAGCTTCGCGGGTGGGAAACCACGCTCGCTCGCACCATGGAAGACGCAATGAATCGTATGAGATAGCAAATGGTAACCAACCGGGAGAGTGAGGCTAGCAGACCAATAAGCGGAGGGTTTCCACCAATAATTCCACGAGGTGAACAGATCGAGCAATTTCCTCCACCACCACCACCACCAATACCGCATCACCACACTTGAAACCATTACGTTAAACTGGAGCTTCCCCGATTTAATGGTGGCGATCCGACAGAGTGGCTCATGAAGACAAAGCAGTACTTCGCGTACCAGGAGATACCCATTGACCAGCAAGTCAGCTTTGCCTTATACCATCTTACGGAGGAGGCCAACCAATGGTGGCAGGCAACTGCGAAAAAGCTCAGAATCCATCCGCTTCACACCACTTGGGAGGTATTCGAATATGAACTATGGGCACGATTCGGCTCAACCAACAGGGAGAATTTCCATACGGCTTTGTCCAAGATACGTCAAACGTGTACCCTGTGTAAGTACCAGCGGGAGTTTGAAAGACTACAAAACTTGGTGGACGGTTGGTCGGAGGAAGCATTAGTAGGGACGTTCTTGAGCGGACTACATGAATCCATCGACAATCATGTTCTGATGTTCGCACCAATGACCATGAAAGACACCATCAAATTGGCACGACGTAGCGAGGAACTGCTGCAACAGAGAAAGAGATTTTCATCTTGGCAGTGGGTTCCCGCAAATGGGGCACCAGCGAGACCATTGCTCACTGCACCGTCGTCACCAGGGACAAGTCAGGTTAAAATTGCAGGAACTACGGGGCAGTAGACACCAAAACGGTTAAGCTGGGATGAGATGAAGCGCAAGCAAAGCTTGGGGTTGTGTTTCAGTTGCAACGAGAGATACACACCGGGGCATAAGTGTAAGAAATCCCAACTGCTTCTTATGCTTGGGGGGGTGTCGACGATGAGGAAGACGATGAATTTGTCGATAGTAGCGACATGGTGGAACCGGAGATCTCTTTACAATCACTTATAGAGTAGGGTTCGCCAAAGACATTGCGGGTTCAAATTGAGGTAGCACATCGACGGTTGGTGGCATTGATCGATAGTGGAGCCACCCACAATTTCATTGGAGAGAAGGAAGCAATCCGATTGGGTTTAAAATTGACACCGACGACACCGTTCAACATTGTGTGGCTGATGGCCACCCTCTCCGATGTCGCGGTGTTTATCAGAAGGTGACGACTCGATTGGCAGGCGAAGTTTTTGTGATCGACTTGTATGGCCATCCTTTGACAGGCCTCGATATCGTGTTGGGCGTGAGTTGGCTACAAACGCTTGGGCCAGTAATTTGCGACTAGAAAGCCTAATCCATGGAATTTGAATGGGCTGCAAAATGAGTTACAGTTTTTGGCCTCCACCGGATCCAATTTGGCGAGGCCTAGTCCGATGAGATAGAGAGAGGCGAAACAAGGTCAGTCGATTTTTGCTCTTACGATTCAGGCATCATACGCAGATGAAGTTCATGAATAATAAGTCTCACCTGCTTTTGGACGATTGTTGAGTCGGTATGATGCAGTGTTCCAGACACCAACAACCTTACCTCCGTCGCGGGATATCGAGCACCATATCATTCTCAAGGAGAGCTCGGATCCTGTTAATGTTCGTCCTTACCGCTATGCTCACTTTCAGAAAGAAGAGATCGAGCGCCAAGTGCAAGCTATGCTGGATTCGGGGTTGATTTGACCAAGCTCAAGCCCATTCTCGTCACTAGTACTTCTGGTCAAGAAAAAGGACGGATTGTGGCATTTTTATATGGATTACAGAGCATTGAATGCAGCAACGGTGAAAGATCGCTTTCCAATTCCCATGGTTGAAGATATGCTGGATGAGTTACACGGAGCTGCTATCTTCACCAAGTTGGATCTCACCGCAGGGTATCACCAAGTCCGAGTACACGAACCCGATATTCTAAAAACAGCATTCGGGACACACAATGGGCACTACGAATACTTGGTAATGCATTTTGGACCCTGTGAAGGCTCCTTCCACGTTTCAGGCATTTTGATGAATTCGATTTTTCGACACCTCTTGCGCAAATTTGTCCTCGTATTTTTCGATGACATACTAGTTTATAGCCACTCCGAAGAAGAACACCTGCACTACGTCCAAACATTTTTGGAGATATTGTGCAACCACGGTCTCTTGTGTCAAACGGAAGAAGTGTGACTTTGGTAGAAGTAAAGTAGAGTACCTAGGCCATATTATCTCTGGTGACGGGGTCAAGGTCGACCAAAACAAATTCCGCGCAATGACGGACTGGCCTGTTCTGACTACGGTAACAAAACTACGAGGGTTTTTGGGCCAAACTGGATATTACAGGAAGTTTGTACGTAACTACGGGGAGATTGCCTGACCACTCAACAATCTTCTCAAGAAAGGCAAATTCGAATAGAGCGAGGCATCAGGAACCGCGTTCTCCAGTCTCAAGACGGTAATGACGACCACACCAACACTCTCATAGCCTGATTTCTCCATTCCATTCCTCATCCAAACTGATGCCTCCGATGAAGGCATTGGTGTTGTGCTCATGCAAAATGGGCGCCCCTAGCATTCCTAAGCCACTCGCTCGGTGTTACAAAACATAGCTGGTCCACATATGCTCGAGAGATGTTGGATATTGTTGTGCCTGTCCGCACATGGAGACCGTACCTGATGGGTAAGCGCTTCACGATTCAGACGGACCAAAGAAGTTTGCGTTATCTTCTTGAAAAATGCATACTTACTCCGGAGCATCAGAAGTGGATGTCAAAGTTGGATGGGTATGATTATGAGATCACTTACAAGCCGGGTAGTACCAACAAAGTGGCTGATGCTCTTTCTCGCCGCAAGGAGAGTTTGTGCCTCAATGCGGTCTGTAGTCAGCAAGCTGTCCTTTGGGATGAACTTCATCAGCTCCAGACCAGCGATCCTTACTTGTTACGAGTGAGTCAGCTGGCCATCTCGGCTCCTGAACAACCTTATGCGCATCAGAACAGACTGTATGTTTTAAAAACCGTGTGATTATTCCTCCTAACTCATCTCTTGTGCGTTCTTTTTTGCACAAGTACCATAACGCTCCAGTGGGTGTAGTCAGCAAGCTGTCCTTTGGGATGAACTTCATCAGCTCCAGACCAGCGATCCTTACTTGTTACGAGTGAGTCAGCTGGCTATCTCGGCTCCTGAACAACCTTATGCGCATCGGAACAGACTGTATGTTTTAAAAACCGTGTGATTATTCCTCCTAACTCATCTCTTGTGCGTTCTTTTTTGCACAAGTACCATAACGCTCCAGTGGGAGGCCATTATGGGGTTTTGCAAACTTTCAAACGGTTGGCTCAGATGTTCTATTCGCCATCGATGCACCGTATAGTACGAGAGTATGTCGCAGCTTGTGATATATGCCAGCGAGCAAAATCGGTTAGTATGTCCCTTGCGGGTCTCCTCCAACTCTTACCGATTCCAAATCAGGTTTGGGAAGATTTATCTCTGGACTTTGTCGATGGTCTTCTTTCGTCCGACAAACACACCACCATTATGGTTGTCGTCGACCGTTTGTCAAAAGCAGCCCACATGATTCCACTATCGCATCCCTACACCTCGCGACTGGTTGCCTCTAAGTTTATTCAATTTGTGGCTAAGTTACACGGCTTGCCAAAATCCCTTGTCAGTGACCGCGATCCGATCTTTATCAGTGCATTCTGGCAAGATCTTTGGCGTTTATTAGGCACTCAGTTGTGTATGTCATCAGCTTACCATCCGGAGAGTGACGGACAAACAGAGGTAATAAATCGATGTATCGAGCAATACTTGCGTTGCTTTGTACATAACAAACCAAAACAACGGAGTATCATGCTCCCATGGGCTGAATATTGGTATAACACCACATACCACTCTTCGATTTGTATGACACCCTTCAAGGCAATATACGGTCGAGATCCACCTCCATTAGCTGGTTACAAAATTGGCACCACACCTATTCAGAAGCTGGATGAACAATTGGTGGAGCGTGACGCGCGCTCCTACACAATCTCAAGAAACACTTGGCGGTTGCAGCAAACCGAATAAAGCAAATAGCCGATGCAAAATGTCGTGATGTTAACTTTGAGGTTGGTGCTTGGGTCTTCCTCAAATTATGGCCTTATCGCCAACACTATATCTTCCGCCGTACCTCGCAGAAGCTACCTACCCGGTACTATGGTCCTTTCCAAATCAAAGCTCGTGTCGGTCCGGTGGCCTACCGACTCAAGCTGCCAGAAGGCACAAAAATCCACTCGACTTTTTATGTCTCCTTGCTGAAGCAACGTGTGGGCACCGATATGCCGACGTCAGCAAATGCGGGAAATTCTGGTTGCTTGGCAAGGCCTTCCTCGGGAAGATGCTACTTGGGAGGATGCAGAGCAACTGCAACAGAGTTTTCCTAGTTTGAATCTTGAGGACAAGCTTCATCTTAGCGAGTGGAGTAATTAATGATGGAGTTGCAGAAGAGATGAATGACGAAGTTATAGAGCCGGTTAGCAGGAGGTCAAACCGGAAGTATTTAAATTGAATTTCGGTTTTGTTATTTGATTGTTCTGTTTCAGTTAATAATGAAAGACTTGGTATTCCTTGTGTTAAGGAACCAACTTTCACCACTTTCCCATTCCCACACTTGTAGGAGTTACGGCTCCACGTTTGTTTCTGTATTCCCTATTTAAGTAAATGAAAAAGCAAAAATAGGCAATCTTAATTGCCAAACAAAGTGTTCTCTGTTTTATTTTCCTCTAGCAATCTGAGATCCTATCAGACCTTATCACTTAATTTTCAGAAAAGGAAACACAATGGAGATAAAAATCTTGAAAGACACCAAAAAAAACCAAATAAGTTATGTACTGATGGCAATGCTTCTTCTTAGTTGAGCTTAAATTTGACGATTTCGTTGACTAGCACAGTGGTGTTACAATAAATTTGACCCTATCACTTAACTTCCTTAGCAAAATTTTAATTTGGTTGTCCATATACAATTAACTTTTGGAGCTTTAGGTCAAAGCTTGATGAGATGGACGCAATGTTGGACACTCTCATTTTTGTAGTTCACATCCAAAGAGGTTTAGAAGCAGCTACTTAACTCATTTTAAACAACTTTGTTAGATAAATTTTCTTCTGTTATCTTTTCCAACTTTGTGCATTCTAGGTCACTAAAGACATCCTTTTCATCTTAGTCCCATAACTCATGTTTCTGATAACCCACAAATGTCTTTTTCGTCAAGAAAAAAAGGAACAATATAATATTGGAGAATGATAATCAAAGAAGGGAGTTGAGCAGAGGCTAAGTGGCAAGTGCAAGACTCTGCATCAAAAGGAGGGCTCGCCGTTTTCAAGTTTAGAGGACATAAATAATAAAGTTGTAGCTCATTGGTTTTGTGTTATTGTTTGTTGTTGAACCTCAATTGTGTTGAGACTTGAGCAACGATGGTGATGGTGTAATCGGTGTCGATTGATTCAGTAAAAGAGTGATTTTGTATAACCTCAATTGTGTTGAGGCTTTTCGTTGTTTTAAACACATAATAGTCACGATCTTATAGGCTTATAAGATAATAACCTGGAAAATATCTCTGTGTCCATTGATTTCTACCATTTAATTACCATATTTTTAAAAATGTTTGATGAAGCTAATTTAATTAATCAGACTTAAAACAATATAAAACCAATAAGTATGTGCCGGCACTCACCTAGTCATTCAAAACTAAAAATAGGATCGGTGTCTTGTGTTTTAATTTTCCCGCAAAATTAGATTTTCTGCAGGTTTTATTTTTAATTTTTCCTCAAAATTATATTTTCAGCAGATTTAAAACCCTAAGCTAATTTGCAATTCTTCTTCCATTTCGCTTAAATAAGAATCGGAGATTTAGAGCTGAAAATCCATCGTCTTCCTCCGACGACCTCCATTGGTTCTTCATCGCCGGTCTCTCTCTCTCTCGATTTGACCATGTTATCGCCGGAGACTCATACTCTTTTCGGAATCTTATTTCTCTGTTATCAATTTTAGAGACTGTAAGGAGAACATTGAAAGTCTCGCTGCGAGGGTTGCTCCTGATCTTAATCAATTGGATTATATGATGATTACAAGGTCTCTGTTACTTAGAATAAACATTTTTATAGCATAATTGGATATTACTATAGTTAAGTGTCACTTTTTAATGGATAAATCGTGTTTATTTCGTTATTGCCCTCATTCTGTTTACATTCTTCTGCTTTGTTTCTTGTTTGGATAAGTTCTCATTGATTCATCTATTGACGTTAGCTTGGGTTTTGATTGAGTCTATCCTCTATTGTGATTAGTGACATGGTCATTGTTTGTTCACTGTTTAGATTAGGTTCTTATTTCATTGAGGTTGATGATTGGCTTTTTTTATGGATAGTTCATTGTACTCAGAGAAATTTCTTAGTTGGTTAAGTTTGGTCTCAATATTTTTATTTGGTTCATCCTTATTTATCATCTCAGTTGTTCCTGACTAATGTGAATTTGATACATTTTTTAATTTCTTTGTTCAGGGAAACAACGCAGAGAAAAAGATTCAAAGGCATAGTTTTTGATCCAAAGCGTGTGTTGTCAACTCTGATTGAAACTGTAATAGGCACGAAGCAAATAGAGAAAGCATAAGTGGATCCTATGGTTGGTTTCGACAACAAAGAGTAACTTTGAGACGGTAGATAGATATAACAGACCATATATATGGTTATATATATATATATATATATATATATTATTTTTTTGTTGAAATTTATGGTTATATATATTGTATGTTATATTTTTTGTCTTAAGACACAAACTAGTGTTCAGTGAATTTGACGTTGAATGAGTAAAACTGAACTTTGGCTTTTTGATAAATTCCTAAATTTCGCTATATTTCTTTGTTTCTAGTTTTGCCAACTGAATCACAATTCTCGTACAGGTGTCATTAACATAAAAGATATTTAGTATTCTTACCAAGTTCAAAACATTAGTTTGTTTGAGCAAGTTAAACGTTTATTAAAATACACATGCTTCACGTTTTGTGGCTGTCTGAAATTATTTTCATTGAGTGATAAGTGACAGAAAGGTACCAGAATCCACAAACTACTACATGCACAATTCAAAGTGATAATAAGAACAGAAGATCCCAGAGTTTCTACTCTCACAGTATCTTATTCTCTCAATAGCTAATGAAGAAGATTAAAAGAGAAAAAGGCTTAAATTAAAGAGCTCCTTCATTCATTTGCAAAGGACTCTCCATGCTCCAAGCACTAAGACTTTCAACGTTGACAGTTTGGGTACCATTATTAAACACGTACAAATGTGCATTCGCATTAACAGCTTTCACTGGATACACTCTTGACGTTATCACTGTCTTACCTAATGCTCCAAAGCTCTCTACTACGGAATGATCAATCTGTCATTTATATACTTCCATTTTCTATCAATCATATACATTAAAAACAAGCTGAAATATCAAAGATCTTCTTATAGGTTGTATTTACGTACCAAACTCCTAAGTGAAATCCTTCCATTAGATAGATCAGCATTGACAAAGCCCCCAAATGGCGGTTTTATACATCTTATCCTTTGGTAGTGGACCCGTGTCTTGCTTTAACGACGAACTACAAGGGAAATACATGTTTCATTAACGTTAGAAATATTGAAGGAATCAAATGAAAAGCATTTTATACATGGAATTTAAGCATATGGATCAAGGAACGTACGGTCTCGCATCGGAGCACATGAGGACTTTAGGTTTATGAGTTGAAGTGTCTTTAAATACTGTAAAGAAGATGGGCGTGTACTCTTCCATGTCCTGAGTCGCTAACGTAATCAGTCCAAAAGGTCCCACACCGCCGGTCACGTTCGAGCCTTTCAAATTACATAATTCCAATGGTTTAAACGTGAAACTCGGGTCGAATGGTTCCGCTTTCTCTAGACTTCCGACATAGAACGTTACTTCCAAATCAGCTTGAGCAGGAGTAATTCCTTTGATTTCTAAGCGTTGACCCATCTTGATCTCTCGATTGTTCATTCGGACGTAATTGCTTCTTAGTGACTCTATTTCTTCAATAGGCCAAAACCTTAGTTGCTTCTTAGTTGAATCAAGGAGCACCGTTCGTGGAATTGCCTATAGTATACCAACAGTTTATTACTTTCATGGCGTCATCTAGAGATGTGTCAGATTCGTTGGCCCAACCCCACAATATTCGTCTGTTCTTCTTGTAGTCAAAGAATGTTTTCGAAGCGTAGAAATTACCATAGTCGAATCTAAGACCGTCCCATCCATCTGGTGAATTACCATCGGGTACGTACCGGTCTTTCTTCCGATCGTATTTGCCAAGCGTGTAATACTCATACCGGGTATCGTCCAAGCCAACACGTGCTTAATGTTTGAACCAACATAATCCAATTCCAAACCGTTTTCGAAATCGGTTAAAGAAACCGGGAAGAAGTCAGGGCATTCCCACATACCGGTGGATTCTTTAGAGTGTACCGGGTGCTTAGCTTTGACCCAATGTTTGAAATCTCAACTCTTGTAGATGTAAGCGATTCCTCTATGTTTTCTCTTCGACCCCACGAGGGTTCTCCAATGACCGTCTTTGGAAAACCAAGCTGTGGTCGGGTCACGGAATGCAGAACCGTTCATGGTATAGTCCGGCATCGCAATGTTATAGCAAAGTAAAGAAACTGAATGATGAGAATGAAAATCTCTGATTTGTTCTTATTCCTTCAAGAGCTTTAAATAGCAAAATACATAACTGCCTCCTACTATATTTTCGGAGGACTTTTACACGATTGAAACAACAACTAAGAGACCTATTTTACTGCAACTACTACTACTTTCTAGGTCCTTATTCTTGACTAAGTCACTAGACTAAGTCTAACCAAACAAATAAACCAACACGCAATTGGATTATCGTCCGGTTTGATCCATTTCCTGAGGTAAGGGTCTGATGGGTCTTGAGGGATTGCGTAGCTTTGCATCTGAGTTTCGTTCTGGTTAAGGCCTGTGTAGAGGATAACCGGTCCTTTACCCGGTACAATGGTGATTGAACCTGACCATGTACCCTTGATATCGAACCATTTTGAAGGGTAAAGTGCCGGTTCAAGCGCCTCCCAATTAACCAAGTCTTTTGACACGGAATGTGCCCACACAATATTATCCCAAACCACACCTTTCGGGTTATATTGGTAGAACAGATGATAGAAACCTTTGTAATACACTGGACCTGTTTTTGAATACCCAAAATTATATTTATTGTATAAAATCAATAACGATGCGTATAAATTTTAAAGGCAAAATATGAGGAATTACAACAACAAGAAAAATTTGATAGACTCACCATTTGGATCTGTTGCAATTGTCGAGAATGCCACGTGAAAACACAAGAAAACAAAGGAATATGAGGTTAGTTTATTTAAATTTCACTTAAATTTTATATTAGGTTTTGAGGAAAATAAGTTAGGATATAGCGATGAACATGGGATTTCGATGTAGGTTTAACAAATCATTTATAAAGATGCATGTAAAGATTTAGAATAATATTTTTAATTCGCATAAAAATATTTTTATCATATTGTATTGGGTAATGAAAACAAAATACTTTAAAAGAAAAAAATAAGAATGAAAATAAAACAGATTTTGACAAGCTTAAAACTAACTACATTCTTTTCCATTCTCAGACAAAATCTTCCTTTGGACAAGCATTTTTATATATTTTTTTAAAGCATAGCTGTGTTCTCTTGTTATATATATGCTGGGATATTTGTAAATTTATAAAGCTATAAATTTAATAAGGTATGTATAAAGGGATTTTTTTTCATGCGAACATATCCATGCATAAGTTTGATTAAGCGGCACAAAAAGATAAATATTTAAATATAAATACTCCATGCAGAAATTTAAAACTACTCTCCCCTACACTTTATATGACGTATTTATCAAATTATATAGATTAAGAATGTAAAATCGGATCGGAGAAGAATAAATAAAGGTTTTTAGGTTCTCAGACTATACACTACAAGAAAACAAGCTCATTTCCAACAACATTTGCAACAGATTTCAATTTGTCACAAAATTCCAACAGATTTGCGACAATTATCTGACGAGGAGTATTTCCGTCGGTAATCAGTAGGAAAGTCCGACAGAATTATTTTCCGTCACAAATCCGTCGCAAATATTGCGACAGATTTCCGATTAACGTTATCCGTCATAGAGTGCGACGGATTTGCGACGGAAAATAGAGCCATTTCACTTTGTATACACAGTTTGTTAATTGAGATACATTTTCAAAGGAGCTGTCGCAAATCTGTCGATACTTTGCGAGGGATTTTCGACGAATTTTATAAAAATGTTGTTTAGGGCATAGGGTTTCATTTAAAACTTGTTAGAATCATAATTTAACATCGTATTATGTATATACAACGTGTTAAATGAGATGCATTTTCAAATGAGCTGTCGTAAATCTGTCTGTACTTTGCGACAGATTTGCGACAAATGTTATAAAAATGTGGTTTAGGGTATAGAATTTCATTTAAAACTTGTTAGAAACATAATTTAAGATCGTATTATGCATTTACAGTAGTACTAACATGTCAAGCTTATAACTTTCCTAAATTATATGTTTTTGTTAAAATTTATAAAATTTGAATCTTTTGTAAGTGTAAGTATAAGTTTTAGTAAATGTGCAATGTCAAATGTAGAAGTTTAATGTCATGAAGTTAGAAAACTATTGAAAATCATTTCGGTTGCTTAGGTTACAAATTTTTAGAATAAAATAGGTAGATTATGTTTGTTTAAACAATTTGTATGTTTTTCCAATGCCTAAGCCCTGATTATACCCTAAATCTGTCACAAGTTTGTCGCAATATATTTGCGAGTTGCGACAGATTAGTGACAGCTTTTAATTTTTTTCGATAGGCGGCAATTTTCACCGCCAAAACAAAAATTTCTTCATTATTTCGACAATTATCCGACGGAAATCTGGGGAATTAATAAACAAATCAGATCTTTATTTTTTTTGTCTAAACAAATCAGATCTAACTTTATCTATTTCTATTCACCAAAAAAAAAAAACTCTCTCTATTTCTTCGTTTCTTCTTCTCTCTTTCTACTGGGTTTCTCTCTGCTCCCTCTCTACGAAATCCGATCGATTCAACTTTCGTACTTTTTGTTCAATCTCACATCACATCCTCAACCCAAAATCATGGCAAATTCCTAAGATTTGTTAGTGTTTGGTGGTTATAACGTAAGATTATGATGAGATCTAATGATGGGTTGGGGGGATGTGTGTCTGTGAGATTTGAGAAACAATTTCGCTGCCTTTGAGAAACAATCTCTCTCCGTAAAGCAAACTTTTTTTTTTCTGAAACTTCTCTGCCTTTGTTTTATTTGTCAAAAAAGTTTGTTTTATTTTTCAGAAATAGTTTGTAAAAGTATCTCCTTGTATGACCCAGTTGAAATGAAAGTTGGATATTTAATAATAATATGCTAATGTTTATCTATATTTTGCAAGGAAATTCGGCAAGTCAAGGGATATTGCTGGATTGGGTGGACTTCCAAGCCTTGAAGCAGAATCATCTTCACTCGCTTTTCGATCATCTCCTTCGGAGTTCAAGGCTGAGATCAAAGGGATGTTTAAGTAGTTAGGTTTTATTAAATGGTTTTTTTTTGTTTTGAACTAAGTTTATGTTAAATATTAATCTTAAATGATATATTATTTATAACTAATTTTATGTTTTCTGTACATTTCAAATTTAATTTTCAGTTTTACTAATATTTTCTAATTTAATATATATTGTTATTAAAAAAGAAATTATCCATTTTAAAACCAAAAAAAAAAAAAAATTTAAAAATCTGTCGCAAATCTATTGGAAAAATTCCGGTACACTGTCGCATCTTCTGTCGGAGCCATCGGAAAAGTTCCAACAGAAGTCTGTCGAAACATAGTCGCAATTTATCCGACAAGTATAATCCGTCGCAATTGCCTCATTTTATTAACTGTCACTATTTCATCGCAATCGTGCGATAATTTTGCGATAGATATCATCCGTCGAAACTTTACGACAGATTTGCGACTAAAATTGATATTGCGACAACGTGGAATCGACATGATCTTTTTGTCGAAAATCTGTCAGAAAAAGCCCTTTTCGACAGATTTGCAACAGAATTTGCTGTTGTTTCTGAGCTTTTTTCTTATAGTGATACATGCAAATCCACTACGTTGTATTGTATTTTTTTGTAAAGGTCGTTTTACTGTTTATCACACAATCTATAATCAGAAAATAAATTGGATTTCGAGAATCAGAGACCAAATAAATCAACTCTCTCAGAACGAAAAAAATAACAGAATTGTTAAAACTAGACATCAAGACCCAAATCATTGCAAATACTAGTTAAGAAATAAATATTTTTTCACTAAATTAGATTTGAACGAGAGAGAGATCAGATCAATGTACCGTTAATCCAATGCTTTGGAGGTTGAAAGTGAAATCCAGTTCTATGAAGATGATTCACTGATCCCACTGATTGAGATTGCATGTTTTCGTAAATATGATGAAAAGCATCGATGCTTTTCATATGATTGCTTACAATGATTAGTACAAGCAATAATAAAACAGAAGCAATATATGAAACACCCATTGATCCAAAGACTAAGGGATCTGAGTGGTGTTTGCTATTTTTTTTGTTTTTGGGTATGAGTAATTTTTTTTTTTTTTTTTTAAGATTTTGAGTAATAGCTTGTTATAATTTGAAGAAGGAGAGAATTTGATTAGTGGGTAGTAGTTTGTTGTAATGTTTATATAGGATAAGTGAAATTTAATAAGAATTTGTACAGTGAAATTAAGGTGTAATGTCCCTTTCTCTAATTACGTCTATACAAAAATTTGGGGCATGTTCTACTAGTTATTCTGAATCACGTCTATACAAAAATTCTCTACTAATTAAGATGTTAACAAAAGAGGTAGAATAACATTTGAGGCATGTTCGAATACGACGAGACTAACGGTTAGTCACTAACGTATACAAAAATTAGGAAATATTAGATTATGGGAGTGAACTGTTGGGGTTTAAGGCTTCAACATAACTTGCAGCTCAAGTCTCCTATACATGTCGGTTATGGAGAAAGAAGAGCAAAAGGAAAAGTTCTAATTTTATTAGGAAAAGGAAAGTGTGTTTCCATTATCTTGTAGAATTAGAAAAGGCAATAGCAATGTGTGCTAAGCCTATAAATATCATTGATCAAGTTGTGATCAAGAGAAGAGAATTTGGGTGTTTAGTTTTGTGTAGTTTCTAAACATAATAAGAAGTGTTGTTCTTATAAACCAAGTTCTTAAAAACTCTTTATTTGGTAGCAGAGCATCTAGATTTGTTGATCCTAAAAGTTTACAAATACGAAGATAATACGATCGAAGTTTTGTCGTGACCGAGCTATGGGAGACAACGCCATCGTAACCACACGTAAGGAAGCTATTCCTTCGTCGATTCAATGTCCGATGTTGAACTCATCAAACTATACGGTTTGGAGAATGAGGATGAGCGTCTTGCTGCGAATACATAAGGTTTGGGAAATAATTGATCCAGGGTCAACTGATTCCGACAAGAATGATATCGCAATAGGTTTGATCTTTCAATCGATTCCGGAGGTTCTTATACTGCAAGTCGGCAAGTTGAATTCTCCAAAAGCGATTTGGGAAGCGATCAAGACACGTCACATGGGGGTTGAACGTGTTAAGGAAGCAAGACATCAAACTCTAATGGCCGAGTTTGAGAGAATGAGGATGAAAGACACTGATACAATAGATAGCTTTGCGGGAAAGTTATTGGAGCTAGCGTCGAAAGCAGGAACCCTTGGAGAAGCAATCGATGAGCCAAAACTTGTGAAGAAGTTTCTCAATAGCTTACCAAGGAGGAAGTATATCCATATCATAGCCTCTCTAGAACAAGTTCTAGATTTAAACGCAACAGGATTTAGAGATATAATTGGAAGACTTAAAGCCTATGAAGAACGGATTTTCGATGAGGAAAATCATGAAGAAACTCAAGGCAAGTTGTTATATGCAAATTCTGAGCAACAAAACTTCATGGGATCTCAAGGAAGGGATCATGGAAGAGGAGGCAGAAGATACAGAGGTAAAAGCCGAGCCAGAGGATTTAGCTCAGGAGGAAGAGGATTTAATTCAGGAAGCAGAGATTTTGACTCAGGACATAGCACAGGTCAAGCTGATCATAATCAATACAAAGAAAGAGATAGATCGAGTGTGATTTGTTGGAGATGTGATAAACCTGGTCACTATGCTTTGAAGTGCCCTGAAAAAACACATGATATATATGAAGCAAATAAAGTAGAGACGGAAGAAGCCGATCCTATACTTTATATGCATGAAGTTGTATTTTTGAATGAAGAAAAGATAATTCCAAAGGTCTATGAAGCTAAAGAAGGAGTGTCGCATCTTGATAATGGAGTAAGCAATCACATGACCGGAGTCAAGTTATTCTTCTCGGAGCTCAACGAGAACGTCAAAGGCAAAGTGATGTTTGGAGATGGTTCTTGTGTTGAAATAGAAGGGAAAGGGTCAATTCTATTTCAAAGCAAAAGAGATGAGCAAACACTTATTACTGATGTCTATTGTATTCCCAACTCAAGAGCAACATCCTAAGTTTAGGACAAGCTACGGAAGACGGGTGTGATGTGAGGATGAGACAAGATTACTTAACCCTTCATGATTCGAATGGGAGGCTCTTAGTAAAAGTAATGAGATCTCCTAATAGACTTTACAAGAAAAATCTCAGAATCGGAAAAACAGTTTGCTTATACTCAAGGATCCTAGAAGAAGAAGAACAAGAAGAGCCTCGAGACGGAGGTGAGTTACCTCAGCACCAACCTCAACTCCAACTTCGAGAAGGAGGTGACCTACCTCAGGTCGGAATTGATCTACCTCATATCCTACCACATAATGATGCAAAATATCTTAGGAAGCTTGATGATAGATCAAAACCACTAGTGCACCTTGGGATTGAGCCGGGATCCAAGGCTTGTAGACTTTACAACCCGACGATGCGGAAGATAGTTGTAAGTCGTGATGTGGTGTTTGATGAGAAATCAAGTTGGAGCTGGAATGATACGCGAGACGGACCGAGAAGGGATCCGAGAATGTTCTTCATGAGATGGGGAGGAGTGATAGATGCAAAAGATGGACCCGCTGTGATCAACAATGAACAAGACGTGGATCATGGAGGAACTGGAAGCAATGATAACGAAAATCTCTATGAAGAACAAGAAGAAGACAATGAGAATGAAGAAACTCATCAAGAAGAAGCTGTACCTGGAGCTGATGTAACAGATGTACTTCAGGACATACCTCAGCTACAAAGATCAGGTCATCAAGTAACTTGCCCTAGTTATCTTGATGATTATCTCCTTCAAGCATCTGTAGAATGTGAGATTTTACTACTTTCCATGGATAATGAGCCGAGATTTTACAGAGAAGCTAAGGGTGTGTTAGAATGGAGAAAAGCTTGCAAGGAAGAGATCGATTCAATCAACAAAAACATGACGTGGTTTCTTGTTGATAGACCGACTGATTCGAAAGTCATTGGTCTTAAGTGGGTTTTTAAGATCAAGAAGAATGTTGATGGTTCAATCAATAAACACATGGCGAGACTTGTTAAAAACACAAGGCGAGGAACAAGTTTAGTGAAATGAGAAGATTGATGGGAAATCAAGACTTAAGCTCAAGTGTGTTAAAGCTTAAGAGGGAGAATGTTGGGGTTTAAGGCTTCAACATAACTTGCAGCTCAAGTCTCCTATACATGTCGGTTATGGAGAAAGAAGAGCAAAAGGAAAAGTTCTAGTTTTATTAGGAAAAGGAAAGTGTGTTTCCATTATCTTGTAGAATTAGAAAAGGCAATAGCAATGTGTGCTAAGCCTATAAATATCATTGATCAAGTTGTGATCAAGAGAAGAGAATTTGGGTGTTTAGTTTTGTGTAGTTTCTAAACATAATAAGAAGTGTTGTTCTTATAAACCAAGTTCTTAAAAACTCTTTATGAACCACAGTTTGCACCAAACCTAAAAATAAAAAATGCGGGTTTGAATAATTTTTGTATTTTTTTTTCAACCAAACATTAATTAGGTAAAACATAACATTTTTAATTTTTGTATTTAGTAATGTGATTTTATCATTTATAATAAAATTAATCATGCATAACTATATGTATGTAAAATATTAATATTATATATTTTTTAAAAAAACTTTAACATTATGGATATAAGATTTTAAAGATGGTGAAGAAGGAGAGGGATCCCATAGAAGTATAATTAAAAATGACAGTAAATACTTGAAACTTCTTGAATGAAGTTTAAGATCTTAGATCAACGACTAAGATAGAATATAAATTGGCTTATAAAGACTTATAAGCATGCTCGATTTTCTTGTTTATATCGTAGTCTTGCAAACTGTCTATAATTTCAAACGACAAACCTCTTCATAAACCTCTCCGTGAGATAGATAATTTGTTCCTCCAGAAAAATATAGTTTAAAAAGTATTTCTTCTCAACATTCGTCCTACTCTTGGACATATATTGTGTCAATCTATTCCAACGTTTTTTAGCAAAAACATCTGATATTTAAAATATGAGTTGTATAAAAGTTATAGCAAATGACTTTTGGATATTATTGTATATGATCCCAAGGTAAAAATAACAGGCAAAAAATATTGATCAATTAATTTTCTTTCATAATGTTAATTGTTGGATACGTCTAATTTTTTTGTCTTCGTTATTGATGTTGATCTCATTTGCAACGGTTTCATGATTACTATATACAGTTCATCTCTAAGATGGTGAGACAAATATAGTCTCATAAAATATAGTTTAATATTATTTTTAATATTTGTTTATTAGTTGAGATTCAGTAAGAGACTATTAATAAATCTGTCTCCAATGGTGAGACCGGTCTCATAAAAAAAAAATGTTTGCAAAATGAATAATAATCAAATTTGTATATAATAAATATATAAATTTTTACTTTCTATTTTTGATATACAACATACAAGTTGTTTTCCTAACCCGAATTTATTATACATGAAAACTCCAATACCAATGTACTATACTACAAACATTTCATTTGCAATGAAAGTTTTAAACTTACAAGTTACAACAATACAAAACTTACCGTTATAAAGATATCTAAATGCTTGTTGTTGTTAAAGATGATTATGTATAGAAGTATAGAACTACACAAGTCTTGTTACCCTTTATTTTCCGATCAAACATTGCAACTCAAAAACATTGACGTCAAACAAAACTGCACTAATCAAGCTTTAAAAGACATGAATAACATACAAACTAACCGTTCACTATTTGATTCAACCGTTGATTTCAAATGAATTGCTACAATTTTCTCGTGAAAATATTAAATGACAAAGTGTGTGTATACGTTTCCTTACTTTCCAAAACTGCATCTTTTTACTTTTTACGAAATATATTTTCAACCAGTATTTCAACCAAATTCTTAGGCTAAAATCTACTATGCTTTTTCTATACTGATTTATGATAAACTTTTGTTATAAAATGTGAAGAATATCCAACATCTTAAGTGGGAAGAGACCTTAAGCGATATATAATGGATATAGACTAATCCATTAATTATACCAATCGATTTTGAGTTAAAAGCTCATAAAACTTAACCTGCTATCTGAACTCGAACACACGTTGCCCCACTAGAACCAAAATCAATCGGACCCATCGAAAGAGGCCGATTAATCTAACCCAAATTTGATCATATAATGAATATTGTCGCGATTAATGGCTAGATGAGACATTATTGCGAGCAGATGTGTGACGTATGCCTCACATCTGATGAAACAACCTACCCCGTTTTTTAAAAAACAATTAAATACGAATTAATATTCTCATAAATATTAATTCTCAACTCAAGCAATCAAACCAACAAAACTAGCGGAAATTCAACAAATCAATTAACCAGAAATAAACCAATAAACCAATTAAATCAAACAATTATTCAATTCCAACAATTCCAACAACCTAAAACCAGGTTCTAAACTTAAATAAATAAACCACATAAGACAAGACCCTAGATCATCATCTCCTCATTGCCATGATCCCACAGTCACACTTTCTCTTTACCTGCATCACATGGAAAAACGAGATGCGTGAGTATTATCACAAATACTCAGTGAGACGGTCATTCCGTTTACCGGCTATACACACAAACCATATATAATGCTAAAATGATGCAACAAGTCCAAACACAAGAATAATCAACCGATTAATCACATAACACACTCTGTGTCGATCGTCACCCTCGTGGTATCGATCGGCACATGAAACCAGCCAGTGTTGATCGACACATTCCTTCTGTCGAGTGTCGATTGACACACTCCTTGTGTCGATTGACACCTTATCGCAGACATACCCATAATCAAGCCTTTCCTCTCACGGATCGGTTTTAGATTTTGTGTCGAAAGATTCATGTGTAGTACTAAACAACATTGAACACATAGAACAACACATCAAAAGCCAATTCCATCATAAAACCACCAAATCATCTATCCTAACACCATATACGGCTTAGATAAGACACGGTCGCGCACTCACCTCGATTATGGATTGAGAATGAATGAATACGAGGAAGAACACGAGAATCAGAGACTAACTTCTCTAAGGAATCAACCAAACACCCAAACTCTCTCTTTTTTCTTTCTTTTCTTACCAAAACTCACCTTTTTCCTTCACAAACGCGGATGCTCAGCTTATAAGCCTCGAGCCTAGGGTTCGTGACCCAATCCCACGTCCAAATTGATCAATTAAACAAAACAAATTGGTTCAAATTAAACTGTGTTGATCGACACACTCACTCACTCATTGCGTCGATCGACAGACATACCATAGACTAAACCCCTGACCCAACCCGGTCAGCACCACCAGAGATCATCTCTCCTGATCTCAAAGGCTCACATCCAGTCCCATGCTTATAACCACGTTTTCAGACATTAATTACTCTTAACTCATTTCCACACATTTCCCACTCGCATGAACACAACTGTTGAGCTACTAGTGGATCGTACCAATCACACTCTCAGGAACAAATCATTTGAGCTATTGGTATACATGGAACCACTATCCCCTCGAGAGAACTAATCATCTCTTAATACTTATATTGGGAACCACCATCCCAACAATTATACTGGGAACCACCATCCCAGTAAGTATAAATGAGAACTAATCATCTCCAAATGAGTTATTCGGAAATAGCCATTTTCCCCTAGAGTAATTAATTATTAAACATCTATAAACATCTATCGACGAGAACTACCTCATAACGCTCTAACATGACATTCCACTAACCTCGAATGTCGCCTCAAATCATGACCAGGACCATGTCAACTAAAAAACAAGACATATAAGAACTATTCATCTTATAAAACACATAAATATAAGAAAACTCCATCTTATAAATCTCAAAATGTAATAATCGTTACAACCCAACGAAAATACATGAAACAAAATAACATAGCACCCAGCTACAAACTCTGAAACTGGAAACCGCCAAGACACAAAACTCAAGCCACGACCTGCTTGTCGAACCACTTCGTGAACCTTGCCTTCATCTTAGCCTCTGACTGCTAAGTCTCCTTCTCAATACAGTCACAGTCCCACATGACTCTCAACAACGTGCAGAACCTTGACTCTCCTCTCGAGAATCATCACAAGTCTCGCTTCTAACATTAGATTAAGCTGAAGATCTACTAGGATCTTAGCCACCACCTCCTTAGAGTCATGCAGACACTGCCGCAACATAAATACATGGAACACCATATGAAATGTCTTCATAATCTGAAGCAACTCTAACCGATACGCCACCGGTCCAATCCGCTCCACAACTTTGAACGGACCCATAAACCTCGGACTCAGCTTATTCCCTGAAATGAATCTGTTAGGATCCCTCAACATCTTCATCTTGAGATACACTCGATCTCCAACCTCAAACTCCAAATCCTTTCTTCTCTTATTAGCATAACTCCTCTGCCGATCCTAAGTCTCCTTCATGTTCAGCTTGAAAACATGGATCTTCTCTGTCGTTTCCTGAACAAAACTAGCACCATAAATGCTCCGCTCCCCCACTTAGGTCTAACATAAAGGTGTTCAACATGGCCTCCCATATAATGCCTCATAACCAATACTCGCGTGAAAGCTATTATTATACGTAAATTTAGCCAGACATAAGTGATCAGCCCAATGAACACCCTAATCCAGAACACACATCCTCAACAAATCCTCTACTATTTGAATAGTCCTCTCAGACAGCCCATCCGCCTGAGGATGATAGATTGTACTCATATGTACCTTAGTACTGATCTCAGCCTGAAAAGCTCTCCAAAACTCAAAAGTGAACTTGGGATCTTTGTCTGGCACAATACTGGCTGGCACTCTATGCAGCCTCACAATCTTCTTCACATACTTTCTAGCCAAAACTGCTGCTCCATCGGTCTTCTTAATGGCCAGAAAATGTGCTGACTTAGTTAGTCGATCAATAATCACCCAAATCGCATCCCAGGTCCGAGAAAGTGGCAATCTTGTCACAAAATCCATTGTGATCATATCCCACTTCCACTTTGAAATGCTCAGCCTACTAACTGGCACGTATCGCAGGCTGCGACCCAGTTAGCGACATCCTTCTTAATGTCACAACTAGAAGCATCAAAGGCAAGTAAGCTATGAAACTTAAAAGCTCTAGCTCAATTTGTCGATATATCTTGAGTGAACAAGAGTTCAAGCAAGAATTAGAGAAGAAAGTCTCTTAACTTTATTAATCAAAAACCAACTCTTTAAAATACAAGCATAAGAGTACTTATAGGCTTCTAAACGAAAACCTTATCGTAAGACTTGGAGATAAAGTAACCTCTTAGCCGACATAACAAAGGTTAACTAACATAATTATGAAAACACAATAATAATAAGTATAGCTAAAAAACATACGAAAGCCCAACAATAAAGAATACCAATATGATGCTACATCAAGTCATCACCGAATTTTTAGTATCATCACTCTCACTATAAGGAACCAAATGTTTAACATTGAACACATCAACCGTATTCATGGTTAGAGGAAGACGAAGGTGGTATGCGTTATTATTGATCTTCTCCACAACATCTAACGGACCAATCTTACGTGCTTTCAATTTATTGTACGTTCATTTGGGAAATCGATCATTGATAAGAACTGCCCAAACTTTATCTCCAACTTGAGACTGAAGTTCGCGACGATGTGTATCCGCAACAACTTTGTATTTGGTAGTAGCTTTCTCTAAATTGCTATGAACTTGTTGATGTAAATTAAGAAAATCGTCCACAATATCACAAGCTCTCCCATGAAGGCGAGTACGATCTGGAGCCACACTAAGATCAAGAGGACCGCGAAGATTCATGTCATAGACAACACAAAAAGCCTAAAACCTATGCTACGATTCACCACATGATTATGCGCAAATTTGGCTTAGAATAAAATGGTATCCCATGACATGATGTTATCCCCCACCAAACAACGCAACAAATTACCCAATGCTCGATTAGTGACCTCAGTTTGTCCATCTGTTATGATAAGCAGACCTCATGTCCAAACTTGTGCGCAATAACTTCCAAAGAGAACGCCAAAAATGGCCAAGGAACCGTGAGTCACGATCATAAACGATGGACAGCGGTAAACCATGTAGCTTATAAACTTCACAAAAGAAGAGAGACGCAATATTGAATGCATCGGTAGTCTTCTTACAAGGAACAAAATGAGCCATTTTCGATAAGCGATCGACAATGATGAATATTGAATCATTACCTTTCTGTGTGCAAGGCAAATTCAGAATGAAGTCCATACTAACATCCTACCATGGTTGTGTGGGAATTGGTAAGGGTAGATATAAACCTGTGTTCGACGCATGACCTTTAGCTGTGTTACACACAACACACCGGAGCACAAAACGCTCAACATCCCGTAGTAAAGTTGGCCAAAAGTAAGACTCGGAAACAAGATGAAGTGTACGGTCTCGTCCCACATGACCCTCGTTATGAAGCTCTTTGATGATTTGAAGACGAAGGCTACACTCGCGAATACACAACCGTGTAGCATGATATAAGAAACCATCCAAAACAAAGTAGTGAACACTAGAATCCTCTTGTGCCTCTATCCATACTTTACCAAAGAAAATATCAAGAGGGTATAACTCTGGTAAAGACGCAAAACCAGGAACCGACACATGTAGAGTGGTAAACAAGGAATGCAGACGGTTAAGGGCATCAACTACTCTATTTAATGAACCAGCTCTGCGCTTGATCACAAAAGTAAATTGTTGAAGGTAAGCAAATCAAGACGCATGCCACAATGAAATTTTCTCCTGTGAACCCATATACTTCAACGCATCATGATTCGTAAACAAGATAAATTATTAATGAAAAAGGAAATGACGCCACTGCTTAATCGCTTGAAACACCGCATATAATTTAACATCATAGGTGTTGTATCGACCCCGAGACCTAGCAATTTTCTCGTTAAAAAGGCAACAGGTTTACCACCTTGGCTCAAAACAACACTGATACCACTCTTGGAGGCATCTGAATGCAACTCGAATCGTAACGCAAAGTTTGGTAACGCAAGAACCGGAGATGTGGTAAGCTTATGCTTGATTTGTTGAAAGTCACGTTCTGCTTCCTCTGACCAAGTGAAAGGGGCCAATTTGATGCAATCGGTAATGGGAGCCATGATGCTACTAAAGTGCGGAACAAAATGTCTATAAAACAAAGCCAGACCATGAAACTTCTAACATATGTGATAGTCTTCTGGGTTAGCCAAGAATGAATCGCCGAGATCTTTGTTGGATCCACCTTCAATCCTTGGTGTGAGACAATCTAACCCAAAAATAATACTTGTGTTACGCCAAAAGTGCATTTTTATGTTGCAGCAAAAAAAATTTCTCGGCGAAGGACCAATAACACATCACGCAAATGGGCAAGATGATCAGAAAGATTAAAGCTAAAGATCAAAATATCATCAAAATACACCACAACGAACCTACCAATGAATGGACGTATAGCTTAATTCGTTACACGCATGAACGTACTCGGCCCATTAGATAACCTAAACGGCATTACAAGCCACTCAAACAGTCCTTCACGGGTTTTAAATGCAGTTTTCCACTTGTCGCCGGGACGTATACAAATATGATGATAACTGCTCTTGAGATCCAAATTCGTGAATAAGGAAGTGCTGCCAATTTGATCCAAAAGGTCATCAAAACACAAAATTGGAAAACGGTAACGAGTGGAGATCTTGTTAATTGCGCAACTATCAACGCACATAGGCCATGATCCATCCTTCTTGGGGATTAACAAAGCTGGAATGACACATGGGCTAAGACTCTCACATACAAATCCCTTCTCAAGAAGTTCTTCAACCTGCCACCGTAATACGTCGTACTCTTGTGGACTCATTCGATAATGGGGACGATTAGGTAAAGCTGAGTTAGGAGCTAAATCAATGCAATGTTGGATATCCCGTAGAGGTGGTAATCCGGCTGGTAACTCACTAGGAAACACATCGACAAACTTCGATAATAAGTCTTTAAACTCGGTGGGAACATCAAATAAACCTGAAGTAAAAATTAAGGTACAACAGGTGCTGCTATTAAAACAAAAACTACATCACGAACGAAGTTCTTCTACAAATTGAGACTTTGTGATGAGCAACACAAGTTTGCCAATAGCTGAGGCAAGGGGAGGAATGGGGAGATCAACACTAGAAACAACGGGTGCTGTAGTATCTTTCATCGAAAGCAACGTAATACGTGGGTCCTCACAAGAGAATGAATATGTGTTAGCAAATCCATCATGAGTAGTGCATCTATCATATTTCCATGGACGTCCCAACAAGAGATGACACACATCCATCAGTATCACATCACAACACACAATATACCTTATAAATAGCACCAACAGAGAAAAGCACCTTACAACGTTTTGAAATACGTAACTCTGTTTTGGTATTTAACCAAACAAGCTTATATGGGGAGGGGTGAGGTTCTGTGAAAAGGACCAATTTGGAGACGGCTTCTTTGGAGATAACGTTGGTACAACTGCCAGAATCAATAATAAACGACAAACTTTACCCCGAATTGTAAAAGAAGATTAAAAAATATTGCTTCACAACCATGATTCTTCCATCCCTTGCAGCAGGAACAAGAGTATGATCTGTGTCACACACTACCTGCTCTTCTTCATCGGTAACGTCTTGAACACACTTAATCTCCTGAGGTAGAAGACAATGCTTATGTAACATGAGAGCAAAACCTATGTCTCCTTCAATCTGCTCCTCTATCTCTGTAATCGGTTGCGATTCAACCGCTTAATCAAAAACCACTTCGTCTTCTGCAAAGAGAATACGTTTGGGACAAGATGTTTGACGATGTCCCGTTTCACCACAATTAAAGTACTTGAATGTCATATTACGAACTAGTTTTTGTGCACGATCGTACCACCGTTGTTTTGAACATTAAAAAGGGCAACTTGCTGCTCTATTTAGGGTTGCTAAGTGACTCTGTAGAGGGACAAGATAGAGCTCAGGAACCAGAAGCTCCCAAAGCAAAGCTGCGCAAGTTCTGCTCGATTAACACTTCCCTTTGATGAGCTGCAGGCACATAGCACGGGTTGAACAATAAAAGTCGATTATGAATTGTTGCTTCAAACCTCCTATGAACCGAGAAACGGATTGATCTTCTATCTCACACAAACTATTTCAAGCCAACAAAGAAAAAAATTCAGACGAATACTCATCCACACTCTTATTGCCTTGTCGTAGGTTTTGGAACTAAGTGTAAATTATCCTCTCATAATTATATGGGAGAAAGTACCGCTGCATATGTTTCTTCAGTTGTTCCGATGAACCAATACGAGCTTTCCTGCGTTAGTGCGCTGAACTTTGAGCTGTTGCCACAACACCAAAGCTCTGTCCTTAAATTGTGTTACCATAAGAGGGACACACTTCTCATTAGGAACGCCTTTGAAGGCCAAAAGCTCCTCCGTCGTACTGACTCAGTCGAGGAACTCTGCCGAATGCAATCCGCCGGTGAGTTCTGGAAGGTCAAGCGGAAAGCTTGATTCTCAGCGGTGATTGTCCCCTCCGAGAACATCACCTAACGTTTGTTGTTGTCTAGGTTGATCTCGCACGACAAACAGATTATCATCATCCTCCATTAGATCTTTGTTAAACACCGGAGCTTGTCGATTGCGTCGAGGCGGTTGTTCTTGAGCTTGACGCACACCACTGATGGCTGCCTCTACCAAAGCTTTCATCGCTTGTCGCAAGTCTTGCGAAAACTCAGCAAAGATCTCTCGGAGAGCATCGGATTGCTCCTCGCGTTTTTTGTAAAGATTCGTCTTGGAGGGCATGATGAAGGAACGTTGCTGGCTCTGATACAAACTAATGTCGCAACTAGAAACGTCAAAGACAAGTAAGCTATGAAACTTAAAATCTCTATCTTAATTTGTCGATAGATCTTGAGAGAACAAGAGTTCAAGCAAGAATTAGATAAAAAGTCTCTTAACTTTATTAATCAAAAACCAACTCTTAAAAACACAAGCATAAGAGTACTTATAGGCTTCTAAACGAAAATCATGTTGTAAAACTTGGAGAGAACTAATCTCTTAGCCGACATAACAAAGGGTAACTAACATAATTATGAAAACCCAATAATAATGGGTTAGATTGGTATCAGCGTTTGAACGTAGGAGGCGGTTGAATCGCTGATGTGTTACCATTCGGCAAGTGATTGAAACGAGCAGTTAAAATGAGCGATTGAAACGAGCTGTAGGAAACATGTTTATTTGATGAAAATAGGTGGTTGAAACGAGATTTTCAACCACCGATATATAGAGGCGATTGAAATATTTTCACCACGTTTGAACATATTGATTTTTTTTTTTTGTAATTTTTTGTACATTATTATTGTTAGTTGAGAATTTGCATGGCTTGACACCAAATACACATGCATGACTATCATGATTTTATTACAATGAGTCTCCATAATTTCATTCGACGTTCGGCTATTTTGGATGATGATTTTAATTACGACATAAATGACGATGAAGAAATACAGCAACACGCAACTACTGAAGATAATATCACTTTGATAGAAGAGTATAAGGAACGACTGATGGAGCATATATGGCAACAATTCGTAACCAAATTGCAGATATGTTATGAGCAAATAATGTATGACTAATTCTATTTTTATCACAGTAAAAAAAATATAATGGTTAGCCTTACAATATTACTATTTGTAAAATAAATAATTGTAATAATAATTTATGTCTTTTTTTTTTTCCGACCAAATTTTCATTAAAAGGCCCATAAGACCAAAAGGAGTACAATCAAAGCCCATTAAATCCAAAACACAAAGAGATAACGATTAAACAAAACACGTGTCCACGACGTGTTGATTTTGGCTTTAACGGGGATGATGATGAACAGCCACCGCCGAACGTCACCGGAGAATCGAGAGCTCAGAGTTTCACAGAATCAAAGCAGATCCGACTGAAAATTCTTCGATTGTAAACCTCCTTATACCTTTCGCATATACAACTCTTCCATATTAAATCCATGTTAAGCAAATCCAAAAAAACTCACCTCCTTTAAAGATCCACCGATCAATACTAACATGACCAATTCACCATCTGCCTTTTCTTTAGGCATCCGATTGGGGAAATAGGGAGAAAACTCTCAGCCATGAAGAAATTGATACCAAATAGAAGAAGAAAGGAATCTTGAACCCAAACATGGATCTTTTTTGAAGAACCCTAGATCCGTAAGAGAAGAAAAGCGAAACTACAGATCCGGATAAACAATCATGAAAATCAGGAGATTATTATCCGAGAAAATGACCACAGATCCGAACAGAGCCAAAAAATAAAATCGGCCGAAGCCGAAAGCCTAAATCGGTCGAAGCCGAAAGCCTAATTCATTCGAAGCCGAAAGCCTAAATCCGAATAGATCAGAAAACTAATTAATATACATGATATATAAAGCCACGACGCCGGTAAACACCGGACGCCGGGCAACGATCACCGAAATTTGCTGTTCTTCTTTCTTAGATAGAAGAAGGAGAAAAGTTTTAGAGAGAGAAACTCTAGTTCACGATCTCTTCCCGATATCAAATAATTTATGTTATTTATATTAAATTATTTGTGAATATTTTAATATATATATATATATATTAAATTAAATATAACTAATATTTAATTACATAATTTTATTTAACTATACTATTCAACCACTATAGTGTTACCAATCAAATTTGTTTTTCAACCGCTCTCTGTTACCGAACCGCTTTCTCTAACCACTGTATGTAACCGCCTTCTTACAAACGAAATTCAGTACAGCCGCTCAAAAAAATTTAACCGCTATTTTTAAACAGAGTGACAAATCTGATCCAATAAGTATAGCTAAAAGACATACAAAAGCCCAAGAATAAAGAAAACCAATATGACGCTACATCACTTCTTCATCCCGGCTTAGTTATAATACAGTTTCACATCACAATACATCTTAGTCGCTCTCTGATGAATAGAAAACTTGCTCGCATGAGCTTCCCTCAGAATCTCCGGCCTCAAAATCTCCTCGTTAGGCACACAAACCCCGCCCATGCACCAAAATAATTTCATTGGAAGAGACATGACACTCAGAACCATCCACCTTGGATGCATCAATCAATCCTTGATCCCTCTCCTGAGCTACTCTGATCCTGCTCAAAAGATCTTCCTGATCCGCTACCTCTAATCCAAAAGGCTCTAGCGAAATAGCACATAACCTCAAGTTACTAATCTCGCTTACCAATGCCTCTACATCCTTCTAACGAGCAGTAGAAACCCGTCGCCACCTCAAAGCATCTGGCACCTGATTAGCCTTACTCCAACCATCGCCTCTGCCTCATATTCAGTTCTGGCTGAGTGAAAATATGCTTCAAATTCTAATAATGTGTGAACACTTGCACCTTCCCGCCATAAAGATAAGATCTCCAAATCTTCAAAGCGAAAACCACCGCTCCCAACTCAAGATCATGGGTAGGTTAATTGCTCTTGTGCTTAATCAACTACCTCAAAGCATAAGAAATAACCATTCCCTACTGCATCAGCAAACAACCCAGACCAACTCCCGAAGCGTCTGTATACACCACATAAGGCTCACCCGGCTCATGCAACGCCAACACTAGTGTACTCGTCAACATTGCCTTTGGGTTCACAAAACTCTCCTCACACTCAGAAGACCAGACAAAAGGGACATCCTTCCCTGTCAGCTTCGTCATCGACTGAGTCATACTCGCAAAACCCTTAACAAACCTTCGATAATAATCTGTCAACCTAAAAAACTCATGTTCTCGGTGGCGTTACTCGGTCTAGGCCTATCCCCTATAGCCTTTATCTTTATCGAATCCACAAAAACTCCCTTTGCAAAAACAATATTGCCGAGAAATCCTATCTCTCGTTACCATAGACTACACTTGCTCAACTTAGCAAACAACTTATGCTCCCAAGCTTTTCCAAAACCAACCTCAGATGAACATCATGCTCCTCAGGACTCCTCGAATACATTAAAATACAATCTATAAAGATGATCACAAACTCATCCAAATACTCTTGGAATACTTTGTTCATCAACCTTATGAATGATGTTGGTGCATTTGGCAAACCGAAATGCATCACCACAAAATCGAAAAGCCCATACCTTGTCCTGAAAGCCGTCTTCCTCACATTTGCCTCATCAATCAGAATCTGATGATATCCCGACACCGTAAATCTTGGAGAACAAAGTAGCACCTCTTAGCTGATCCAACAATTCATCAATCCGCAGAAGAGGGTACTTGTTCTTCACAGTGACTTGGTTAAGTCTCTAGTAATCGATACATAACCGGAAACTTCTATCCTTCTTCTTTACAAACAACACATGTGCTCCCTACGGTGAACTACTCGGACCGATAAAACCCATACACATTAAATACTCCAACTACTTCTTCTGCTCTGCTGGAGCCATCCTATAAGGTGCCATCAATATCGAAGCTGTCCCAGGATCTTAATCAGTCGTGAAAGGATCAGTCCAAGATGGTGGTAATCCCATCATTGACCGAAAGATATCCTCAAAGTCCTCGACAACTCGAATATCACTCAATGTAACCTCTTCAAAAGTCTCTAGCATCGGAAACGTCACCAAATATGCCTCATATTCCCTTTCAAGCATCTGCTCCACCTGAATCTCCAAGATTACGAGACTCTCTGAAGTCGGTTTTACACCATAATAGACCAACCTCCCTTCCTGGCGCTCAAACACAACTCAACCTCGATGATAATCCAGATGCACCCTTTACAGATTCAGCAAATCTATACCCAGAATGACATCGTACAACTCTATTAGATTGATCATAAAGTCTGCTGGCATAGACTCACCATCCACCTAAATATCTACTCCCTTCGCCCGACCAAGAGTAGCAAGAAACCTTCCTTTAGCCACCTTGACTCTTCCCAGTTGCTCACCAGCATTGTTCTGAATACCGCTGCTCTCAACACACTCCAGAGTAATGATGCAATTCGAATAACACATGAGACTCACAACCGCCCACTAACAAGGTTCCTGCACAAACCCCATGTGTTGAGAACCCTAACATTTTATCACAGAAAATAACAGAAACCAAACAATCAAAATTCGAAAGCAACATACTTTAACAAGTCTGAATATGAAATTTACATATGATCGGTCTGGCACTCGGCTGACCAGACCCCACCGACGTGTACACACACGGCGCTGCTCCAATCTGAGCCATCGGCTGAACCACTGCCACTGCCATCTATTGCAGCTTGGGATATCTCGGCTTGATAAGCTCAGGCTTTATAGAGTAAAAGCACACTCGCCATCCCGCGACTCGTCCTTCCTAGGAAAAATTGCCACTCGGTGCTCCATGCTCATGCATCCAAAGCACCCACACCCACTCTGGCTCGACTTAAAAATATCCTCCCATTTCCTCTTCTCTCTCTGCGCAAGATTGTCGCCATTGCTAGGAGCTACCTGTTGCTGCTCCCTCATCGGCTGAACAGTTAGAACAGCATGAACAACCACAACCGCTGCCTGATCATGCATATCCTTCTTAAAAGCAGAAGTGATATATCATGGTTTTTACACATTTTTAACCATGATATAAGTCCTTTTATTCGAGTATTTCCAGTGTTTTGCGTATATTTTAGAGTCTGTGCAAGTGCTTAGACATTTGGAGCAAATTGATGTTTACTAGATATTTTGGAGAATTGCGGAAGAAGACGTCGAAATATTCAAGTCAAATCAGAATTTGGACTTGGTATTCAAAAGTTTACAATTTTGAAGATTTTTGTTTTTGCCGAGAAGTTCCAGATGTTTACAATTATGTTTTATGACGGTTTAAGAACCTTATATATATATATATATATATATATATATATATATGTGTGTGTGTGTGTGTGTGTATTCTTGGCCATTGTTTAGCCTCATGCTTTATTTTTATCAACAAGAGACATCTTTAATAAATATGATGTTTGCTTCATTCGTCATGTCTGAGTAGTTCTCTTGTTAGGTTTAAGGTTATTCAAAGGTATTTGATGAATTGCTAGATTGAATTTAATTATTAGGATAAAATCATAAGAGTTCTTCATCTAGCCTTGTGTTTAATGTTTATTCTAGCTTCATGACCTAAAATCTGATTTTGTTTTTGCCGAGAAGTTCCAGATGTTTACAATTATGTTTTATGACGGTTTAAGAACCTTATATATATATATATATATATATATATATGTGTGTGTGTGTATTCTTGGCCATTGTTTAGCCTCATGCTTTATTTTTATCAACAAGAGACATCTTTAATAAATATGATGTTTGCTTCATTCGTCATGTCTGAGTAGTTCTCTTGTTAGGTTTAAGGTTATTCAAAGGTATTTGATGAATTGCTAGATTGAATTTAATTATTAGGATAAAATCATAAGAGTTCTTCATCTAGACTTGTGTTTAATGTTTATTCTAGCTTCATGACCTAAAATTTGATTTTGTTTTTGCCGAGAAGTTCCAGATGTTTACAATTATGTTTTATGACGGTTTAAGAACCTTATATATATATATATATATATATATATATATATATATATATATATTCTTGGCCATTGTTTAGCCTCATGCTTTATTTTTATCAACAAGAGACATCTTTAATAAATATGATGTTTGCTTCATTCGTCATGTCTGAGTAGTTCTCTTGTTAGATTTAAGGTTATTCAAAGGTATTTGATGAATTGCTAGATTGAATTTAATTATTAGGATAAAATCATTAGAGTTCTTCATCTAGACTTGTGTTTAATGTTTATTCTAGCTTCATGACCTAAAATCTGATTTTGTTTTTGCCGAGAAGTTCCAGATGTTTACAATTATGTTTTATGACGGTTTAAGAACCTTATATATATATATATATATATATATATATATGTATTCTTGGCCATTGTTTAGCCTCATGCTTTATTTTTATCAACAAGAGACATCTTTAATAAATATGATGTTTGCTTCATTCGTCATGTCTGAGTAGTTCTCTTGTTAGGTTTAAGGTTATTCAAAGGTATTTGATGAATTGCTAGATTGAATTTAATTATTAGGATAAAATCATTAGAGTTCTTCATCTAGACCTGTGTTTAATGTTTATTCTAGCTTCATGACCTAAAATCTGATCTTAGGACAATTGGTAGACACGAAAGTGTGATTAATTGCTTGAACTAGTGTTAGATGAGAAAAAATCCTATCTGCAAAGAAATTTGGTTTAAGGTTTTGTGAACAATTGAACATGATTTTAATGCTTGTTTGAATTGTTAGGATTCGCAACAAAAGTTGGCTTTCTTGGATTTAGACATAGATAATCTCTGCAACAAAAGCTGATTGGTTTTATATTCGTGTTATGTTCTAGAACTGTGCATAATCATTTCTAATTATCTGTTTATATCTGCAATTCAAATTCTCTTGAGATTTCCTTATGCCTAGCTTTTATTTAAGTTGTTTTACAACTGATCATCTTGCTATCTTTATTTACTTGTTTTTACATTCACATCATCCTGCTTAGCATAATTCGAATATTTAAATCTATTTAGTTCCATGATCTCCTGTGGATTTCGATACTACAATCGATCTCTTAATTTGAGAGAGTAGCTCTAGGTTAAATTTGAGCATATCAAATTTTGGCGCCGTTGCCGGGGATCTAAACCATTAGATTTTTATTAGTAGAATTTTGTCTAAGTTCTTTTTTGGTTTTAATTTGCTAACTAACTTTTGTTTTGTGTTTGAGGTATATGCCTAATCGCATCACTAGGAGCAACAAAAATAAGGAGTTAGTTCGATTTGATCTTCAAAAATTAGCACGCTTAGAACGGACCAAAAGAAAAGCGACGAAAGAAGCTAAGAAGATGGTTGCGCCTAGGATCTGGAAGGAAACATGTACAACGAGGAAGGACAGAGGCTCGATGCTGAAGGAAACATGCTCATCGAAGAGATTGCCGAACATGAGTAAGCTGGTGTCGCTCGACACTAAGGAGCAATCAAGCGACACGAGGAAAACGCAAGTATCGATCGACACCCACCAGCTGGTGTCGATCGACACCCAGAACAGAATGGTCTTGGACGCAGCTTGGGAGATTACAATCGGCCTAATCAGTTCTACGCGAATCAAGTTGCGATTCGTCTACCTACCTTCCAGAGGAATGATTTCGAGCTGAAGCCTGCTTACTTCAGCCTGGTAGCTCAACATCCTTACCATGGTCTTCCTGACAAACAACCCATTGATCACATCGAGAACTTAGAGGATTTAGCATCTAGCATCAAGGTTAATGGTGTGTCCAATGACTACCTCTTCGGCAAGCTATCCCAATACTCTCTTAGTGGCCATGTGTCTTACTTGCTGAAGCAGCTCGAACCAGGATCGCTGACTACTTGGGAGGACACCAAGAACGCATTCTTGAACAACTTCTTCGAAGTACGAGTTTTGAGGATCTAAGGGAGAAGATCGCTACATTCCGTCAAAGTCCACCAGAAGCATTCAGGGCTGCATGGATGCGATTAAAGTCCTATCAGAGATATTGTCCTATCAGAGATATTGTCCTCACCACGGCTTTACCGATATGCAGTTAATAGGCATCTTCTTTAGATGAGTGGACTTGAGGTATCAGATGGTGTTGGATGCTGTACGCAATGGGAATTTCAACACCAACTCTCCAGAGAACGCTGTTATTCTTATCGAGAACTTGGCTTCAAGTAACAGCACTAAAAACGCCGATTTTGAGTGGAAGAAGCTAAACGAGAACAAGGATGGTGCTAAACACTTGGCTGAGGTGAATGCTAAGTTGGACTCTCTGCATAGTCTTCTAGTGGATAAGAAGTCTGTTCAGTTTGCTCAAGAGGCTAAGACTTATGAACCGGAAAAGTGAAAAAGATGTAAAGTACATCAATGGGACTGGATTTCAGAGGTTTGGAAATCAACAAAGTTATGGTTCATCTTATCAGAAGTCGTTCCAGAGCAAAACACGAGGAACAAAACACGATGGGTGACCTAGTTGGAAGTTATTCCTGTGAAAAATTAGTTAGAATCCGGTGTAATGGAAAAAGTTTGTTTGGATTGCTCTGATACCATTTTAAAAGAAGAATTAAATAAAAGTTCTCTTCATTAATGATAAAAAAATGTGATGGACAGAGCTTATATACAACTCATTAATATGAACCAAAATCATAATTAATCTAGCCTATTAACCGGAATTTAACCGGGATTGAATCAATCAATATTAAATTAATCCTATATCTAAAATATGTAATTCAGTATTCTATAAAAATATCTAATGTACGTATAGGCCACTTAAAAATATCTAATCATATATCTAATTATACACACTCTACTGCCTTCGTTAACTACGGAGTTGAATTGTACGGGCATAGTCTGTTTAACAAATTGCACAGTTGTTAAAAGAGTCTCATGGTCATTCACCTAAATATATGATTTTCTATGGTTATCCAATGCAAATTCCCCATATATTATCTATTTTGTAGGTGTCCGAGAGAAGAGACCCGGTCAAAATATTTTATAAAATCCTGAAATTTCTTTCCACAAATTATATCTCTCTCTCACTTTCTGGTCTAATCCTAAAAAAGGGCAAGGAATCCTCTGTTTTTGTAAATAACGGATTCTACTATAGAAGCGCAATAGTCAGAAGCTTTTTAATTCCCTCTTCCAATTCTGATATCTCTCGCAGTCAGAGAAACCATGGAGGAAATTGATCACCTTTCCGATGAGAGAAACAAAGCAGAATTCAACGTCGACGACATGAAAATCATCTGGGCCGGTTCCCACCACGCTTTCCAAGTGTCAAATCGTATTTCCCGCCTCGTCGCCAATGATCCGGTAAATTTCTCCTCCTCTTTCTTCTTCCGGTGAAAATTCCGGTGTTAAAGTTTACATTTTTATCATCCATTGTTAGGTCTTTGAGAAAAGCAATAGAGCTGTAATGAGTAGGAAAGAGTTATTCAAGAACACACTGAGAAAAAGTGCTCATGTTTGGAAAATGATCAACGAGCTTCGTCTCTCTGATGAAGAAGCTTTGAGATTGAAATTTTTCATGGACCAACCTGGCTTCATAGATCTACACTGGGTAAAAAATCAAAAATTTCCTCTTTTCTAGGTGCTTAGAGATTTGATTGATGTTTAATCGTTGTGTGTTGTTGAAACAGGGAATGTTTGTTCCTGCAATTAAGGGACAAGGTACTGAGGAACAACAACAAAAGTGGTTACCTTTAGCTAATACAATGCAGATTATTGGTTGTTATGCTCAAACTGAGCTTGGTCATGGCTCTAATGTTCAAGGCCTTGAGTCAACCGCTACTTTTGATCCTCAGAATGATCAGTTTATCATACACAGTCCAACTCAGACATCTTCCAAAGTGAGACAACAACAAAAAAATTATGATTAGTTTGGTCTCCGAGTGTTTCAGTTGTGTCTTAATGTTGTTTTGTTTGTAATAGTGGTGGCCTGGTGGTTTGGGGAAAGTTTCTACTCATGCTGTGGTTTATGCTCGTCTTATAACAAATGGCAAAGACCATGGTGTTCATGGTAAGGACCTAGAGGGTTTCTTGTTTTCTAAAAATTCATAGGTATTGATTGCGAAATCTTCTTTTTTCGGGATTCATCGTGCAACTGCGTAGTTTGGATGATCATACTCCTCTTCTGGGTATAACGGTTGGTGATATCGGAATCAAGTTTGGAAACGGTGCTTATAACTCAATGGACAATGGTTTTCTTATGTTTGATCACTTTCGTATTCCCAGAGATCAAATGCTCATGAGGTCTTTCTCTCTAGCCTTAAGTATTTCACCACATATTCATATTTCTTAAAGAAACCGTTTTATGGTTCTGCATTTTTCGTCTCAAGATTGTCAAAAGTTACAAGAGAAGGGAAATATGTAGCATCAGAAGTTCCAAGGCAATTAGTGTATGGTACTATGGTATTTGTGAGACAGTCTATTGTGTCAAGTGCTTCCAATGCGTTGTCTCGGGCAGTCTGTATAGCTACACGGTACAGTGCAGTTAGAAGACAGTTTGGCTCACATAATGGTGGCATTGAGACACAGGTACTCTAGATAATGTGGAGGATGCTTATGGTCATGGAAGCCACTTATTGATGTTGTTTATATATATGGCAGGTGATTGATTACAAAACTCAGCAGCATAGGCTGTTTCCTCTGCTTGCATCCGCATATGCGTTTCGGTTTGTAGGAGAGTGGTTGAAATGGTTGTACACTGATGTAACACAAAGACTAGCGGCTAGTGATTTTGCAACATTGCCGGAAGCTCATGCATGTACTGCAGGATTGAAGTCTATGACTACCTCAGCGACCGCAGTATGCTTTCAAAGCTACTCTCTTTTTGAACAACTTAGTAAAAAAAAGTTGAATTGTGTATCTTTTTTTTGTTGCAGGATGGTATTGAAGAGTGTCGTAAGTTATGTGGTGGACATGGATACCTGTGGTGCAGTGGCCTTCCTGAGTTGTTTGCTGTATATGTTCCCGCTTGCACATACGAGGGAGACAATGTTGTGTTGCAATTACAGGTATTCTTATGTTTTCTTGTTCCTTTTATTATTGATTTGAATATTAACACTAGCTCTGAGTTTTCTTCAGGTTTTTGTTAAAGTTTCAACTGTTCATGTATTAAAAGTCCTTTATGTTTTCAAAAAATGGGTCTTCAGGTTGCAAGGTTTCTGATGAAGACAGCTTCACAGTTGGGTTCTGGAAAGGTTCCTGCTGGGACAACTGAATATATGGGCAGAGCACAACACCTTTTGCAATGTCGTTCTAGCGTTCGAAAAGGTGAGTCTCCATAAATTAATCTTGATTTGTTTTCATGAAGTTGACTGATTATATTGGTCGAGTAATCAGCTGAGGATTGGTTAAATCCTGGTATGCTGCTGGAAGCTTTTGAAGCAAGGGCTTTAAGAATGGCTGTTACTTGTGCTAAAAATCTAAGCAAGTTTGAGAATCAAGAACAAGGTTTCTCCGACCTCTCGGCTAATCTTGTTGAGGCTGCGATTGCACATTGCCAGTTAATTGTTGTTTCCAAGTGAGTAAATAAGGTTCTTCAACAAATTACAACTAATCATGATCAAATTCATAATTAAATTTAACTCATATAGTAGTCCAATATTTGAAAGGTACTCTTAAAAATAAAGAGACTACTTAAAATTCACAGGTTTATAGCCAAATTAGAGGGAGAGATTAAAGGGAAAGGAGTAAAGAAACAACTGAAGAATCTATGCTACATCTATGCACTTCATCTTCTTCACAAGCACCTCGGCGATTTCCTCAGCACGAACTCTATCACTCCCGAACAAGCCTCACTCGCCAACCACCAGCTTCGGTCACTCTACTCTCAGCTGCGACCAAACGCAATTGCTCTAGTGGATGCATTCGACTACACTGACCACTATCTTGGCTCTGTTTTGGGTCGATATGATGGTAATGTTTATCCAAAGCTGTTTGAGGAAGCATTGAAGGATCCACTAAATGACTCGGTGGTCCCTGATGGCTACCGTGAATACATCCGACCGTTGATTAAGCAACACATCCGCTCTGCTAGACTATAACTTCAACTCCTTATCCATGGAATAGTATGGCATTTTGGAAGATTCATGTCATTTTACTTGACGTGGCTAATAAAGATAGCATTATTTTGATTTATTTTATACTAGTAAAGATGCGTGGATTATTTGATTTATAGTAAACAATTATGTTTAAAAATTGTTTTGGAGAAAAGCATACTATCTTTTTAATTCACACCCTAACTTAGATAATATAGTATTTTAAGGTATAGGTTATATGTAATTTGAAAAAATATACTCTCACATATCTCATATAATTTGAAGAATTTGGAAATCAATAAATTATTTATGTTTGATGGTGATAAAGGGTTTGGCACCCTCCACCCGGACTAAGATTGAACCGACCCGACTACCCATCCAAAAGTACCAAAGTGAGCTGGAAATGATCATAAAAGCCTATTATGAAGACTAGGGGCCGAATCTACATCAGATCGCCGACCTTGAAATATTTGGAGAATAAGTATGAGAATATATGGGAATGTTGTGTAAATCTTCTGAGTTACGATACTTTCCATACATTTCTAGGGTTAATTCTGCAGGATCGTTTAGTATAAATATGTAACTCATTTGACCTAAAAAAAAGATCCGCAACTCTCTTGAGCAATAAAATTGATTGGAAACATTCTTGATCTTTTCTTCAGCTTTTACATTGTTTTGCCCTAATAATCTAATTCCCACTTATTTTATAAAGATCGAGTTCATTTGCACAAACCCAGTACCTTCAATTGGCGCCCACCGTGGGGCCTCTAGATTTGATGGGCGCTCAAGTAAAAGCAATTTACCAAACGATCCTCAAGACAATGGCAGGCATAGAAGAGCAAGAGAACACCACCGCAAATATGGTGAATACCACAGATCAAAACGATAACAATCCGAGAAATCGTGAGGAAGGCAACAAGGCGATCAACCCCAATGAAGAAGAGAACGCATAAAATCGGGGAGAGAAAACTCTGCCGCTAGAAGAGTAGCCAACCGCCGTAGAAAATATCCCTACGATGTTGAAATACCTGATGGAGAAGTACGACAAACAAGTCGTAGAAAATCAGGAAATAAGAGACAAGATCGCTCTTTTGTAAACAGATCCGAAGAGCAAATTCAAATTACCGGATAAAGATTCAATACTGTGACCGCTTCAAGACCAGACAGGCTGGAGCGAAATCTCTTCCCAGATATGCAAACCCTGCTGCACTTCCCCGCTAGGAATCGATTTACCGTCTTCGTAACTCCAGCAACTACGAATGATGCAAGAAACACTGAAATCGCTTCCATGAAGGAGACGATACGGACCATGAATTAAGAATGCATCGTGGGGTCAGCTCGGCTTCCGAGCTCGACCTGGTGCTAGAAAAAACGAGACAGACTCCGTTCACGGCCTGAATTATAGACATCCTGGTGAATCATCTTGCGAAGATTAAGATCGTGTCATACGATGGAATGACCACCTAACTCAACACCTCATGGCATCCTATATCGCGATGGGAGGAGCGCATTTCCCTCCAGATGAGAAGGAAGTCGGCTACTGGCAGTTCTTCGTGGAGAACTTAAAGAGCGACGCACTGGCATGGTTCTCTCAGCTGGAGAGAAATTCCATCAATAACTTCCACCAGCTATCAATGGCATTCTTAAAACATTACTCGATGCATATCAAGAAGCGATCTTCGACTGCGAATATGTGGTCGCTAGCAGAGAAGTCGGGAGCATCGCTTCTGTCATTATACGGTGTTTCAAGACGACAATATCCAAGATGATCGTGCCAGAAGAGACAAACATGGAGGCCCTCCAGAAGACCCTCCTTACAAAAACACCGTAGGATGAGAGTTGAGGGTAAATCAACCTGATACTCTTAAAGACGCCATGCACAAGCTATCTCGCTTCATCGAACTAGAAGAGGACGAAGGAACCGGAATTGAACCGCAAAGTGTGCTACCCGATCCTCTAGAGAGAATCAGTAACCGAGGTCGAGCAAGGCAAAATTTCAGATCGTAGAAGAGGACAACAAACCAAAACCAAGGTTTAAGGAGAAAACCACCCGAGGAGAAGACACAGGCAATCCAAGGAGTTGGTGTGACTACCACCAGAAGTTCAGTCATACCACGACCCAATGTTGCTACCTTCAAAACACATTGCTGCTAGAATACAAGGCTGGAAATCTCCTTAGGAGCGCTTCTACAAAACGAGCAGAGATAGAGGGAGAGACACAACGCCAGGAAACCTCCCCAAGGACGTTCAAATCCACCAAAACAAGATCAAGACGATCTCCATGGTGATAAAACTAGCTCATTACCTCGAAAGCGCATCAACATGATCATGGGTTGCTTAGAAGAATGTAATAACTCGGTAAGATCGATCTAGCAATATGAACGCTTGGCTGTTATATCGTAACGCTGCCAGATTTTAGTTGATGAGGAATTAACTGTAACGTTCGACGAGCTTGATTCCAAAGACCTAGATCGGCCTCACAATGACCCGTTAGTGATAGAGATCATTATCAAAGATTGTAAGGTCAAAAATATTTTGATCGACACAAGTAGCTCAGTCGATTTGATTTATAAAACAACACTGAAGAAACTCGGGGTGGACGAAGACGATATCAAGTACTAGAATCGACCTTTGATGGGATTCGTAAATGTTACAATGATGACTATCGGGACAATAAAACTCCTAGTTTACATCGCATGAATTACCCGAACAGTCAAATTTGTGCTCATTGACACTCCCTCGGTATACAATGTTATAATGGGAACTCTTTGGTTGTACGCCATGAAAGATGTAGCAGCTACGTATCATCAGTGTGTAAAGTTCCCCATCACTGGTGGAAGCTACACCATCAAAAGGAGTCAAGAGCATGCTCGACATTGCTTCACTATCGAAAAGAAAAATAAACCAAGCCGAACTCGTTCTCCAGGAAACCGAGAAAGACGAATCTCTAACTCGACAGGAAAAGAAAGCAAGAAAGATCGCCAAGGACTTTCTCGAGGATACCGTCTACCCAAAAGTTGTATACGAGCCCCATTAATTAAAGATTTATATTGAGTCGGACTGAGATCAGTCCCACCGCGACGTGTTTTTTCTTTTCTTAAAAAAAGGACTGTTCATGTATGAACTACAAGTGACTCGATTCTCTTATACAAGGGATACGTAGGCAGCTTTGTAATCAAAGCACAGTCACAAAAACCATTTAATAAAATTCTCCTTCGAAAAAAAGATTTTGTTATCTAATCTCAAAAGTGTATTCATATATATTTACCAAGATCGGCACGACTAGCTCGTCCATCTCTACGACTTAAAACATAGCATTACCTCACATCGTTACCCTGACTAGGTATCCGATATTCTACGTACTTCCTGTAAATTACAGTGTGATATTTTTCCTTACTTTAAAATAAAAGTCGAACCTGTTTTGCATAAAGTTTAAGCTCACTTAGGAAAAACAATGCCGATCCTCCATCGCATGCATACGTGCTGACTTAGACCAAACAATTTAACAATCTAAGTGAAAAATTATAAACTTAAGCGTCTACCCAAATATAAATCTTGAGTCCCTAAAACTCGGACTTTAACACAAAACGATTAAAATATCAACAGAATAAACCTCTAAACAGAGTATTTCTTTGGCAGAGGTTAAACTAGAAGGAAACTCTCTACTTAACTAAAGAAATCCAAGCCGAGCAGGAAATATAAAAAAGAAATTTAGTGGAGTCATCGACTCCGCCGATAAAACAAAAATAAAATCCCACAGAAGGGGCAATGTTTACAAAACCAAAATAAAACCCCTTAAAAAAGGGACCAATGTCAAAACATAATTCAAAAGGGGCACAAGCGGCCATGTTCTTTCTGAGGAATGAGTGCCGAAGTCCATTAGGGTCGGCATAGTTACATCGCAGGAAGGCATAGATGGAGGAGTTAAGTTCAGTATGTCATCAGCCAGAGCTTCCACGTTTGCCGCGTCAACCTCGGCTTTGTACTTAGCCTTATCATCACGGTACATCTCTAGTATATCAACAAAAATTTTGTATTCTACGGCGGCTATCTCTGTTAGCATTGAGCAGCACCTCGGGCGAAGCAAAGTTGCATAACAGCTTGCTCAGCCGTATCACGAGAAGAAATATGTGTACAGATCACCTCTAGCTGAGCAGCTTATCTCGCTCTCAACCCCGAGTTAAAACTCTCTGCCTCACCCAAACAACGTTTGGCATCATGATGTTCCTTATGTTCCTCCGACTTTGACATTTTCTGTGCAGTCTCTAACTCAACCTCTTTCTTCTTCACAGCTTCTTCCATCTGAGATCTCTCCTCCTTCAAGGCGTCAACCCGATCATAGTATATTGCCAACTCCTCATCGTTCATTGTGGCCCTCAATTCCCAGATACGCTACCTTTGACGATCAGCTTCAGCTAAAACCTCATCGATCAAAGGGTGCCGAACATGAAGACGTACTTCCCGTTCGCTTCTCAGGATGGACGCCTTATACTCGCTTACCAAATGGTTGAACAAACTGATTAGCTGCATCCAAAAGCGACATAAAATCTTACACACGAAAAGAAAACTGATAACAATGAAGGATAAAAGATGAAACGTACCTTTATCATATCCCAAACAAGATTGGAATACCTGTTGGGATAGACCATGTTGTTAACCATAGGAAAACGGACGTTGGGACCTCCAATGTTCCTGATGATCATTTTTTGGTGAGTTCACGGACCCAGCATCAGAGGAATCTAAGGAGTACGATGATGAAAAAAGAAGTTGCAGTCATAATTGGGAGAAATCTGCAGTGGCGAGAACGAGCATATTTTCCTCCTTGACTTCTTAGCTTGGTCGGATGGCTCATCAGAAGACCACTTTGAAGCCCGAGTTCGATCAGCGTCGACTTCCCGAACCGACTTCAAAGCCGAGAGAGAAGCCAAAGTATAATTCCTTCACTTTACAGCGAGAGTAATGGCAGAAAGAAATATTCTCGGCTATGCGATCGAGTCAGACGCTGGAGCCTCTGATCAAATGATCGGAGCAGAAGTTAAGATAACCGGCTGAACCGCCGGAGCTGCAGTAAGAGAACCATCCGACTAGATAGCCGATAAGGGGTTATTGTCTTCAGGTTAATATCGCCCAAAATTTGATCATTAGACGCGCCAGGCAGTGAAACACCTTGATGTTCACCAAACTAGATAGGTCTGATCCTCCCCGCAATACAATCGACATTGGCTTGGCGATGAGCTCGTTTTGCCTCTCGGTACTTATCCCTGAGAATAAGGACTCCCTTGCACTTCATATCGGTTACGTCTTTGGTATCCTCTTAAGAAGATGACTCTTCGCCTGGTTTCTTCGATGAAGTCACCTCGTGACCCGAAGGATTCACGCAAGATGTATCTCGAAGATCATAAACCATTGACCTGGTGTTAGGTCGACGAAGAAGGGGAATCTCGTAAAGGGTTTCCTCAAATTATGAATCATAACGGTCTCAGGAGCATCATCCTCCAACACAATCGAGGTGCGGGTCCTTCTCTCGGTGGGATTGGTGGCGTTTTGAATTTGAGAATCTTCTCTGAAACCTTCATCTCTCTAGACCAGTAATCACAGTCCCAAGTATCTATCAATCAAAATCCAGAAGATCTCAAAAATTGTTTAGCAAAAAAGTACGCAGAAGCAATGGAGTGCAAAGATAGTGTTACCAAGAATATGACGAGCCTTCTGTATTGTATTAGTAGTAATCGGAGACCAATTCAGGAATCCTCTATGTATCAGGGTGAGCACTTGCGTCCAGACATAGAGAAGATTGACGAGACGAGTAGTTGGATGCAGAACTGAAACAAAAGAAGAGAAATCAAGAAAATATTTAAGAGTCATGATTAAGCAAAACAAAATTTTGCACATGCACATGCATAACGGACATCAACCCATCTCGGGGTTCTAATCGGATTGGTATGTTCTTGTCACATCTCGAACCACGACAAGGTTGATTTATACAAAAAAGAAACGGTTAATCAATGTCCGATCTTGCTTTTTAGGTTAGCAACCTTGCAACATGCCCTGATACTACTGTAAAACCTTCCCGGTGTGGAGAGGACCTTGATCGAAGAAACCTGCTCGTACATTTCCACCGAGAAGTTGATACCATCATCGGCTCTGAGGATCATCAAAGCAACAAGATTGCTTAATCCGGCATAAGTCACCTGAGAGAAAGCATTGTTCATCCGTTCACATTACCTTATGAACTGGTACGGATGGGGAAACCACAAGCGACTCTCTGTAAACATATGTTTCAGAAGGCAGATATATATCTGGGAGGACAATCCCACGAGCACTAACCGGGAAAAAGAATACGGAATTTTAGCTCTAATGACATGGCACATGATCGTCGCATGTCTTCTAGGGATTTTTCACTAACAAGCGAATCATGAACTCCATAGGCATCGAGTTAATTCGCCACGATAGCTTCGTCTGGAACCCAAATTGGAGCCTCGATGGCTGGTTTGTCGACCTCGAGAAGGGATTGACTATTGGTTTTCCCAAGAGTTAGGAAATCCTCATTGATCGGAGATATAGAAGTTGCGCCGGGAGTTCTTCAGTCGGATGAGGACGCACCAAGGTCGTGAAGGATCCTCGGTAATACAGGAGGACCCACTGGGGTCATATCGGCATTGCTTTGAACCTCGGAGGGATTCGGGAATGAATCTTAGGAAGAATACATTATGGAAGTATGAAATTTTGAGATACGGTAAGAAATTATGTAGAATACATGGAAAATAAGTCCGAGAATATATGAAAATATTGTGTAAATCTTCTTAGTTAGAATATTTTCCGTACATTTCTAGGGTTGCAGGATCATTTAGTATAAATATATAACTCGTTTGACCTAAACAGGGATCTGCAACTCTCTTGAGCAATAAACTTCATTGGAAACATTTTTGATCTTACCTTAAGCTTTTACATTGTTTTGCCCTAATAATATAATTCCCACTTGTTTGATAGAGATCGAGTTCGTTTGCACGAATCGGTACATTCACTTGATATATGTAAGTATGGTTTAAATCATTAAACTATTTGATATAATAACTAGATAATTCTTACATGATTTGAACATTACATGATGCTATTTCGTAAACTTTAAACATGTTAAGACATACCACTAACCAAATTTTCTTTATCTTTACTTCTTCTCCTTGATCTACTTCTCCTTTTATCCATGTTCAATTATTTTGTGTTCCCCATAAATATACATATGTTAAACATCTGCCTATATATAACGATGGAAACATGATCATTTCTATTTTTAATTATATAGTTTGTTATTTTCAGTTTCCTAATTTTTGTTTTATGTTAAATTTCTCTTTATTAAAAATCGTTTTCAACTAACACATTTTATATAACTATTCGTATAAAGGTTTATGCAATTTTTAACTAAATTTACATGTTTTTCCGTTTTAATTTTTTGGGTAACTAACAATTTTTTGATATTAAAAAGCTTACATATTTAAATAATTTACATGTGTTAGAATCTACTCGACTACTTAACACGTGTCACGATCTCGTGAGTTACAATTTTGCGCTTCCTCTATTATTTAGTAAGATTTTAGTCAATTATTTAGCAAATGTATTTGGAAAAAAATTAATATCTTAAAAGTTATAAATATGTAAAAAAAACTATCTGTGCAAAATAATTTATTGCTACAAAAAAACTTTATTTACAAACTGAGGAAAATGAAAAAATGAATCAGATAGATATAAAAATTAGTAAAAATCGACTAAGTATATCCCTTGTACCAAACTAGTCCTGGGATTAAAACCCGAACCCGACGTACCCGATCCGACCCGACCCGAAAATATCTTACCCGAATCCGACCCAAAATTTTCAAATACCCTAATGGATCCTAAACACTATACCCGAAAAACCCGATCCAAACCCGAACTTAAACCCGAATTTACCCTAAACATAAAAAAAATCGGGTATTTTTATAGAATTTTAGTCATTTTCGGAGTTTTTTTGGAAAATATTGTATAAAAATAACTAAAACATAGTAAATCCAAAATAAAATTAGTGTAAATCTAAAAAATAGTATATTTTTTAAAGCTCAAACCCGACCCGAACCTGAACCTACCATACCCGAACCCGACCCGAAATATTTAAATACCCAAATGGGTTCCAAACACCTATACCCAAATTACCCGAAACCCGAAATACCTGACCCGACCCTACCCGCTTATCCGAAATCCCAGGACTATACCAAACCATCGGATGAGGAGGCCTCCATATCTGCTGGATATGTGAATCAATATTTATGAAAAGAGTGAAATCTACGTATATACTTAGCAAAAATGTTTTCTAAAAAAGGATAAGATCGTAGCGTTTCTATTTATGAATTTGGCTTTACCTTCACGTTTTGGTGAAATTAATGCATTGTCCTCTCCCGATACGCGTTATAAAGAAATTGATAGATGGACTAAGCCTAGTTTCATTTGTAAATTGTAACTGAACATTTGTATGTATGTTTATCATGGGAAGAATGTGAAACACACAAATGAAAGGAACACAATAACACAAACCGGATTTGAATTTAATTGATAAATCTATCTAAACTATAAAACTTGGCCAACACTTTCCAGAGTGTGACACGTGGGCACATTAATTGGTTGGCGCTGAAACAATTTTTCTACATTGTCCTTCCACCTTCCACCTTCCCTTTTTACGATTACTTCCCGGATGTCTCGACTCCCCCTTTCCCTATCATCATCACTAATCCGTTTCATAGAATTGGTTTAAATCTCAAAAAGTTCAAAGTAAAGTCTTTAATTTTCAATTCGACTCTTCTCCATCTGGCTCAGTAAATACGGAGTTTGGGCAATGGCGAAGTCTATCCTCGATCGGAGGAGAATTGCTCCGGTAGGCAGAAGGCGCCGGAAAAGACGATTTTCGACCAGGGACGGTGGCTAGAGGTAGCGGCAGTGAGGTTATAGATTGGGAGATAACGTCGCCGGTAGGAAGTAGAATTGATGTTAAAATGCTCTTGATCTCTAGAGAAGGTGGCTGACATCTTATATTTGATTTCTCTCCTCAAACATTAAGATATTGATAACCCTAATTTTTCACATCTAGATGTTAGTTGGACAATTGGGAATCAGAATTTGATTACTGTGATGTTTCATAGATTCAAGTTATGGAATTGCAAAGCTCAATGTTTATTCTCTGTTGCAGGGTAACTGAAAACCATAAAAATAAAACTATAATCGCAATCCAATGGAGAAGAAATAGCAGGGCTTGAAGCTTATTAACTTGGGCTTTAGGAAGCTTATGAAAGACGTTGAGAACTTTGGTAAGCACTCTCTTCTATTGATCAGAAACAAATAGCAATTGGGAATCTCAATTTGATTTTCATTTTTTTTTTTTTTTGCAGATTTAAGTTTATGGAATTGAAAGCTTAATGCTTAATTTCTGTTTCAGGATAAATTGAAAACCATAAAAAAACAAGTATAATCCAATCCAAAGACAAGAAAAAAGAAGATCCTTACTTGAGCTTTAAAAAGATTATGAATGAAGTTTATCACTATCTTCTCTCTCTCTGCATGCGTGTAATTGTCTATGGTAAATCCTAAGGAAAGAATCATGTAGATCTATGGAGTTGTTGAAATTTTCATAGACTATACCAAATTATGCTTCTATCATCATGATATAAGTGAAATTGATGGTATTGTAGGCTTCAATAAATTTTCCACAATCCTCAAATGCATTATCTTGTTACATTAGTATTTCTGTTCTGCTCCCTGATTCATCTATGTATTATTTGTGTTCCTTAGAATTGGCAAATCCAATTATTCAATTGAGTTACAGGTCTGCTTGTGTGAGGAATGGAAATGTAGCAGCCGTATAGTATTTTGAAGTTTAAATTTTGTTTGTGGTCTCAGGATTCTACACAAGGCCAAACATCGTGCGATTACACACAAGACCAAATGCGGTGCTTCTACGCTTGCCCGCTTGAAGGTTTATAAGGGAGTCCCGTTTCCATATGACAAGGTTGAGAGGATGGTCATACATGATGCTCACAAGTGAATCTTCTTTGGTTTTTGAGTTTATGATTTACTAATACTTAATGTTCTGTTAATGATCAGTTGACTTGATAACTAGGGTTTTGAGACTTCATAGTGGCCACAATTGTTGCTTATTTGCCCATCTGTCGTTTGAGGTTGGCTGCAACCTTTTTGATACTAATAAAGTGAGTATTTCTTCGATGTTTTAACACATTGAGCAGTGGTACCAAAACCTGTTTACTTGAAGAATCCTCCTATTTCATACAGTTAGATCACTGAAACTGATATTGTTGTTTTTGATTCGCAAAAGAGCTTCAGGTATAGAGAAAGGAAAGCTCACAACTGATGTATGAGTATAGGAAACTACTCAACGTGCTCAGGAACAAACCAGGGAAACTCGGTTCACAATCGATGTTTTTGCCCTTGTTCAGTATTGAAGAAACCGACGTCTATCACCTCTACCTATTAAAGTCATTTACTGGAAAAGATATTCTTGATTCCGCCTCAATTCTCTATTAAACGAGTAAGAGACACCGTAATTCTTATCTATTGTCTATTGTGTCTTCTTCCGTACTTATTATATAATAAAGACTTAAAAAATAAAATATGTAGTTAAGCTTCTCAATGTTATAATAACTTCCTTAGGAAAATTGGAATGATGCAAGTCGTGTTCTTATGTAAGGGAGTGTGAGAGATTGTTCTCCTAAGATGAATAGGTTCCAATACGAGGTTTCTTGCTTCTCTTTTTACCTCTAAAGATGAAAAATTAGTGTTTCATTGTTTAGTTTATTGTTCTCTGTTTTTTGCTAGTTTTGTCAACTATTTCTCCTCTCACTATATTGAATATGTGGGATGTTAGGAGCATGGAATGTGTACTCATACTATAATATTGGTTGAAGACTGTTCCTTATAATTTATTTTTATTAATAATTGGCTTACTTTCTTGTTTGGCTTCCCTCATCTCAGGCTGGTTTAGTGAGTGCTTGAAAGTGGATAAAGATACAGAAACTCTTTGAGATACTGATAATGCACCTAATGCGTTTTAATTATGGACGCCAACAGCATACTAAGCTGCATAGACTTGTTCACTCTCCCCTGGCGCTCATCTTAAGTCCCTACCTTTTTATTTCCTCATCCAAAGAGGTACTAAGGCAAAAACTAAATAGCTTTTATGCTTTCCATATCTCTCTTATGTTATCTTCCTTTGTTGAGTATAGAAGGTTGCATCAAGCTTAGAACTATGACCCGTGGATCGTGTTGTTATTGGCCAAGAGCAGGTTCAATTTAACTCTTCATCAACATTGTGTCAAGTCTTCAGTCACACTACATGTTTAGCTACTCTTGAAAACCGAATCCTCTTACGCATCGAATATAACAACTACCAACTGATTCTGCTAAATAATTTTAAATCCCAGAACAAATTTTACCCAATTATATGATCAGCTTATGAAATAATTAGAGGAGCTTGGAAAAGTTGCTCAGAACATAAAATCATGCATACGAACAATTATATGATTTCACACCTACGGCTACACCGTGTTCACAAGGATTTCACATGTGAGTGAATGGCTTAGAAGAGGATGTAATGTCGTGTTATGTACTCCTTATATCCTTCATTGTAACATATAGTCACCACACTCGAATCAGGTGGATGGCTGCACATAGTGTTATCAGAGACTCTAAAAGTCAAATCGTATGTGACAACAACATTTTTTAGATCCGCAGAGTTTAGGCTAACAAGGATGGTGTAATTGCTACTTGACTGTCAATTTTTGGTGGAACAAAGGCTATTGTTATCTTTTGTTTCCTTCGATATTACTTCTGCATCTCAAACATTGCCCATTAATACATAATTATGTGACAAAAAATTAATAATACGTAAATGTACCCATAAAAAGCGGACGGATACAAGAGGATAAAAACAAGGGATAATTAGTGTAATAACCAATAAAAAAATTACAACCTACAAACTAATCAAAATGGGCTTATGTGGCAACATCTCAATCCTTTAAATTAACGATTTTGGTTAGTTTGTGAGTTAAAAAAAAAAAATTTGTTAGTTAACAAATTAACCCTAAAACAAAATAAAACCATGACCTACAAACAAATCAACAAAAATTTCTACTTACCCAAACTTATAACTATTTTTTAAATTAGCATGGCTTCCATATGAAATACCTTATTCAAATAAAAATTGTCAATTAAATTTGACCAGTTCAGTATCCAAATCCAACTATGAGCAAATGAAACAGGATGAGAAGGTATAGTTTTGCTCATACAATACTAACCCAACAACCAAATCTGAAAAGTAAGGGTTCGATTGGCAAAGTATAATGGAGCTGGAGCGGGAGCTGGAGCGGGAGCTGGAGCATCAAGCAGCATTAGCATTATGCTATACTGCTCTGATTAAAATGCATGATTGGCAGAGCTGTGAGTGATTATATATAAATTAAGATAAATTATTTTATTATATTATTTATATGTATTCTTATAATTACATAAATAACGTATATTCATTTTTAGTGAAATGCATTGTGTATATATTATATTTTTAAATTATGATAATACTTTTTTTAATTTTTCTAATTTAAATTATATTTAAATAAAAAAAATTTTATAATATTATTTCAAACTATAGAACAAATAAAATAATGATAAACATGAACTAAAATAACTAAAAGTTTTTATGTATAGAATTTGTTTTGATGTTATCTAAAAATAAATTAGTTTTATAATTTTATTTTAATTTTTAAAAATATATTAGAGCTCAATGCTGTGGAAAAGCTCTACTTGAGAGCATTGAGGGCAAGAACATTTGGGAGCATTAACAGTTAGTAAATGCTCTGCTTAATGCTCTATTAATTACACGTGATTGATAATACAGAGCATGATGCTTCTTTAAATGCTCTGCCAATTAATAATACACCGTATAGATTAAATTCCACAAAATAGGCAACTCAGAATTATCTAATTTTTAAAAAAAAATACGAAAATGCATATACAAAGAATATATATTTATAACTTTTTTTAATAAGTAGATCAAATGATGAAAAATGAGTATATATTACAATAAATTACTATTATGTAAGTAAATAAAAATACAATTCTTTTCTAACATAACTAACAACAAAAACATTACTCAACATCACTTACAAACAAAGTTTCAAAACACATATCCGCGCGTACGCGCGGGCTCTCCTCTAGTATAGAATATAACAAGATCTCTTGAGCCTAATTGTACGATAAACGTCTATGATCGTAGAATCAATATGACAAAGTATTGACATTGTATAATATTACAATGAAAAAAATGCGACCCATGGAAATCAAAATTCTTTGAATCTATCTCGAATTTTTCCGTTTTCTTCTCAAGACTGTAAAACTTTACATAGAATTTGCGTGCTTTAAACTAATTTGATCCCAAAAAAAAAAAATTCTTAAAATTAGTATGCACTGCAAATGAGGCTCACTCAAGTTTAAAATCCAACCTGGTATGAATTAGTGTTTGCCACACCGGGTGCAGAATACATATTGTAAGTGCAAGTGAAGTAATATAAAGTGCATTATAATAAATGAGACAAGAGAATTTTTAACGAGGTTGGTTTCCTACATCCCGGTACCAAGTCGAGATTCAAATCCACTAAAACTAGAACGCAAATACAACTTATTTGCAAACGCGTAAATCAAATACAACTTTTTATTTCCCGTTTTATTCAATAACATGGATTCTTCAGGATAACCCAATCTTGAGCTTAACTCCACCTGAGCCTAGACTTGAGTTTTGTGGAATTTTCACACACCAACGCAACTGTTGGCAACAGCACGTAACTACAAGACCTGCAACAACAACAGACTACTACAGCACGACCTCAACAACATCAGACTCCAACAGCACGACATGCAACAGCACGAACTGTAACAGCACGAACTGCAACAGCACGAGCTATAATAGCAACAGACTACACCAATAAGAACTGCTACAGCAGCATCAATAGCAACCAACAAACGAACTAATGCGTGAAAACCCTCAAGCCACGTTCCTCTCTATATATACATAAAGAGAGCATTGATTAACCTTACACAATTTCCCTTTTGTCGATAATGATAAGTTTCCTTATTCTTCTCTTGAATATATTCTTCATATATATATCTTCCTTCATCTCCAAGGAAATATAATTTTCCTTTTCCAAGCTCAATCCACGTTAATACCAAAGCCCATCTTCATCAAACTGATAGCCCAACTTGGTTCTGCACTTCATGTAGTACTCTCTGTAGTACTTCAGACTCCTTCTAGAAAAACTCCAAATAACTCCTCTTCAATATCCCCATTTTTTACTATGAATGTGAACTCAACACTTCTAACTTCTAACCACACCACCAATATCTCAAAATAGCAATCAACACCAATCTCCCCCTACTTGAGTCACATCATGTTCAAAAACTAATTCGAAGCTCGCCCCTGCTCAAATTGAGGATGAAATCCCATTAAACTATCTCCATAATGACTATCTTTCCTAACCCAACTATTCTTGAACCTCTGGCCGATGATTAAACCTTCGGATGAACCCGAAACAATGACGTTAAACATGTCCTTGAACTCCACAATGATAACATGTACGACCACAAAATCTCACATCATAAACTTGCTTCATTTGATTATTCTCCCCAATAGCTTGTAACACCTCGGCCTAATACGCCCAACAACTCCACAATGATAACAAACATGTCAAAAATCTCGTCGAGGTTCACTCAGCAAGTTCATCCCTCTTGATGCAGTACATGTCGCACTTGCAAGCTCGTAGCAGTTGCAGACTTTGTAGTAACTCTGGTCACTGGCTCTGTAGCAAAAGAAGTTACAGCCTCTAATCCCAGGAGACACAAAAATGGACTCGGGTTTTGAAGCTTTCCCAATAAATCCAAGATCATGACGCTCTGAAGGACTTTTCCCAATATTCAAAAGATGATCCAACTGATCGGTGCCATTATTAAGCATCCTTAATTGCTTTTGTGTCTCTCGAAGCTAACTTTAGCTTGTGTTGCTTCTTCTTTTTCTCTGATGCATACTTTTGTGCTTCAACAACTTGAGCCTCTATCTTGAGTTTCTCCGTAGCCAAAAACGAATTTTCTTCAACTAATTTGAGCCAATGTTCATACAGCTTCTGATAATTCTTAGCAAACTCTTCATCACTAACACTTTCAACATCACTGTCACTTTCATCGTTGTCATTCTCTGATGCAGACTTTATTGTTGTACACCCGCAAACCAAATTATCTGAATTTGGTACGTGTGTCGATCAACACAAGGGTTGTGTCGATTAACACAGCTGTTTTGGGTCAGACCAAATCAATTTTTAATCGTTCGGTTTTGTGGCGGTTTGGTTTAGGGGAACCCTAGGCTCACGTTTTATAAACTTTAGGCGTCGAGCAGCCGTATTTTTTTGGTAAAATCAGTGAGTTTGAGAGATTAAGGAGACAAAAGGTGAATTTTTAGTGTGCTTGAGGATTTTTGATCGAAAGTGAGTGATTCTCGGTGATTTGGTGCATAATCGAGGATTATTGTGAGTGTTGAGGCTATCTGTGGTAGCTGTTCTCATTCTCAGTCCATTCCTTTCAGTTTTTCCTTTCCAAATCCCTAAGGTGAGTGCGCGACCGTAGGCTTATCAAGACCATTAGTTAATTCGGATGCTTAATTGTGTGTTTTGTGATGTTTTGGTTAATGGATTCGTGGTTGATGCGTATTATGACTGTTATGTGTTCTATGGAATGTGTTTCGGTGCAGGTTTTTGCTTGGCTAGGCTCAGAATCGGGCCAAGAGAGGAGATGCTCGGTTCTGTGGATTTTGCAGCGGTTGTGTCGATCAACACTTAGTGGTTGTGTCGGTCGACACCATTGTTTTGTTCATGTTGATCGACACCTAGTGGTTGTGTCGATCGACACCGTTGTTTTGTTAGTGTCGATCGATACCTAGTGGTTATGTCGATCAACACCAGCATGGTTATGAGTTTGATGTTATTTAATTGTATTGTTTCGATTGTTTGGTTATTGCTGGTTATATGGTTTTAATATACTTAGCCTGTAGACGGGAGGACCGTCTCACTAAGTATTTACTAAATTCTTACGCAACTCTTTTTCCCATGTGTTGCAAGTAAAGATAAAGTGTGATCGTGAAATCAAGGCAATGAGAGAGGATGATATGATTGGTTTCTGTTATGTTATTAAGTTGCTAGAACCTGGTGTTTAGGTTGTTAGATTATGCTGGAATTGGAAATGATGTTTGATTATGGTTTATTGGTTGAATTTTAATTATTTAGATTATTTGGTTTTAAATGGATTTGTGTTTTCCGCTGGTTTGCTTGTTGTTGAATTAATCGTTGAGAATTAATAATTATGGATTATTAATTTGGATTAATTAATTAAAAAAAATTGGTTGTTTCAGTTGCAGACTTTGATGCAATATTTGTTACAGAGCTGGAGACCAAGGTTGTAAACGCCATAAAGTTCTTCAAGTCTACTTCCTCGTCTGAATCATTGTCTGACTCAATATCTGAATCAATCTTGATGCTTGTCAGTGCCTTCTTCTTGTGCTTCAGGAGATTTTCATATTTAGAATGGACATGTCTTAAGCCTTTGCACTCAAAGCATTGAATGTTCTTCGATGAATTGTCTGCCTCTTCTTTATTCTCTTTCTTGTTATGCTTGTGCTTCGGGTACTTAGAGAATTGTCTTGACAATAAATCCATCGAATCTTCAGCATACACAACCTTCTCAACTACTTCAGCATCAATAACTTTCTGCTTTTTGTTTTCTTCATATGCTTTGTTCAACTCAAAAGTCTTCATAATCCCAACAAACTCATCAAAAGGCATTTCATCAAGATTATGAGCCTCTTCAATAACTAAAATCTTTGACTCCAATTTCGAAGGTAGTTGATATATCATGGTTTTTACCCGTTTTAACCATGATATAAGTCGGTTTTGTATTAGTATTTTTGGTATTTGTGTGTATTTTGTAGTGTTTTGCAGGAAAATGGTCATTTGGAGCTTAATGGAAACATTTGGAGCATTTTGGACCATTTTGGAGCTGAAAAGATCCAAGTGGAATCGAGACCTTTAAAACATCCCTGTCGATCGACATAATTTATTTACTGTCGATCGACAGAGTTTTTTAAAAAAAAAAGACGCAGAAAATTTCTACAGACGCCCTCGTGTCGATCGACAGGAATGTTGTGTCGATCGACAGGCGCTCTGCATACCTAATTTTACCACTTGTATAAATAGTTTAACTTGGTAGATATTTTGAAAGGATTGTTTTTTATAAAGGAGGTAGAGAGAAAAAGAGAGACTTTGGGAGAAACTTTGAGAAGATCTACATGTTCTTGAGATCCAAAGACTTCAAACCCTTTTGTATCATCTACTCTTACTCTTTAATGCAATCTTATTCAGTTAATATGATTTCATCATTTATTTCTGAGTAAATCTCTTGTTAGGTTTTGGGATTTCTTGGGTTATGACAAGAAATCATTGAAATTGCATATTTGTTAAGGTTTATCCGTAGGTTCTTCATTTAAACTGTTATTAATGCTTGATTCTTGCTTGATCATCTCGAATCTTGATCTTAGGATTGTTGATTAACCACGACAGTGGGATTAATAACCTGAACTAGTTTAAATGGGCAAAGTTACTTATTCGCAAAGAAATTTGGCTTAGGGACTTTGTGAACATATCGAACTCGTACTAAATGCTTGTTTAGATTCGACGAATTCGCAAAGAAATTTGGGATTTGAGGATCTAAAGATAGATAGCCTTCGTAACGACAGTTAGCTGGCTATATTTTCGTGTTTGAGTTCTAGAACGGCACTTAATTGAACCTTGACAATTGTTATATATTGATTTCGAATCATTACCTAAAGAATGTCCATGACCTAGCTTTCATCTTTTCAAGAATTAAATTAACCATCTTTCGTTTACTTGTTTTATAATCTGCATTTACATTTATATCGTTTCACTTAGCATAATCTGAATACTAAGATTGATTGTGTATTCCAACTCCCTGTGGATTTCGATCCCTAAATACTACGATGACCTCTTTGTTTGAGAGAGTGGTTCGAGGGTGAATTTGAGCCCGTATCAGTAGTGATCTCTTCAACTTCTTCAACAGCTTCTTATCATTGTATTGCTTTCCAAGAGTAAATGACTCATTGGATATGTTGCATAGGTTAGCACTAAATTCAGCCACCGATTCCTTTTCTTCTATCCTCAAATTCTCAAACTGTGAAGTCAACATGTCAAGTTTGGTTCTCTTCACACTAATAGTTCCCTCAAACATATTCTCCAAGGTCTTCCAGGCCTTTTACGTTGAAGCACATTGAAAAATCAACTTGAAGTGACTCGAATCAATAGTGTTGTACAACGTAGTCTTGGCCTTTGAATTACAACTTGCTTGCTTTTTCTCAAAAATTGCTACTTGTCTCTCAGCTTAAGACTCTCCACTCCATTATCATCAGTGATCCAGGATGACTCCAACCAACTTCAATCGCATTCCAACAATCTTCATCAAGACCACTAATAAACGCTTCCATACGGACCTTCCAATATCAATAATTAGTAGAATTAAGACGTGGTGGTCTTGTCATAGACGTACCTTCTGCATGTAAATCCATTAGACTCAGTTTTCAAGTTTGTAGCACTTCTGTCTCAGCTCCTGAACTACTTCTAAATCCTCACTCTTGATCTACCCGAAACAAGACTAAATATCTATTAAGAACCCTATTTGATACCACTAGTAAGTGCAGTGAGGTAATATAAAGTGCATCAAAATAAATGAGAGAAAATAATTTTTAACGAGGTTCGTTTCCTACTCTCCGAGACCAAGTCTAGATTCAAATCCACTAGAACCAGAAAGCAAATACAACTTATTCGCAAACGTGTAAATCAAGTACAACTTCTTAATTTACCGTTCTGTTCAATAACATGGATTCTTCAGGATAACTCAATCTTGAGTTAAACTCCACATGAGCCTAGACTTGAGTTTTGTGGAATCTCCACACACCAACAACAACTGTAGGCAATAACACGCATCCACATGATATGCAACAGCAGCAGACTACTACAGCACGACCTCAACAACAACAGACTCCAACATCACGTTTTCAACAGCAGCAGCTGCAACAGCACGAACATCAGCATCAACAAACTACACCAATAAGAACTACTATAGCAGCATCAACATCAACCAACAAACGAACCAACGAAGACGCCTTCTTCTCTCAATGAAACTTTTTGTATTTCTCTATTCTCTAAGGTGTGAAAACCCTCAAGCCACGTTCATCTCTATATATACATAAAGAGAGCATTGATTAACCTTACACAATTTCTCTTTTGTCGATAATAACAAGTTTTCTTATTCTTCTCTTGAATATATTCTTCATATATATCTTCCTTCATCTCCAAGCAAAAATATTTTTTCTTTTCCAAGCTCAATCCACGTTAATACTAAAGCCCATCTTCATCAAACTCACAGCCCAACTTGGTTCTGCACTTCATGTAATACTTCAGCTGCTTTAGGAAAAACTTCAAATAACTCCTCTTCACATATTACTCTCATATTTCACATTCTTATTGTTGTCAAATTTTAAGGCTTACGTGAATTTTTTTAGGGTTTGTGTTATTTTATTTCATAATTATAATTGGAAAATTCCTAGATTAAAGAAGTAATAATCTCGATTCGTTTGTCTTTTTTTTGACGCTCAACAAGTGTTTCCAAAATTTCACCCGAATTCATAACACTTTCATACACGATTTTAATAAAGTTAAAACCCGGGCATAATTATCTCAAATTCTTATTAACATAAATCTTAGCACACATTTAATATTTACGCATATGAAATTTTATGTGATGCCCATGTTTTTTTGATAAAACAAAGAATGGGGACAACGATTTGTGACACAAAGTTTCCTAACAATGCCCATGTTTTGCATTCTATTTATTGGCATTTTCCGTTCCATAAAGTTTCCAAAAGTTTTTAATTATCAATTGGGCAATTAATAACCGAATCAGGTCGTTGAATATACATATACAATTTTTGTTGTTGTAATGATTTAATTAATCAATTGTTGTCTTCTATCTAGATCCTCCAACATTGAAACTTTTTTAAACAACTACATACATTCGTATTAATTTCCTTCTTGAAAAAATGTTAGTTGGTTAGTAGTAAAAGTAGTTACGACACTCTAATTAAATTACTTTTCACAGCTTATGTCTTTAATCTTGTTTAACCCAAGATTCCACATAGTTTAACGAAGTTTGACTTGACTCTTTCGCTATATGCATACATACATACAAACCATGTGACTTTCTATCTATGCATACGTGATACGTATGAGTATATATGATGTACGTACGTACGTATGTATGTATGTATATATTAATGTGAAGCCTATCCGAAAGTGGGCTTTTGTTACATTTAATCTACTTTTGTACTGTGTACTATCTTATCGTCAATTGGCTTTAATTGTTTGTAACATATTATGTACCTTGTACAAACGTGTGCTCATGCGGTTACTTATACGTGCGTCTATACACGAATGCTGTGTTCAAATTGTTCACTTAAACACAATGCTGTATATACTTAACATACAAGTACACCGGCTTGACAAGATTTATCCTAATCAAAATCTTCTAACATTTGCGGATCAAAACCAACATTTTTATGGCTTCTAGTTTGCCCTTTTGGCTTGCCTACAAATCCGTGGTAGGTAATGCAAATAGTTGTCGATGCTCTATTTATGTTCCTCGTTGTGGTTCAATTTGATTCTTCAATTTTTAATCCGTCCTCAAATTGTAAATGTTATTTATTCGTTAGATGTAGCTAACTAAAAACAACCACAATAGTTCTTACGCTATGTATTCGCAATTAAACTCACCATCAATGATATACAAGAATTGTTCGACTGTAGAAACTCGGCAGAGTTGGATAAAATATACCTAAATATGAATGCTTTGTAATTTAACATTGAGTAAATACTTATGACTCATAACACGAGGCTTAATGCATAATTATAATGTTTAGAAATCCATTTATTTTGTGCCCATGTCAAACGCTGATCAGTTCGTAGTAGATGGAACCACCAAAAACAACGATGGCCAGATTTATTCTTACGTATAATTGTAATTTATAATTTACTAGAATAAGACCCTCGCGATGCGAGGATTATTTGATTTATAGTAAATAGTTATGTTTAAAGAATGTTTGGAAGAGAAGTATACTATATTCTTAATTGAAACCCCAAATTAGATAATGTAGTGATTAAAGTTATAGGTAATATGTAATTTGAAAAAATATAGTCTCATATCATTTATGATTTGAAGAATTTAGAAATCAATAAAGTATATACGCATGATATATGTAAATATGTTTTGAATCTTTGAACTATTTTATATAATAGCTAAATTATTTTCATTTTATTTTTGGTCACAAACTAAATCATTTTTATGTTTTGACGATCTTTTTTTGATGATATTTTGTAAACTTTACACATGAAAAAATTCTACTAACCAAATTTTTTTATTTTTACTTATTCTTCTTGATATAGTTCTCCGTTTATCAATGATCAATTATTTTGTGTTCCCTATATATATATATATATATGTTAAATCTCTGCTTACATATAATGATAGAAACATGGTCGATTCTGTTTTTAATTACATATATAATTTGAAGAATTTGGAAATCAATAAAGTATATAAGCTTGATATATGTAAATATGGTTTGAATCATTAAATTATTTGATATAATAACTAAATCATTTTTATATGTTTAGACGATCCTTAATTGATGATATTTCGTAAACTTTACACATGAAAAAAATAACAATAACCAATCTTTTTTTCTTGTTCTTCTTGATATAGTTCTCTTTTTATCCATTGTAAATTATTTTATATTCTTCATAAATATATATGTTAAACCTCTGTCTATATATAACAATAGAAACATGGTTGTATCTATTTTTAATTACATAGTTTGCTATTTTTCTATTTCTAATTTTTGTTTTATGTTAAATTTCTCTTTATTAATTATTTTCAAGTAAATATCGTATATAACTATTTTATAGAGGTTTTTGTGTAATTTGTAAATTGCTTTGTGTTTTTTTCCATTATAAGTTCTTCCTTTTTTGATAATTAACAACTTTGATATTGAAAATTTACATATTTAAATAATTGACATGTGTTATAATCTAATCGACTACTTAACATGTGTCGCGATCTCGTGAGTTAGAATTATGTTCACTCTCCTTTATATAATAAGATAAGATTATGATTTATCATATTTTTGTAATTATATGCTTTAATTTTGTTTTTCCCCATAAATATGCTATTCTATACTAATTCTTAATTTATTATTATGAACATAGATGGAGAATTCAGTTGATCTTAAAGCGTAAACCAACAGGGAGAAAATGGTTAATCAACATCGATTACGGTTTAATGAGTGGTTTAAACTTAACCAATTTTGTATGGTTAATTTCGAATAGAAAAAAAGTACGTTTAATTTTATGAAGAGATTACAAAATTTGTGTAATAAAATGAAGAGATAAAAAGGCAGGGGAAAAATACGTTGAGTGACATTAATAGGATGGAAGTAAACAACCAACCCAAATTTTTTTTCTAATTAACTTTGTGAACGATAAAAAATCATATAAATATATATTCCTTATACATTATTAGAGAGGTGATTTGACTTAAAATGTGACATCACAACCCTTCAAATATGATATGACATCAATTCAAATGTGACATGACAATAATGATAAATGTGTCAACTAACAAATCTATTTAAATTAGTGGGCTAATCTATATTCTCTTATAAAAATCTCACCTAACTTTTGAAGTTAATCTCCATATTAACGTACCAAAATCTTATAATATTTATTTTCAAAATCTTATGGAAAAATTTCAAAAATCTTTAATTTAAAATATTTTTTTCGGAATCATAGAAAATTTAGTATACTTTTCTAATATAAAGGAATATTTTTACCAATATCAATATAACATGGATCCTTATGGTCACTTATCTATATTACTTTTGTATATATCTTTTTGGCAAAATTAGCCATTAACATTGTAGTTACTTTTAAATTTAATGGTTGAAAGAATAGAAAACATAGAAACTATAGTGAAAGACAAAAATAATTTACTACATATACGATGATTTATACTGTAACATCCCAAACCAAAATATAGAATTTTGGTAAGGGTGTCGATCGACACCAGGGAGCAGTGTCGATCGACACCATTGTTGCATAACTGGTTTTGGTTCGATTTAATTATGCGGTTTGACTCGGTTTGAGGGTTTAACCCTAGAGCTTGCGTATATAAGTCCTTTGGAATTTGTGGCCACGTGAGTCAGAGGAAAAGAAGAGTTTTGTGAGTTTTTGAGAGAGAGAAAGAGTTTGTGAGAGGAGATTGAGAGGAAGAAGGAATAAGATTCGTCTGTCTTGGTGGAGACGAGGAAAGATTGGTCATATCGTGCTTGATTAAAGTAATTTTTGGTAGGTATGTTCTTCTGTCTCCTAGCTAGCTATAGGAAAAATCGGATCGTCATTTTGATTTGTAGCTAATGAGTTATGATTGTTTTCCCGTGAGGGGTCTGTGCAGTTTCGGGATTTGAGCAGTCACATTGGGAAGCGTTTTCCCGACGTTTGACAAGGAATCAGGAGACGATCTTGGTATCGTTGGAAAGCTCTTTCAATCTAGTTTTCAGATTGGGTTTTAAATTTGAATTCGGAGGTAATTTTCGATCCCTGTGGTTGTTTTAAATTAGAGTGTCGTTCTGTTTTTGTGGAAATCTGATTTGGGTTTAGGGAAACCCTAATTGTGAGACTTAGGTGTTAGAGGAGGCGTTCTTTGGTGTTGCGAGTGATATTAGAGGCTGCGTAGTTGGCGAGTCACTGATTTCGTGCCAAGTCCTGTTTTCCTTGTTCCTAGGCTAAGGTGAGTGCGTGATCGCGATTACGGGATTAGTATGCTAGGAGATTGATTGATTAATTTGTGATGATTTTGATTGTTATTCCTGTGTTATCCTGTGATATGTTGTGGCTTGATTGTGATTGATCTTGTAGGAGGAAACGAATCGAGTCTGCGAGAGGATTTGACTCGGATTCGGTTTCTGCGAGAGGTGTCGATCGACACCTAGTGGCAGTGTCGATTGACACCACTCTTTTTGATCGCGAAGTTTGTTTTGGTATCGGAGTGTCGATCGACACCCAGGAGGAATGTCGATCGACACCATTTGATAAATTGTGAAAATTGCATAATTGTTGATCGTTGCATATCTGCTAAATGTTGATTGTTCACGTAGTAATTGACATGCTTTTCCCTATTATGTAATCAGTAGGCGGGATGACCGCTTCACTTCACTGGGTATTTGTGATAATACTTAAGCAACTCTGTTTTTCCCTTTTGAGTTGCAGGTAAAGGAAAAGTTGAGATCGTGGAATCATGGCTGGGACAAGAGGATGATTAGGAACTCTAGATTTTATGTTCATAGGTTAAATTCTAGAACCGGTTGTTAGGTTGCTAGATTACTTTGGAATTGATATTTTGGTTCAATGGAAATTGCTGGTGTATTTATTGTTGATGTTTTCCGCTGGTTAGTAATTTGACTTAGGTTGAATTAATTATTGAGGATTATTATTTATGAGAATAATAATCTAGATTTAAAAATAAAATAAAAAGCTTGGTTGTTTCATATACATAGTCTCAAAACTTAATATAAATTTTCTGATTACATTTTTATTAAAGATATAAATAATATTTGGAAAAGAGAAGAATAGGTAGAGTAATACTAAGTTTATGTTGTATAAATTTTTTTATTAATTTTCTTTGTTTAAAAAGATTTGGTCATATTGATATTTTAATAATTCAATGTCGAATTCAGTTTTTATTACAAATTTTCAATGAAAAAATGAATTTTTAAAAATAATATTTTAAAATAGAAGATTTTAAGATGTCAATTCTTATAATATTTTTAAGTCTAATCCAGTTTTTATTACAAATACATTCAAATAGAATTTTTAACTTATATATAATATATTTTACACTCCAATGTATTATATTATGAATAATATATTTCAGTTTGAATACATATTTACTTATGTGAAATAATAAATGGTAAAATTAAATTTCTGAAAATTCATATTTAACAAAAAATAAAAAATATGATCTACTACGTATACAATAATAATCAAAATCAATACATATATTTACATTCTTAAACAGAAATTTAAAACAAAATTATGAATAATTTATCCGCGTTGTACTCGGAAGAGTCACCTAATATATATATATATATATATATATATAATAAAGAAATATTTTCCGAGATTACAAAAATATCTGAGACAAAAAAGAATCCCAGTTAAAGTTGTGACCCTTCCCAACATCAAACACGTATTCACAGGCCTGTGTATTTATCTGTCATCTGAGTAGGGTCTTTTTGCAATACACGACTTTTTAATTTTAAATTACTTTGAACAACATTTCTCCACATTCAAAGAAAGCTAATATATATATATATATATATATATATAGACAGTAGTGATTAATAACACGAGCTTCTATGTAAATATGATATTTATTTGAAGAAAAATCAGTAGTTTTTCCACCACGTCAAAAACTAAAATTAAATTAGTGTATACTTAAGTAAAATGTTGATTGTTGGCTGGCCCTGTTAAGTATAAACACACTACAAAAATCTTGTTGTATCTAAAGACTATAATTTATATATAGTAAACTGTAAAATTTTGGGGGCTTATTTGAACAAATTTCAATTTCTTTTATTCGTAATATATATTCATGTGAGTGAGGTTTTCGCATAATATCCTAAATCATGTTATTTTGTTTGATAACAATTTACTTTTATAAAATTTGCACACAAAAAAAGTTCCTTTTATACTAGCCCTATGTGGCATATTGACACTCACAAAATTTATGATAATTTGCTAATTGACTAATTATTAAATTTTTGTGTGTTATATTGCAAATTAACCCTAATTTTATTACGTCTTTCTTCTAAAGGAATCACATATTTACCAATCATGCCATGGTGATATTTTGCCAGCACTCAAATATTTATCAGTATAATATGTACTAAAATATCTTTTAGCCTTCTAGGTATAACCTACAAAAGAAAAATCTGCCTCCTAATTTTTGTACGTATTATATAATAACAACACACCGACCTCTTCTTCTCAAAACCTTCTTTCTTCTGTTTACACTAAACCCCTCAATTTTATTTCTTTCTTTCAAAAATCTTCCCACCAAATTAACTCTAGAAATGGAACACTCATCTCTTCCGGAACCACAACTTAACTACTCCCGGAGATTTCAAGATCCACCGGAGCAGACAACGAAGAGAACAGTCAAGAACAACAATCTAAAGAAGAAAAGAGCCAAAGACGAAGACGACGATGAAACAGTCAATGTTCCAAAGCATCAAACTTTTCGAGGCGTGAGAATGAGACAATGGGGAAAATGGGTGTCTGAAATCAGAGAACCAAAGAAAAAATCAAGAATTTGGCTCGGTACTTTCCCAACGCCGGAGATGGCGGCGCGTGCTCATGACGTGGCGGCTTTAGCCATTAAAGGCGGCTCGGCTCATCTAAACTTCCCGGAGCTCGCCTATTACCTCCCTAGACCAGCTAGTGCCGACCCTAAAGACATCCAAGCCGCCGCCGCAGCAGCCGCGGTCGCCGTCGACATGGAGGTCGAGACGTCGTCTCCGTCGTCTACAAGCACTGAAATATCATCTCCGGCGATGACTGTAATCGCCGACGACGCGTTCTCTGATCTTCCTGATCTTTTGCTTGACGTGAACCACAAAAACGATGGCTTTTGGGATTCTTTTCCCGACGATGAAGAACCTTTCTTCTCTCAAAGTTACTAGAAACCAAGAAACAGTGTCGTTTTGGATTGTACCTACTTTTGTCATGTGAATAAAAAAGAAACAAATTTTGACGTTGGAAAAATCACGGGTTGGTCTAAATTGTATGATTTATGAACGGTTTATGATCAATTTATTTTTCTATTATTATAAAGTTTATAATCTATCTAAGTGGGATAATGTGTGTGATATGTAAAAGATTCTTTGCTTCTGTAAAACTACGAACGTCAGTGACATTGACAAAATCACACGTTTGTTTGTAGCTCTGTTATTCTACAGAACTGTATATTTCCCCTAATCTTTTTATCAGTTCATGTTTCTGACCCCTATATTTCCTTTTAGGTCTGACAGAGATTTTTCTTTCTCCAATATAGCTGGGTATCTAGATTTCAGTTTTGTTTTTATAACATTAATATATTACTTTATGATATCAACACGTAATAGGCCCTCGATCATATATGTAACAATTTAACAGTGTTTTCCTTTATTGAAATTTATGAAATGACATTAGAGTTTTGTTTTGAAATTCAAAAATAGAGGCAAATTGTATTTTTCTTTTTCTATTAAATGTCATTTTCCAGTTTCCTAAATAATTCGCTATTCTCCTTTTTGCCGAGAGCTTATTGGCCCTTATAAAGTTGGAAGCGAAATGACCCATTGGCCCATTTTTATTTAATGTGTGCGTTGTATTTAATGTACGTTTTGTTGGGACTGATTTTCATTGAAATGCGGGTACATGTAATATATTAGGAATTGTCTATACGTTCCGTAGAACAAAAAATTAACATGATAAAATATATAATAATTTATAATTTATTAACTAATTTTGTATTTTGATATTTCATAAATTTGATGATGTTTATAGAATACAGAACATGTATAGCAAATTATTGTATGTATGCAATGTTATACTATAAAAAAAAAATAGACTGCTTGTAAAATTACATCTTGTAGAAGACATATTCTTTGACATAAAGCTCTAATTTGTATATCTTTATCAATTTCACTATGGTTCCTTAAAAAAAAATGATTAGTTGTCTGTTTTCTTTCATCAATCACATTTGTAAAACAATTATTGATCAGAGAAGTTGTAATATCTTTTTGATTCTACCAAGATATATGCATCATCTTAACATAAGATGTTCCAACTTGGAATGCACATTTATGTTTACTTTATTAGAATCTTGAATCGTAATAAGATAAACTTTATTATATTTTTGTCCTATTCTCTTTTTCGTTTTGCTATATTTTTTTTATTTTTAACATCGATGGATTGATGAAGTGATTATGCTTGTTTAGATAAAAAAATCAAAAGTTTTAGTTTCTTGGTAAAAAACATGAACAAACCTTCCCGATAATATTAACAACAAGATTGGTGGATAAATTAAGATAGCGAGAATTCATTTATACATATGTTTTCATAGTATTAACTCGCGGATCATAATATGGTATATAGTATATACAAAAGGGAAAAGCAATTTAAACAAATTATTATGCAATGCTCATTCCGGCGTGTATATCCTATATATTATTTGAGGAGCATTTTGGGGCACTTTCTTAGGTGTCATCACCACAATTTTTCTCCTTTTTATTTATATTTATTTATTTAATTCTCTTATACTAATTACCAAACACATTTATTTCCATATATACTTATTTAAATTACTATAACTCTAATTACCAAACACATTTGAATCTTTTTAAACTTGCCAAAATTAAAGTATTTGGAAATTTTAAACTTACCAAAATTAATATTTTGAAAATTATAGATTTAAATCATAGAATTAAATGTGAACAAAAATTTAACATATCACCAAAAAAAATTGATATAAAATAGAAAAAAACAATTTATTATCTTTGTAAAATATGAGCATGTAAAAGAATTTTCATATATATTTTTACATGTGTTGTTTTGTTTAACAAGTAGATGTTTTAAACTTTTTATAAATACACCTTTCTACAAGTAGAAATTTGTTGATTTAATTATTTCACGGATGAAATACATTTGTATATAAAATCATCGCAAAATTCAAATATATAAAATGGATCTTAGATTATGCATAATAATTCACCATAATTATTTTTTTAGCTAAAATTATTGATTTTGTTCAACAATCATTTTATCCTGCATATAACGCGGGTAATTCTCTAGTACCTAGTATAATCAAAATTTGAAGAAAGAAAAAGACATTGTCTTTTCGAAATAAACTTTCACATTTTGTTAAAACAAAAACATTATTGCAATAAGCACGTTACATGGCTAAAACATGTAATTAGTCAAGAAAGATTACATTTTCCTTTCAAAGTACTATAGGATAATTTCCTTGAGACGTACGCAATAGAAACACATGATTAATTCGTCTCACGAATAGGAAGCCTTGTTCTTGATAGGGTATGAAGCAACCATTGCAATCCCACATACACCTGTTGGACTTTGATAGTTACGAGCAATCTTAGCGTATCCAGCCTCTCCCCACTTGGTGCCCCATGAGTTCCTCACGATCCAATAGTCCTGACCGTTCTCACTACCGTACCCAGGGCCGGCTCTGGGCAGTGGCAAGTGGGGCCTATGTCCGGGATCCACCCAATTTTTTTAAAAAATTTTAAAGAATAAAAGACTCCAAATTAAAAAAAAAAAAAATTATAATGCATAAAAGACCCCAAATTTAAATATATATACTAAAAGGGCCAAAAAAAAAATTTTTGCCCACGGCTCCACCAGAAGTTAAGAAGGGACTGACCGTACCCAACTATCACAACCCCGTGGTCAAGATCTGTCCCGCATGGTCCATTAAATATACCCTTGATGACATCAAACATGGACCATAAAAATTTATTGATTGTATAATATATAATAAACAACGAATTTTAAAAGGTTGTTTTTGATATGTACCGATTGGTAAAGCATAAATTCTTGGGAGCTTTTGTCAACAGCAACATTCACGGGCTGGTGAGCAACCGCCTTTTGTAGCGAAATCTCATCATTCGGTGGCACATCCTCGTAGGAATCAATCGTAACGGTCTCGCTCTGCCAAAAACGTACCCAAAAGAATTGAAACCAGCTAGGTATAATCACTTATATATATATATATATGTTTAATTAGGGAGGCACTAGTAGGTGAACCATTATGCCGTTACAGTAGCATGGAACACCAGTGTATGGATAATCTGTTTGGGAATCAAGACCATTGTTATTGATAAGGAAATTGAAAGCTTTGTCCATAAAGCCTCCTCCATCACAACCATTGTTCTCCGTGTCGCAGTCGACCAATTGTTGCTCGGACAATGTGACTAACTCTCCTGTTTTATTCCCTCTACAGCTGCCACTGACGAGAATGCCCAGCAGCTATCTTTCATTCAAAATATGAAAAACAAAAAAATTATGTATTAAAAAACAAAATTATTATACAAATAGTTTGAAAGAAAATAAGCACACACTAAAAAAAAAGTCAAATAGAAAAATGACCACGGCTTAGTGGCATTCGTAAAACCAACAAATAACCAGTGCCATTTTACCTGAGGTCGAGTCTCTTTTCATACAATATAATTGCTAAATTTACATGTTTTCATTCATTATCCGAAAATAATAGGGACCAAAAGACGGAATTTCTTGATTTAAAAAATAAACTAATTTAAAACGGGCCTAATCTAACGTGAGATTATTTGCTTATGAATGTGAAGACAAGTAAAAACTACTCACTACAATTGCCTTGGTCTTTAATTTCCGACACTGCACCTTCATTTCTCCAGTCAACGGACTCTGGGAGCTCATCTCCGGCAAGTGGTACGTATCTACGACTGATTTTTAGATCCCTTTGTTTTGGTATATGGCCTAGAGCGAAAAGATCTCGGTACTCTTGGACGGTTAAGTCAGCAAACCGAGTCAAACCAAGCTTGTAACCGAGGTTCTTGGCGTTGTGTTGGTCGATGAAATGAAGATTATCCTTAAAGATCTGAAAACGTTGTTCCTTCTCTCCGAGACCATTGGTATAAAGCTTCCCCTGCTTAGACATCCACGTTTGGAAAATGAAGCCAACCTCCGCGTGGCTCCGGCCGCCACCATCGGATACGTCGGGAAGATTCATGGCCGAGGACGGTAAAAGAACAACGAATATCGTCGAAAGAAAGAGGAATGCCAAGCAAATTGATCTAACAAATTCCATTTGTATATTGAGATTAAGAGTAATGGCCATGCCCTTACAGGAGAAACAAACGAATTATGATATTTTTTCGTTATTCTAGCTAATCTCCCTTATTATTTTGGGTTAAGAATGTTCTAACAAATTGTTATTCAGATTTATGTCTTTTTTAAATAAAAGATGATTCATAATTTATTTTAGCAACACAGTAATTAAAAAATATTCTGAAATTTTCACTATGATGATATGATTGTATTAGAGATACCATACATTAGTATTATTATTATTAAGTTATCCTTTTATATGTTTTCTTTCCTTATTCTCCAAGGTCTTGCTTTGACCTAATCCTAATAAATCTTATCTCTTCCGTTCAGATATTCATTGATACAGTTTATAAGAATTTCATTAGACGGTTTATGGGATGTTGTTAATTCAATCATATTTTTTTGTTGGATATGATGAATTCATGTCTAATCCATGCACGCATTGTTATCCAATAGTCCATTTGAAATTTCTCTATCAAAAATGTGTTATTGGATTTAATTATCGTATATAATATTTCAATTTATTTTTGGTCAACATCATATAATTAAGATATTGAAAATTTTATATTCAACTAAGATGACGTATTTCATAAAAATCTGGTTTTACTCAAGGTAAAGTATATTAATAGATTTAAGATGAATTCAAATATATTTGGAAAATAAAAGAAACTTCAAAAGGCATACTATGAATCTTACGGTGCGGAGGATTTGCGGCGAATATTGGGATTTTTTCGACGCCGTTAGCGGAATTATGGGGAGTATACTATGGCCTATGCATTGCTTGGGAGCGTCGTGTCACTCGATTGGAGCTAGAGGTGGATTCAGAGATAGTGGTCGGTTTCTTACGCCAGGGGATTAGTGACTCACACCCTTTGTCTTTCCTAGTACGTTTGTGCTATGACTTTATTTTAAAGAAATGGATAGAGAGGCTAATCGTCTAACAAACGGATTAGCTAACTATGTTTTCTCTTTATTTGGCGTTCATTCTTTTGAAGCAGTTCCGGAGGAAGTTCGCTCGATTTTCTTAGGATAATAATGAGGATATGTACCCGAGACATGTTTGATTGTAGGAGTTTGATTTTTGTTTGAATAAAAATGGAGGACAATTGTCCCCCGTCAACCACCAAAAAAAAAGAAAAAAAAAATCTTCATGAGGATTTGAATTGCTCACACACATTAGATGGAAAAAATTTTGAGAAATTTTAAGAAATGCTATTTTGAGCATGCCACTTAACACAAATACCACCTCCAAAATTTTTTTGCAAGTCATACCATTGTTTATAATGTTATGTTCAGAAAATACCCTCAAAACTAATTGACCTTATTTTCCCAAAAAAAAAAAACTCTCACGACAAAAATCACTTTTGCCGTCGTCCATCTCGTCACCGTCGATCTCGCCGTATTCCTCACTGTTGATCTCGCCATCTTCCTCGCCGTCGTAGTGGCCATCGATCTCGCCGTCTTCATCACCGTAGATGTCGCCGTCTTCAATCTCCTGTTAAATTGTCATTTAAAATCGCTGATCTCGCTTGAGTTTTCTTCTAAATTTTCGACCACGCTTTAGAGAATCATGTAGTTGCTAAGGTACTTACTTGTTGTCACTATATTGTATTGTCATGAGCTTTCTCAGATTGGTAGATTTTCAACACCAACAGTGCTTAATTGGATTTGATTGCAATTCTTGTAGTCCATGGTCTAAATGGGTTTGATTTTCTGGGATTTTAATGTCTATGCTTCCTTGAGGGATTGATGTGTTGAATCGTTAGTCTTGTTGCTTTTTCCTGGCAAGGAACTAATGATGATATTGATGAGTTTATTTACCAGACCTTGGATGTAAATGACAATGAAGTTTTGATTTAGTATTGATGCCGGCTCTTCACGTATTTGCTTGTGGATTGAAGTTGCTTTATGGGATCAAATTTCATTATTGGGCCTTCTCTTGATATATAGAATTTGAACCGGAATTCTTAGAACTTTAGATTACGTTTTCCATATAATTATAAGAATATTCATAAAAAAAACTTTATTCATATAATTTGGTTATTCATATCTTAAAACTTTAGATTACGTTTTCCATATAATTATTTGACTTTTTTTGTTTTTAGTTCTTATAACCTCTTTTGTGTAATTCGTCTTTTTTCTTTTTATTTACTGAAATTTATTTTCTCTCTATTTATTTTTTATACAGCTGTTATTTTCATTACCGTTTATACTCTTTCTATGTTCTATGTTAATATTTTATAATTCATTTAAAATACTACATTTTACTTTCTCTTAAATAGTTTTCACTAATATAATTTTTCCTCTTTTTCTCTTAATTTTTTGACTATTCAAATTTTCTTGTTTTATGATTCGGTTAACTACGTGATGATTATTTGTTATTTTACCATTTTTAATTTTACTTTATTTTCATCCACCTTTTTATGAAATTTTATATTTTGTATTTTCTATATATATATATTTCATTTTTCGCTTGCTTGGCTACGCATATCTTAAGATTTTAAATATATATATATATATATATATATATATGCAAGCTCTTAATGTCATCGTTTGTTTTTTAATTGTCATAATTGAAAATTCTATTTTTTCTATTTTTTTACGTTTTATATACTCTCCATTTTTACGTTAATTTCTTATAATTAGTTTGGACTACAACATTTTTCTTCTTTCTAATTAGTTTAAACTTTTAGAATTTTTTTTTTTTTTTTCTATTAGTTGCTAACTATTAGAAATTTTCTTTTTTTCTATTATTTTGGAGTATTATAATTGTCCCCTTTTTAATTTCAATTACTTTTAGAAATTTTCCTCTTTTTGTATTAGTTGCTAATTATTAGAAATTTTCCTTTTGTCGATTATTTTGGAGTATTAAAGATGTCCCTTTTTTAATTTCAATTTGTTTTAATGAAAATTAAAATTTTAACAAATATCATCATCCGTTCAATCTTAGACAAATATCGCAATCTCGTGAATTACTATTTTGGATTCGTGTCGAATCCTCGTCGACTGGTTTTTTTATATATAATAAGATTATTTTTATTACTTTAGATTATTAGAAAGTTTTCCATTTAATTATTTAAGTAATTACTTGGAAACCTCAACTTTTTTTTGTTATTTTTTCTTTTTTAGTTTTACTTTACTTAACTAAATTTAATTTTTAAACACATGTCATCATCCCATCAATATTAGACACATGTCACAATCCCGTAAATTACAATTTTGCTTATGTGTCACACTCCCATCGACCGGCTTCTCTTTTATATAATAAGATTTTAGGTAAAGAAAAAAACCCTCTCTCTCTCTCAATCTCATTCTCTATCTCTCTACTAATCTTTGTGTCCTAATTTATGCAGCATGAGATAAAGAAGCTTCTGAATATCTCCTAAAATGGTGGAAGATTTGTGATTGTGTTTGATAGTTGATTATGAACCTCTCTCATGTAATAAAGTAAAATGACATCGACTTTGATTTGAATTTCTTCTGTTATTGTAATTACAGTTTCTGATTAAATGAAATAACACAAAGAAGAAGATTATAGAACTAGTTTAAAATTTCCGTTTGGGTGAACTAATTTAGATTTAGGGGTTTTTAAGATTTTTAAAAATTGATTATAAGGTTTTTTAAAATAGATAATAAAGTTTATAAAATTTTTTAAAACAGATTATGAAGTTGTTTAAAGGAGATTATAATGTTTTAAAACAATTGTTGTTTTTGAAACTGTCGATGTTATTTTTAAAACAGAACATAAGATTTTTAAAATAGATTAGAAGGTTTTTTAAAACAGATTATAATGTTATTTAAAACAGATTACAAATATGTTTAAAACAGATTATAAGGTTTTCAACAACTGTTATTGAAACAACCAACATTTTTTTAAATTAATAGCTCAGGTTAATATTCCATAAATACTAACCCTCTATAGCTATTCAACAATTGCGGAAATTCTCATAAAATAATTCAATTAAATATTAAAAAAATATTAAATCCAAACAATCAATTCCAATGACCGAAACAGAAATCACTAGCAACCTAAACATCAGCACTACAAAAAAAAAGATAATCATGGCACCTGAAAAACACTATCGAAATATATCCATAACATTACCAAATGTGTTATGTTATGCACCGCGATAATAGGTCGCGCTTCGATAGCGTTTTTGAGGGCTGTTATTTTAGAGCGCTTTGCCATTTGCTATGGCTTTTATTTACAATAGCAATGTCATTCGTTATGTTTTCGAAATTACATAGCGTTTATATAGTATATTTTTTATAACGTTTCATATGTGTGTAAAAGTCTGTACCTGATTATAGCATTTGTAAGTTTTTATATAGCATTTGAAATTTTTTTAATAGCTTCCAATAAGTGTTATTATTTGAAATAAATAATGCAATATCGATTTATTTTTTTGCTATAGACGGTGGGTTTTTATTTATTTGGTACTACAATAATGTGGGATTTGTAATTAGGCTTAATTTGCAATATAAATTGGCATATGAAACCAAAATCAAAATTAATTATATTTTTCATCTTCATTATTATGATACAAAATTATAAATTACAAAAACTAATCTATTTTTGTTTAGTATTATGGATGTGATACAAATTTATTATTTCCAAAACTCAGAAAATTGTTATGAAGTGGGCCTTTTTCATCTTTAAAACTTCTAATTCAGCTTGTTGGCCTTTTGTGGTTTGGGCCATCAGATTTATTAACGTGGGTCTGTATTAAAAAGATAAAAATTCAGAAAATAAGAAGTTGAACCAAAAAAAAAAAAAACAATTGTTCAGAGAATCGAAAAAATCAATTGAAGAACAATGAAATCAACTTCGTTACCTTGTTAATAAAGCTGCGTTCTTCAACTCAGCCAATCTCGATTCGGGATTGTTAAGCTTCATATAGGTTTCTTCAGAGACATCTGATTCCTTCGCCTTCGATATTCTCCTCAGTACATCAGTTGCTTGTTCCCTATAGCATCTGAGATTTCTCTATAGCATCTGAAATTTAAAGAAAATATCAATCCATGAGAACATAAATCCATACACAAAGGTTATGACTAAAGAGAAAGAACAAAGCAGATATGAATCATTACCCATATTATTATCAGATCTGGAAGCTCAAAAGGCAGAGGAATTAGATCTCGTTCCCTACAGATTTGGTAAAAAAACCAGTATTAGACAAGTATAATAACGAAAAGGTTTGAGAGATGTTGAGAAGAAAACCTGTAAAATAATCTCTTTGCGTGAAAAATGTTGAACACAGAGAGAAAGAGAAGAAAGGGTGAGATTATGCCACGTTATCGAATTGTGTTGTAACAAAAGCATAAAGAAAGAAGATCGAAGAGCTAGAAAAACATAGGGAGAAATGATCTAACAGTTCGAGATGGTGCCACGTCAGCGATCCTGGTGATATCTTCTCATTGGTTCTCGTTTAAAGAAGATATATTTGCAATATCAAGTGTTTTTTAAATAGGTTTTTAAATGTCTTAATAGTTATGAGATGTAAATTGTGTTATAAAGTTAGTTTATGATAACCGTGTACTAATGGGCGTTAATTTTTTTTAATTTTGATTTTGCTAAGCACATTAAAAACTAACATAGAGATAACTTTTTGTGTGATACATGAACTTTGGATGAACTACTAACTAGAATATCATACAATTGTTAGTTGTGTTGTTGGGACAAATATTAACTTCTAAATTTGGAATCTTAGTATGAAACAAAAATTTTGTCTTATACACTTTTTTAGTAATATAGAATTTGAATAATGCACTTCGAAGACTTAAAAGTGAATGATATTGACTTCAAAATCATATATTTTCATACCCTAAACTCTCAATATACTTCAAAAACGTGATGAATTATTCAATTTTTGTTTTCTCAATTTGGTATACCCTATACCCTAAATTTAAAACTCAGTATATTTTATTGTGTTATTAATTATTGCGTTTTAGTTGATATTTATACATTTTATACTTTGTACAGAGATGACATTAGTGAACAGAGAAAAGCCTTGTGAACAAACAAAATAGTCTGAATTAAAAATTCAACAACACAAAGTACATGATCCAAGTACTATCTTAATGCAAAGTAACAGAGGAAAATAAGTCTACACGTTCACAGAAATTTGAGTTTATCATTAGGCCAAGCCATTGTAGTGCCTACTGCATCTGAAATGTATTGTACTTCTGAGTTTGGTTTCCAGACACTTGCACCATCAATCTTTGAAACTTCTACCCAAACCTTGCTAGCATTGGGACCTAAGGGAACGAAATGGACGACATCATCTGGATTGGTTGAAGTTACTCGACCTTCTGCAATAATTTCCCCAGAGTTATTGCAATCCATCAAGACACACTTCTTTCTTGGACTTTTTGTCCCTGTGGTGCTGTTACTTGCACTCTACCAATCAACATATAAATCCAATTCAACATATACCAATAATAATGGGATAGACATACGTGATATTGAGGTTTGCATCTTAACAAGTAATCCACAATAATATGACTAAAATTAAAAATTGAAAAGAAAAAAGGAAAGAGCAAAAAGTAAAGAAAAAAAAGTTTCTTTTATTTTTTCTCTTTCCTCTTTCATCTTTCTTATGCGTACTTTATTTTTTTTATTTTCTTACAATTTTTTTTCGTATCAAAGAAAAGAAAAAAAAATATAAGAGTAAGAGAAAAATGTGGTTTAAGAAGAAAAAGAAGGAGAAATGAGAGAAAAAAAAAAGAAAAAGTGACGTAAAAAAGAGGAAAGAGGAGACAGAGAAGAGAAAAAGTGACAGAAAAAGAAAAAGAGGGAGAGAAAAGAGACAAGAGGAAAAAAAATAGTTAATTATTTAAGGGTATTTATGTATTATCATATCACAAAAAGAAGGAGAAAGTGTGTCACATGTGGGAAGTGTCTCTCCAGAAATTATGTTGACAAAAAGTGTGCCTAAGTGTAATTATTTCTTTTTTTTCTATACCAATTTTTATTCCAAATTTTCATCATTTTCGATTATTATCCATTTGAAAATGGTTGAAGAAATCAACCATTTGAAACTGGTTTTGCAATTACGAATAGAGGAAGATGAAGACAATCAAAAACATTTTGTGGACAGGTTTATGTGGATAAATTCAAACAGGTTTTGCAATTGCGAGAAGAGGACTATGAAGACAATCAAAGTCGTTTTGTGGACAAGTTCATCCGGTTAGATTCAGACATCTACAAATGAGTTTGTGCCATGAACATAACTACATAAACTCGTCTACAAGTAGCCTCTATTTTTTTCGAATCCAAACTATCTGTGAATGTGTGTCCACATAATTGACGTATAATTGTTGAAGCATCTACAATAATTGAGAACCAACTATAAATCTTCTATCCACTCAAGAGTGTCCACTTCTACGAGCAATAAAATCCATTCTTTTTTTGTTTTAGTAAACTATTTTTGGTATCAAAGAAAAGAAGAAAAAAAGATAAGAAAAGGAAGAGAAAAATGTGGTTTAAGAAGAAAAAGAAGGAGAAAAGAGAGAAAAAAGAAAAGAAAAAGTGACCTAAAAAAGAGGGAGAGAGGAGACAGAGAAGAGAAAAAGTGACATAAAAAGAAAAAGAGGGAGAGAGAAAAGAGACAAGAGGAAAACAAATAATTAATTATTTAAGGGTATTTATGTATTATCATATCACAAAAAAAAGGAGAAAGTGTGTCACATGTGGGAAGTGTCTCTCCATAAATTATGTTGACAAAAAGTGTGCCTAAGTGTAATTATTTCAAAAAAGGTTGATTACACCTAGGGACACTTTAAGTTGAGAATTTTACATATGACACACTTTTGGAATGCAACACACTTATTGGGGAGAAAATGACATCCATACCCTTACTAATTTTGAATGATTGAAAAAAAAATTAAAAGCAATAAAAGAAAAAGCAAAAGACGCAAAAAGAATCTTTCATTTCCTTCTACATACTTTCTTCTTCTCTTTCTTACTATTTTTCTTTTCCTAATAATTTTTTTTTCCAAACTTTTTATCATTTTCAACTATCATCTTTTTATGTTTTTCAGTAATTGCTCTCAGATTTAGCAAATAGCTAATAGTTAATAAAAATCATTTAACTCAAAATTGAATTATGGAAGCAAACCCTAGAAAATCCAATTTAATAGTAATTACGTTTTTTGGACAATTGTTTTCAGTAAACACGTCCAATTCTCAGATTTCAGTCATTATGTTTTGTGGACAAAGTATATGTGGATAGATTTCGGACATCCAAAAATGAGTTTGGGACATGAACATGACCACGTAAACACGTCCACAAGTAGCCAACCCCAGAAAGTCTACAAAACACTAACTCAACATTGAATTATGGAAGCAAACCCCAGAAAATCCAATTCAACATATACCAATAATAATGGGATAGAAATATGTGATATTGAGGTTTGCATCTTAAAAAGTAATCCACAATAATATGACTAAAATTAAAAATTAAAAACAATAAAAGAAAAAGAAAAAAGCAAAAAGCAAAAAGTAAAGAAAAAAAAGCTTCTTTTATTTTTTCTCTTTCCTCTTTCATCTTTCTTATGCATACTTTATTTTTTTCTTTTCTTACTATTTTTTTTCTATACCAATTTTTATTCCAAATTTTCATCATTTTCGATTATTATCCATTTGAAAATGATTGTAGAAATCAACCATTTGAAACTATGCATAAGGGGAAAAGGGGAAGATGAAGAAAATCAAAAACATTTTGTGGACAGGTTTATGTGGATAAATTCAAACAGGTTTTGCAATTGCGAGAAGAGGACTATGAAGACAATCAAAGTCGTTTTGTGGACAAGTTCATGCGGTTAGATTCAGACATCCACAAATGAGTTTGTGCCATGAACATAACTACATAAACTCGTCTACAAGTAGCCTCTATTTTTTTCGAATCCAAACTACCTGTGAATGTGTGTCCACATAATTGACGTATAATTGTTGAAGCATCTACAATCAATGAGAACCAACTATAAATCTTCTATCCACTCAAGAGTGTCCACTTCTACGAGCAATAAAATCTATTCTTTTTTTATTTTAGTAAACTATTTTTGGTATCACATAAAAGAAAAAAAAAGATAAGAAAAGGAAGAGAAAAATGTGGTTTAAGAAGAAAAAGAAGGAGAAATGAGAGAAAAAAAAGAAAAAGTGACGTAAAAAAGAGGGAGAGAGGAGACACAGAAGAGAAAAAGTAACAGAAAAAGAAAAAGAGGGAAAGAGAAAAGAGTCAAGAGGAAAAAAAATTGTTAATTATTTAAGGGTATTTATGTATTATCATATCACAAAAAGAAGGAGAAAGTGTGTCACATGTGGGAAGTGTCTCTCCAGAAATTATGTTGACAAAAAGTGTGCCTAAGTGTAATTATTTCTTTTTTTTTTATACCAATTTTTATTCCAAATTTTCATCATTTTCGATTATTATCCATTTGAAAATGGTTGTAGACAATCAACCATTTGAAATTGGTTTTGCAATTACGAAAAGAAGAAGATGAAGACAATCAAAAACATTTTGTGGACAGGTTTATGTGGATAAATTCAAACAGGTTTTGCAATTGCGAGAAGAGGTCTATGAAGGCAATTTTGTGGACAAGTTCATGCTGTTAGATTCAGACATCCACAAATGAGTTTGTGACATGAACATAACTACATAAACTCATCCACAAGTAGTCTCTATTTTCTTCGAATCCAAACTACCTATGAATGTGTGTCCACATAATTGACGTATAATTGTTGAAGCATCTACAATCAATGAGAACCAACTATAAATCTTCTATCCACTCAAGAGTGTCCACTACTACGAGGAATAAAATCTATTCTTTTTTTATTTTAGTAAACTATTTTTGGTATCAAAGAAAAGAAAAAAAAAGATAAGAAAAAGAAGAGAAAAATGTGGTTTAAGAAGAAAAAGAAGGAGAAATGAGAGAAATAAAAAGTGACGTAAAAAAGAGGGAGAGAAGAGACAGAGAAGAGAAAAAGTGAGAAAAAGAAAAAGAAAAAGAGGGAGAGAGAAAAGAGAAGAGGAAATAATTTTGTTAATTATGTTGACAAAAGGTGTGGCTAAGTGTAATTATTTCAAAAAAAAAAAGGTAAGAAGAGAAGAGAAATTTAGACTTCTGAAATCATACTGGCAAAATTGATGACTTGACTGGGGAAAAGAATAGAAGGTTAGGCAGAGTTGATATGAATGTAACGTGAATGAAACAATAATAATTATATACAGAAGCAATACGTCAAATAATTTCACTCCTAATACAATTTGCTGAAGCCAGAATTGTTCCCCGAGTCTCCCAATCGTGGAAATAACACCTCTTTGTCAATCAGAACCTGAAGATGCGACATGATCTTAACGAATGCAACCCACACAAAGGGTGCACAACAAAAGGCGTATCCGAAAACCGACAAGGCTCTCACCACTCCATCAGGGTACCAAGGGATGGCCATGACAAGGAGCGTACCGAGAATACCAAGCCATGGAGTGAGAACAGGGAAAGTTGGGAGGAGAAGCGTGTTGATTGGTATAGAGGAGAGAGCAAAAGAAGCCATCAAGTAGAGCGACCAGCCAATGAGTGGGTGGATAGTGTGAGGGATAGTGAAAAATGGGAAAACGTAGGCCGCAACTACAGAGAGAAGCGCGAAGAACTTAAACGCTGCTTGGATAGCTGTTAAGTTGCGGTCAGAGCGGCGGTAACATAGCTTTGTAATGTTAGGACGAGCTAATCGTGTGACCAGTATGATCCCAAGGTAGAACACTGTTTGGATTATGGCCAAAGGCATCTCTGCTGAATACCCTAGAGAGGAGCGACGCTGCTCGTGCCATGAGAGACCTAGTGGAAGAACAGGCCATGACCACCAGTACCATGGCTTTAACCAAACAGCTCCTGGAAATGTGATCACACTGTTTGGTCCACAAGGTATGTTCCATCTTAATTTAAGATCTGAAAGTAAAAAATGATCATCATGTTATTACATTACCCCAAAAATGTATTATTATTATAGACGAGAAAAAAAAGAGACTTACAGAAATAAGAAGCGTCCATTTGGTAGCCTAAGGGAAGTCTCAAATGACCAATGAGAACAGAGCCATTACTCGGCGGACGGAACAGAGGCTGGTCAAGAAGATCCGAGAAGTAACTCACAAGAAAGCCTTGATCCGCTCCGTCACGATTCTCTCTTCCAATTTGTAGCTCATGGAGCATGTCCTTGAACACTTCCATCGACGGTTGCAAGACGAATAGGCCAGTGTGGAAGATGCAAGGGTTTATGAAGACCGCGCAGAAGCGGCCACATTGGAACAACTCGTCGGTTTTCTTGAGGAAGAGATTGTCAGCATCAAGCATGACCACACGATCATAATCAGACAAAGCCCAAGCGTAGAGTTTGTTTAGGGTAAGCTTGAATCTACTGTTGAAATTGGTTTGTCTCCTGTATGGATTATCCACATTTTCAACTCTCACCACTTTAGCTCCATCTTCCTCTTCTCTGTTCACACACACACAGAGAGACACTCGTCAGTATCCATACACAAAAACTCATTCGATCGTTACCAAAAACTAACCTAGGCATGCATGATTTTTAGAGTATATATAATTATGTTTATGTATATGTAAAAACATGTCAAGTCCTAATGTTGTTAAAAATTAGTATAGGTTATGATTGAAGTATAGACGTTATGGCATGATCTATACAGCAGATTGGCCGGCTATAAATTAGTAACATACAATTTGACTAAAACAACTCTTTCTTGTTTCCAAAAGGTTTTCCAATCAGGGACCTAAAAAGTCAAACAACTCTCCTAATATTCTTTCATTCAATGTAACAAGTGTTTATTGTTTTCGATTTTAATTCCCACGCTCTTTACTCTGCGTCAGTTTTTAACTTTTTGGTGAATTGTTGACTAAAGTTCTTAATAGAAGATCATATGGTTTATTTCTAGATTCTTTTTGTGTTAACAATACGCGTTATAGCGAATAGTAGTTAAAACTCGTAATACTTAATGTTATAAGACACCCTTAATTTTAACCAATTAGTAAAGGATTAATAGATCTACGACGAACCTGTCTAATCCAGGTTAAAATCCTTTACTAATTGGTTAAAATTAGTGTCAACTGTCAACTAAAGGACACGTAAGAGCATTGATTTTTCAAAAATAATAGTATTTCACTGGCTAAGATTGTAGAAAATGTAAATAAGATATTTCTATACAGAGAGATGCGTCGTCTACTCATATCTGGAATGGATATAAATGGAGTTAATGCGTGGGTCTTAATCAGTGTCAACTACAATATCTATCTACTCGACGTTTCATTCTCTCCAACTTTTTACTTTACTTTCACATTTTAATCAATACTTACAATAATAGTAAGGAAGAAAAAAAAACCTTTCCTCAACGTCTATATTATATTTAATGTGAAGAAGCCGATAAATGAAAAAGAGAGGAAATAATTAATGTTAAAAATAAAGGATATAAATTATTTTGGTTCTCTGTATTTATCAAATAAACTTAGTCGTTTGTCTCGTTCGGACATTTGTTAGCTTATTAAGAATTTAGTTAACTTTCTAAGAAAAAGGAATCAAGAATCCAATCTTTTAGCATATTCTAATTAGTCTTCTCACCCTTTACTCAAAGATTAAATACCTAATTAAGTAATGTAGATTTGAGAAAGGGAAATTGGGTTGTATAACCATTAAAAAAAAAACTAAAAATCTAACCAAAACCTATTTATGTGTCAATTCCCTAGCCACTAGATTTAGGGGTTTTGGTTAGGTTTTTAGTTATAATTTTTTTTTATAGTTAGATCACAATTAACCCTTTGAGAAATAACCCCTCTTTAAGACCCAAGGGAAAAAAAAGCCCATTCGAATTATTATTTTTTGGAAACCCTGCTGTTTCACGCACGATGCCATTATAGGGAAGAAATCATAAAAATTGAAAATCATAAATTTTTATAGCTATTGCCTTTAAAGCATTTTCATGCGTATTATTTGGTTTAATGGTCAAGTATGAAACGACGGCGTTTTAATATGGCCGGCAAAATTAGTGGATGCAAGGAACAAAAGATAGAAAGAAGAAGAAGACTTACAAAGCTTGAACCCATCGGAGAGGAACATCAAGAGAAGCGATTACGACAAGATCAGCCTCCACGTGTAAACTTCTTAACGATCTGATCAAGACACGTGTCGCCACATAGAACTCGTAATCCCTTGGCGTTCCCATATACATCATCGTCGCGTAAGCATTCTTATGCTCCGTCCGCCGCGTTTTCAAACCACGATCACCTAACGCCACAACCGCGTTTGACGTTTCTACCGCTGTTTTCTGTGGTTCCAGCAGCTGTCTCTCTCGATACGCCGTCGTTTCAATTACAAGAAGAACCAAACACAATAACACCATACCTCTCTGCAAATCCATTTCTTGAATATTTTTTTTTGTCTCTGTTTAATGTCCGAAATTGTAACAAAAATGAAAAAATAAATTAAAGAATGATTTGGAATCTGAAATTATTAGAGAATATGTCAACGGATATAGACGAATATATAGATGCACAAGGTGTCAAAGAAAGAAGGAGGTTTCTGGGAGACTGTGAATGGTTAAATCGTTTAATGACGAGTGGCCAATAAAAACATTTTATAATACTAATGTTTTGTTATATTTAAAAATTAAAGAAGGAAAAAGTTGAGGAAAAAAAATTATATAATTAGGAGGAATTACAAAAACATTCTATCTTTAAAAATATTTTTTTCAAATATGTCATTCTTAAAAATTTATTGCAAACATTCAATTTTTTATAAAAAAGACAAAAGCATTAACTTTTTCTCTCTCAAAACTCAACCCTAAAATCTATCAAAAAAATATATCCTAAATATAAAATAGTTAAGTCAAACCCAAAAAATATAAAAGTTAAGTTCAAAAAAATATATTATTTTTAGAAATTTTTTTTAAACGATAGCATAATTGTAAAATGACATGCCGAAAATGTCATATCGTGAACATTCTCATATAATTATATACCTAGTTTGGTCTCACTTTACCTAAAATAAATTAATTACCATTAATTAGTTGCTAATTACTGAAAGTTATAAATTTAATGTACATCAAATAATTTTTTTTTTGGTCGTCACATCAAATAACTTTTACTATTTCAAGTGCAAATCCCTTATCACCGTTGATTTATCTTTCAATACTAATATATATCGAAGGTTACATTCGTGTTTAGATAAGAAATGCTTATGCAACTGTAAAATTAAATGTATAATAGCATTTCAGATGGTGAAAGTTCTATCTACCTAATTAAATACTATCGAGATTTTGATGTGAACCAAGTGCGAGATTAGAATGTTTAAAAAAATGATTAAAAAGTTGATTAATATATTAGATTATATTAAAAATAGACTATGATAAATCTAAAATATTATATTTAACTAGGTTTAGATATGTAAAAAGAGATAATTACAAAAATGCCATTTTTGAATTATTTTTTACAAATATGTCACTTTTGAATTATTATCTTGCCAACATGCCACTTATAAATTTGTTTAAAAATTTTATATCTCAAAATTCTCAATCTTAATATAATTTTGATCTCTAACAAACCTTAAACTCAAAAAACTAAACTCTATAACATAGTTAACACAAACATAAATGATTTTAAAATTTGAAAAAAATGATAGTGCATTTTTATAAAGTGGCATATCAAAAATAACATTTCTTGAAAATTCTCTCTAAAATATGTATTAATCCTTTTATGTTACAATATTATTGAGAATATGTACAAATTTCTACCATAACATATAATTTTAATTAAAATGTTATGATTGACTATATATTATTTCGTTTAGTACAACTTTTGTATATAATTAAAAATACATAGGATTATAGGTGTCGTTCAAAAAAAAAAAAAAAAAAAGATTCTATATTTATTCTACAGTTTCTCGTTTGAAAGACGATTTTTATGCTTTTTCCTACTTTTTTTTTTTTTTATTAGTACTAAATACTCTCTCAGAAACTAGCGTTCGAGATGGTCTAAAGATTTTGATTCCCGATTTTACGGCCTAAAAAAACATAAAAACTGACATATATCTTTATTCACATTTTTTTTGACTCAAGAGAGCGATGTAACGTTGTGTTAGTCTGTAACGCACAAGAAAATGGTGAATTAAGGATTGCATAGTTCTTTTTTCTTTTCGATTAATAAAATAAAAGGTAATTCTCAAAAATACCACACTTTTAAATTTTGTTTTTAAAACTATCACAAATTTTTAAAAGTTACAAAAGTTCCGTTTTTTTCAAAAGTTCCAAAAATATCACAAAATTAAAATTTAACTTTAAATATTCAAAACTAAACCCTAAAACCTACACCATACCCCCTAAAATTATATCCTAATTGTAATCCAAGCCTAAAAATTTAAATTCTAAACCTTTAAAAATCAATTTTTGTATTTGTAGTATTTTTGGAAATTTTGAAATTTTTTCAAAAATGTGGTATTTTTGGAACTTTTAAAAATTGGTGGTATGTTTAGAAACAAAACTTTAAAATGTGGTTTTTAAGGAATTTATTTAGAATATGGTATTTTAAAGAATATCTCTAAAATAAATGGTGAGTTATGAAAGTAACCGTTTTTTTTAGGATGAATTTGCTTACTAGCCAAAAAAAAATTATAATTAGTAAATTAACCAAAATGAACCCATGTGGTACAATTATGTTCATTGGATCATTTAGGTTAAATAGTTAGAATTTTAATTATAGTTTTTATTTTATTATTTCACCTAATTTCCCTTTTTTTAATAGTATTTTTGTTGGCAGCTAACATTATGGAAATGGTCAAATTGAGGGGAAGTACGATCATGTGGACGAGTCTTCGTCCTCTTTGTCAAGTGGTGTGCAATTCCTAGTTCATTACATATTTATGTTACTTATTACACAAATCATACAAAAAACTATATTTCAAAGTCAATTCTGTCAAGAACCTCAAAACAAAACACATTTTTTTTGTGGAAGATTAAATTACCTAATTTGATATAATTGAAGAAAGTGAAAAGTAGAAGATTAAAATGGTAAAAAATGAACCATATCTATCTATTCTTGGTATAAATAATTTCGCCAAATGTACATATACGTTATAATTTTATCATATTATATGTAATTATGTATATATAAGTGATATATAGATCGTACTGGATAAACAGATTTTTAAAATCGGTAATGTGATTTGTTCTGTTTTATCTTATAGGGGCAATTGCAAATATGCCATTGTTCACAAAAAGTTAATCAAATATGCCACTGTTCACTGATTTAATGAAGAAAAAAAAATCTCACTTTCTCTATCATCTCTCTCACGCCTAGATCTAAATTTTTTTTCGCACAAAATTCTCTTCTTTGAATTTGTAAATCAAATTTGGGTTATGGATCTAGGATTTTTGATTTTCTTTCGTCCATGTAAATCTCTGTAAATTCTTTCAACCGATTTTGATTTCCTGAATTGGAAGAAGAAGAAGAAAAAAAGAAGACGACGAAGAAGGAAGAAGAAGAACACGTTTAATATGTGAATTTTGTTTTTTTTAATTCGATTTTGGTTACAAATTTGAGTTTTTGATTGGATTATGGTCACGAATCTAAGCTTTTTATTCGATTTTGGTTACAGATTTGAGCTTTTTATTCGATTTTTGTTCAGATCTGGGTTTTGGTTATTTTTTGGTCAGATCTGGGTTATAGATTTTTTTTTGGTCAAATCTGGGTTTTGGTTATTTTTAGGGTTTTCCCGTTTTTATAAAATTTTTAAACAGTTTTATAAGACTTTTTTACATGTCATTAAAAACTAAACAGTTAAATAATTTATAAAGTTTTTAAAAGGTTTATAAGGTTTTTAAAAAGGTTTATAAGATGTTTATATGGTTTGTAAAGTTTTTAAAAGGTTTATAAGATTGTTTAAAAATCTTATAAATTTGTTTAAAAACCTTATAAAACTTTACAAAAACCTTATAAAACTTTACAAAACCCTTATAAAAAGTTTTACACGGTTTTTAAATAGTTTTATAAGGTTTTTTAACAGTTTTACTAAACCTTTTAAAAACATTATAATTTTTTTAAACAGTTTTATAAGATTTTTTTAACAGTTTTATAATGTAAAGGCAAAACCCTACCCCCATCCCCCTCCCCCCAAAATCTATACCCTAAATGCATAATAGTTAACCCAAACTCAAAAATTTACAGTCGTTTGTATTTAAATTTGCTTTGAGATCTTCTTCTTCTTCTTCTTCTTCCTTCTCCTCCTCCTAAATCTACTCGAATCTTAGCAGAAATCTTCTCAAATTCTCAAATCTTCTTAGCGGAAATCGCGACAGAGATCAGAGATAGTGAAATCCGATCTCATGATGAAGATCTGGTAGAGAGAGAGAAAAAACGAAATTTGGATGAGAGACAAAAATTTGGATCTGGGAGATAAGCGTGAGAGATGTAACACCAAATTTTTTTTTTTTAAATGCGGAAATTCTTATAAAATAAATTCATAAATGTTAAGTAAATAAACCAGCAAAGCAATCCAAATTCCAGAGTCATAATAAAATCTAGCAACCTAACCGGGTTCACTAGAACTTAGAAAAAACAGAAAAGCCAACACAATCCTAATCATCCTCTCCCTAAAGCCATGATCCCGCGGTCACACTTTTCCTTTTCCTTTACCTGCAACACAATTAGGAAAAACGAGTTGCGTAAGTATTTAATAAATACTTAGTAGAGCGGTCATCCCGTCTACCAGATATATAATAGGAATTAAATTATCAATTCTACGCGAGCAATCAACATTTAATCACAATTAAACAAATTCAGTAAATTAAATAGAGGGTGTCGATCGACACCTAGAGGTGGTGTCGATCGACGCTTCACAAAGCAGACGATCCTCACGATCACATCACAGTGGTGTCGATCGACACTACCTCTAGGTGTCGATCGACACCTCTCGGGAGAACCTGAACCGAGTCTGATCCTCTCGCGACTCGAGTTCCGTTCTATCACCCGATCAATACGAATTCAGAACACAAAAATCACACAGAATCAATACAGAAACCAATTCAAAACCTCATGAATAATCAATCAAATCCTAATAACCTAATTCCTTTACCCACGATCACGCACTCACCTCGATTACGCGGTTCGAGGAAAGAACGGTTAAGAGCACGGAATCAGCGACCTCGCAGCCTCTGATCTCAACCGAAAAACACCGAGGAACCCTTTCTCAATTACCTAGAACACAAAACTTAGATTTTCCCAAAACCCTAAATCAGATTTTCCAGAAACAGAACGACGCACTGGATTAAAACGATCATAGGGATCGGAGCTTACCTCCAAATTCAGATCGGAAACCCAATTTTAAAACTAGACCGACAGGGATTTCCAACGGTACCAAGCTCGTCCTCTGATTTCCACTGAAACGCTGGGAAAACACTTCCCAAGGAGACCAATTGAATCCCGAAACTGCACAGACCCCTTATGGAAAAACAATCATAATTCACAAACTACAACTCCAAAAGCCAATCGGATTTTTCCTATAGAAAGCTAAGAGGAAGGAGAACAAACCTGCGAAAAATCACGTCGATCAGACTTGATTAGATTGACCGTTCTTTGCTTCTACCAAGACAGACAAACCTGTCTTCTCTTCCTCTCAAACTCCTCTCTCTCAAAACTCTTTCTCCTTCACACAAAGCCACGAAAAATCCCTTTTTTCTGCCTCACGCGGCCACAAATCCCAAATGACTTATATACGCAAGCCCTAGGGTTTATCCATCAAACCGAGCTAAATCGGACGATTAAAATTTAACCGAAACCGATCACAAAATTTGGTGTCGATCGACACCCTCCAATGGTGTCGATCGACACCCTTACCAAAAACTGAATTTTTGGTTTTGGGATGTTACAATTCTCCCCCACTAAACTGGATTCGACCTCGAATCCTAAGACACAAGACTCCACACTCTGGCCGCACCGGCCCAAACCAACAAAGATTCTCACATAATCTCAAAAGACCACAACTAAGCCCACGCTTATACGCACGTTTTCCGACATTTATTACGTTTTAACTCATCCACACACACACACCCTAAGGAACCACCGTCCCTCCGAGAGAACCACCGTGTCTCAGCACTATAGAGGAAACCACCGTCCCAATATAGGCTCTCAGTACTATAAAGGAAACCACCGTCCCAATATCCATACACAGGAAAACCACCGTCTCCTGGAGAGAACCACCGTCTCTCAGTATGTATACAGGAAACTACCGTCCCCGATACAAAATCTGGAAAGCCACCATCTCCAGATTATGAGTCATCCGTAATAAATTCCATAATGCCTACCCACAACACAATAAGGACCTAAAATTTATTCTAACAGAATCGCGCAAGGCTCCTAGCCCGAAATACCAAAATGCAATGTTTCCTGATCCTGCCTAGGTTTGTCCAATTGATCGCACAACAATCAAACAAGAACATGTACAACCAGCTGTAGACCCAGAATTGGATCGATCGATTGTGCAATAATCAAACAAGAACATGCACAACCAAGACACTACATCCGATATCCCGGTCGTTGAAACCGAACGCACATGAATATTATCGAGGTCTGTATTCCGTTCTATTCTCATGCGACGATCAGCTATTGATTACTCTTACTTACCGTCATCATCACACTCTTAGGACGTCTCCCTCGAGGTAACGATGCCGATGCCACTCTACTCACAGGACGTCTCCCTCAAGCTATGGCTTTATATGGAAAAATACTTCCTCAGAGTAATCAACACATACGTGAACAAGCATCCGAAAACTAAGAATACCTCCCTTGATAACAACACGCAACACGCAACCTATTCTAGCGAAATAAAACTACTCCTACCGAACACATGGCCAACACAACCGACTCCCCAGAAGATCCAAACCTCGACCTCGAAGCACAACAACAACTCAAACTCCTCGCACGCCCCAAATATCTATTGCTCTTAACTCAGTCTACACCTGACACCCATAGGACGCATCCTACAGCCTATCAGGAACACATACCATTCGCACTCTCGGGACGCATCCCTTGAGTCAACGGTATGTGGGAATCTCATATCCCCATCAACACACAGGGGAGCTCACCTCTCCTCACACACATGAGTTATTTGGGAACGCAGTCCCTAGAGCAATAAATACTGAGCATTGAACATCGAAAACTGAGCTGCCCAATAAGGGCCCAAAACTACTCATGACGCCTAAACGTATACAACCTTCGGCCGATTCCCTTCCTATACCCTACATATCCCGTTCGAAGGGACCTAAAACTGAACCGACTGCCTCAAAACAACTCATGACTCGGATTCCTTTCCGCGCCCCACAATGCTCTATGCACTCTGAACGCGTGATGATACGCAATTTCTGCGGATTTTCGATCCTGATAACTCCGCTCCCTTTGATAACCCAGTCAATCTACCGATAAACTGAAACGCTCCTTGTTCGCTCTGCACAGTATCCTCCTAACCCAAACTAGGTCAAACGGATTGACCGCGCAACAATCAAACAGGAACATGCACGATCAATCGTAAACCTAGAATTGGATTTCTCAACGCGCCATAACCCACCAACCAAAACTTCCTTAAAATACTAAATTGCCATCCGAGACGAACCTTGAAACCTTTGGATACTCCCATCTCTCTTCCCGCAACCAAACCGGCGGTCCTCTAAACAGTACTGCTCGACTCTGCATCCAGCTTTTGCTCCTGATTCTCTCCATAACCAAACACCATGAACTGCATGCTCCTCAGGATCCCTCGAATACTCCAAGATATCCACTATGCATACGATAACAAACGCGTCCCGGTAGTCCTCGATCACGATGCAACCTCTTGTGCTTAACGCAAGCACATTTAATAACCAAAAAGCATAACCACCACTCGAAATGCCCAATCCTTGCCTAGTTTCATCCAGAACTGACGATGCAACATTCTTAATCCGTCCAGGTCAGGCGGTCGATCGTACAACAATCAAACAAGAACATGTACAATCGCCCGTCAGTCCAGACTATACCTAATACAAACTAGGACTGCAGGTGTACAACAATCAAACAAGAACATGTACAGCCATCCGTCAGTCCAGATTTGGATTTTCCCGAACGCTACATCTGTTACCAGAACTCAATTATAGACCCAACCTTACCAGCGATACTTCGACTCACAACCTAAGCTTCCCGAACCGTCTATCACAGACCATATCCTTGACTGCTCCAGCCAACACTACACGAGATTTCCCACTCGCTCCACAACAGTCCAACATGGACCAAAATCCCGGCCTGACATGGCCGATACCACACGAGATCCTTCCCTGATATCAGAGGCTCCCTCTAATCCACACACGAACATACCATTCTACTCTCGGGACACATCCCTCGAGCCAACGGTATCTGGGGATCTCACATCCCCGCAAGAGATCTCATATCCCTCGCTACTTATTCCGGGAACACACTTCCCAATAAGTACACAGGAGAACACATATCTCCTCTGATTAGGGCAGCCTCACGTGGTATAGTCACAACATTCCCATCCTGGAATATCCTCAAAGCAACGACCCACACTGGCCCACACATAAAAACACATCTAGGAACACAACCTCATAATTCATACGAAAATAAATAAGGAACACCATCTTATAAATTTTCAAAAATGTAAATTATTCAACACCAACGAAAAGACAAAAAAATTCAGAATCAACAACGCGAAGCTCAAAATTTGAAAAACAAACGAAAACAACTGCGACAAAAGGACGCTTCTCAATCCTCGAATTGATCTCTCAAATCCTGCTCCAATACTGTCGCCGCATCAGCCCGCTCCTCTACTACTCATGACCCTGCTGAGCACCTCCAATCTGAACCGACGGCTGCTCTGCCGCTACCTGAGCCAAAGGCTGCGCTGCTATCGGATGAACCACTGCAAGCGCCAATGGTTGCAACTGGGGACACATCGGCCTGAAATGCCCTGGCTCTCCGCAATGAAAGCAAACCTTAGTCTTCCCAGAGAATTTAGGACAATTTGCCACACGATGCTCTGAACTACCGCACCCAAATCAACCATGAGTGTTGTGGCCACCTGAACTCGCCCTAGAAGGATCATCCCACCTCCTCTTCTGGCCCTGCGCAGGCTTACCGCCTTTGCCAGAACCAAAACCTCCATACTGCTGCTGCTGCTGCGGCTGCTGCTGACTCCTCGGCTGAACGGCAGGAACAACAATAGGTTGAACGATAACCGGACCAGACTGCTCACACTGATCCTCCTCAATAGAAGCCGCGAGCTCCACAAGATCTGCCCTCGAAATGTATCTACCACCCCTGCACTGGGTCCTGATGCTCAAACGAAGTCCCTGCAAGAACCTCTGAACCAGAGCCCGCTCATCATCCAAACTGTGCCTAGTATGAATAACCAACCTGCTGAACTCGGCGTCATACTCATGCACTGACAGCTCTCTCTGCGACAACGACATAAACCTCATCTGGAGATGGTCTCGAGCCTCCTGAGGGAAATACTTGGCGTTGAACTCTGCCAAAAACTCACCCCAGGTCCACTCCGCACGTCTTGCCTCAATAGCTCGCCATAAACAATGGGTGTCACCACTCAGATAGTGGACAACCAACTCGACCTAATACTCGGCAGGACACCTGATCGATCTGAAGTTACGCTCCACCCTCAAGCACCACTCATCAGCCTCCTCAGGACCAACTCTGCCCTCAAAGAACGGCGTACCAATCTTCTGCATCTGCCCCATCATCATGAGATAGGGAGGATGCTCAGCAACCATACCTCTCGGTTGCTCAACCCCTGCAGCTCTCTGTTGCCCCTCCACCACCAGAGGTACTGCTGGAGCCGGTACCAGAGCCGCCGCCAGAAACTGCTCCAACAGCTGCATCAGAAGTCCCACGATGACATCATCTCGACCCTGAACTGGAGCAGCACCCCCACATGGGCCCACCCCATCACCAGCACCCCTCCCGACACCTCTCCCGGCACCAACATCACCACCACGAGCACCCCTCCCGGCACCTCTCCCGGTACTGACAGCCACACTGGCACTAGTTTTTTTTTTTTTAAATGCGGAAATTCTCATAAAATAAATCCATATATGTTAAGTAAATAAACGAGCAAAGCAATCCAAATTCCAGAGTCATAATAAAATCTAGCAACCTAACCGGGTTTACTAGTATTTAGCAAAAACAGAAAAGCCAACACAATCCTAATCATCCTCTCCCTAAAGCCATGATCCCGCGGTCACACTTTTCATTTTCCTTTACCTGCAACACAATTGGGAAAAACGAGTTGCATTAGTATTTAATAAATACTTAGTAGAGCGGTCATCCCGTCTACCGGATATATAATAAGAATTACATTATCAATTCTACGCGAGCAATCAACTGTTAATCACAATTAAACAAATTCAGTAAATTAAACAGAGGGTGTCGATCGACGCTTCACAAAGCAGACGATCCTCACGATCACATAACAGTGGTGTCGATCGACACTACCTCTAGGTGTCGATCGACACCTCTCGGGAGAACCTGAACCGAGTCTGATCCTCTCGCGACTTGAGTTATGTTCTATCACCCGATCAATACGAATTCAGAACACAAAAATCACACATAATCAACACAAAAACCAATTCAAAACCTCACGAATAATCAATCAAATCCTAATAACCTAATTCCTTTACCCACGATCACGCACTCACCTCGATTACGCGGTTCGTGGGAAGAACGGTTAAGAGCACGGAATCAGCGACCTTGCAGCCTCTGATCTCAACCAAAAAACACCGAGGAACCCTTCCTCAATTACCTAGAACACGAAACTTAGATTTTCCCAAAATCCTAAATCAGATTTTCCAGAAACAGAACGACGCACTGGATTAAAACGATTATAGGGATCAGAACTTACCTCCAAATTCAGATCGGAAACCCAATCTGAAAACTAGTATGACAGGGCTTTCCAACGGTACTAAGATCGTCCTCTGATTTCTACTGAAACGCTGGGAAAACGCTTCCCAAGGAGACCAATTGAATCCCAAAACTGCACAGACCCCTTATGGAAAAACAATCATAACTCACAAACTACAACTCCAAAAGCCAATCGGATTTTTCCTATAGAAAGCTAAGAGGAAGGAGAACAAACCTGCGAAAAATCACGTCGATCAGACTCGATCAGATCGACCGTTCTTTGCTCCTACCAAGACCGACGAACCTGTCTTCTCTTCCTCTCAAACTCCTCTCTCTCAAAACTCTTTCTCCTTCACACAAAGCCACGAAAAATCCCTTTTCTTTCTGCCTCACGCGGCCACAAATCCCAAATGACTTATATACGCAAGCCCTAGGGTTTATCCATCAAACTGAGCTAAATCGGACGATTAAAACTTAACCGAAACCGATCGCAGAATTTGGTGTCGATCGACACCCTCCCATGGTGTCGATCGACACCCTTACCAAAAACTGAATTTTTGGTTTTGGGATGTTACAAGAGAGATGACAGAGAAAAAGAAATCTGTTTTTTTTATTTATTTAAGTGAACAGTGGCACACTGGTAATAATTTTAAAACAGTGGCATAATTGAAAAGTGGCATGCCAATAGTGGCATAACTCAAAATTGCTCTTATATTATATGTATGTGATATTTGCTCCGCTTTGGATAATCACGGATATCCATTTATTATAAGGGGGAAAAAAAATTTCATTTTTTTTATTTTTCGTTTTATAAGTCCAAAATTGTTAAAACGGTTTTGCAAATCAAATTATTCATTTTAAAACCAATACGAAATGGAGTATATTAGTAGATTACGTGTTGTATCATTGCATGCATATAACAATATAAGGCCGTATTAGCTTTTTTAAATAGTTTAGAATATGGTGGAAATTTCTTCAAATAAGTTATGATATTGTGAGAAAATATTAAAATAGAAAAATGAAAACAAAATTGGTGTAAAAAAGGAAAGAGGAAGGAAAGGAAGAAAGGTTGGCTGATCAACAATGCAACGAGTCTTCTTGTGTGTTGAAAGTGGAACCGCGTCGGTCCTTACCATTGAACTTTTGAACAGAAATCTATATAATGTCATATTGACGCAAAATAGATTACATTATACATATGTCGATAGTTAAAAGAATTATAGAATAAACAAATATATCATAATTTATAATGAAAAAATATTTGTAATCCTCATTGGGAAGCATTTGTTTTTGTTTTTGTTTTTTTTTTTGCCGACAATATTTCTTTTCATTTAAAAGCCAAATGGAAATTGTTTCTTTCTCTCTAGATACTTTTTCTCTCTCTTCAAAAGAAAGCTCTCCCTTCTCTCTAGTTCTCAGAGTGATTTTCCGATTTGCAAGCTCCGGCGGCTCCTCTAGCGCCGGAGCTGTGACTTTTCCTTAGCTTTGATTTCGTTTTCACTTCTTTTATTTTCAAATCCATTGTGCTTTTGGCTAATTTTCCTTAGACGTTAGGTTTTCTCATTCTGAATCTGTCGGAGAAATCTGACGAATTCATTGATGAAGAGAACAAATCCGGTAAGGGGATGAAGTTTACGGTGGATTTTATGGGTTGTTAGTCTCGGTTTCTATCCCTTCTTTTCGCAGATCTGGTTTTTAGTCGGATTTGGTTTAAGGTTTGTGGGATAATTTGGAAGTCTATGTTGATCCTTTAATCCTGGGTTTTCGTTGCTCCTTGCGTGCTCGTTTCTCAGCTGTTGTTACAGGTCTGGCCGGCTCTTATCGGCGAAGGCGGATTCATAAAAGTTTCTTTCTCTGCTTTTGTCTTGGAGGTCCCACCATCGAAGATTATTCCATCCTTGCAATCTTTTCAAGGGATTCAGTTGAGTCTCAAGGTTTGTTCGCATTTTCCACTTCAGATGGCTCGCCGGAGCGAATACAGGAGGTTTGGGTAGCGGCAGATCCGTATTTTAACCTTGGCAAGGAGGAGTTTCATTTGTATCCGTATAGGTGTTTCTTCTAGGCCCAGATTTGTGTTGTTTATAAGGATTTGCTTCAATCTTTTCTCATGAGTCTTAGGCTATTTCTAAGTTAATTATCAATCTGTTGGAAATGGATTAGTGTCTTTCTATGCTTGAGTTTGTTCACCATGTTGTGGCCTTATGGTGCCGATGTCGTTGACATTCGGTCTTTGTAATCTATCTTTGTATTTCACCAACGAATCCCACCCTCGTTTTAATGGAAAATTTCAGATGACGAAAAAAAAAAAAGCCAAATGGCTAAGTTAGAGTAGAATATAATCATAACATTGAAGCAACACAAATATAATAATACATTTGGAATCCACCATGTGTCTACTTCTTGTTCTTTCTCTGACTACGTCGCAAGCTTGCATAGCTCCTCCCCACCATCAATCTTCTTCACGATATGATCCTACTTCGGCGAAGAACGACTATGACAGTCACCACAAAGCCATATGATTACCAATATTCTGCTGCGATCTTCCTTCTCTTAAACTAGCAAATTCCAAGAAATTCTGAATGTAATAAAATTTCTAGAACCAAACTTAGTGATGCTCTGTGCCGCCATTAGCCATGCCAAAACCTTAGCTTCTAACGGGGTAAACAAATATTAGGTAAGACAACACAATATTACATATGCTAAGCTGAATCCTGAGAGTTAACACAGTTCCAGAATTTCCCTAATGATCGGAAACATGCTTTCCTTCAAACTATTACAGGAAAAAAACTTTGTATCCACATTGAAACAGAGAAGAAGAATCATTCACCGGGGGAGATGAATCTCTTGTCTACATAATCTTGATTCCCAGAAATATCTTCTTCCCAAGCCAGCAAATTCCGAAAATCTTTTTGAACATGTTCTTTTTTATTAAAAAACCCCAACTTATTTAAAAGATCAATTTTTGTCGGAGATTATTTGGGACACAATTCCGATGTATCCAAAATGGATTTTAAATCTCCAGAAAAAAGATCTAATAAAATAAGCGGTAATTTAAACGATACCAATCAGAAGAACATGATTAATCCAAGCTGATCTTAAAAGAAACTAAGAGCAAATCCGAAACCAAATCCGAGAAACGGAAACAAAAATCCGAACTAGCCGGAAAAGATACATCGGACAAAGCCGAAAAAACAATCGGACAAGTCTAAATTCTAGATCCGTATTTACAGCCACGACGTTGGTAAAAACCAACGCCGGGCTAGCCACCGGAAAATTTTTCTCCTTTCTTGTTCTTGAGAGAAGGCAGAGTATTCTAGAGAGAGAAGAGATAGTCACTGGGAAGCATTTGTTTAAACATTTGAGATTACAAAATGTTCGGAAGATATTGGTTCTCTAAAGAGGAAAAATTACGAAAATAATCCAACAAAAATGTAAATAACAAAATAGGCCATATCTTTTTTAATTAAAGAAATAGGTTAAAATTTGCATTAACATAAAACAAACAAATGATCAAAATAAATATAAACATAAACCTCTAATTTTGTATCCTCTACGTGTTTATATACGGCCAAAATGGAACAAAACAACTTCACATCTATAAGAACTTTTGTAATCAAAGATCATCATTGTAGCCATATAATTCGAAATTGTTTCATTTCCGTAACCAATTCTAGATCCAATACAATCAATGAACAAGAACCTCAACAATCATCAAAGTATGCAATAGACGAATGGAAAATTTTAAGTTATCACCAAACACAAGAATCACAAGACATCATCTTACAAATATTAGAGCCTCATAACAATAATCGCCAAAGTTTAGTTTAGGGCAATAAAATACAATGGAGGTTTCAAACCAATCTCTTTACCAAATCATGTGCTTTTGGAGATTGCATGAAACCGAACCACTGAGATATCACCATTCCAAGAAGGAGAAGAAACTGAGACGAAGCGATCCTTGTCGGTGATAGATGCAAGCGACGCCGTCGATTGAGAAAAAGGAGAATCAGCTGCCATTGCTCTTCTTCTTTTCACCATTTAGAAAAGAGAAATTTCCTAGAATACTGTATTTTGAAGTTTTTGTTTCCAAAATTACCACCTATTTTTCAAAAGTTCCACTAATATCACTAAGTTCCAAAAGTTCTATAAATACTACAAACACAAAAATTGATTTTCAAGGGTTTAAAATTTAAATTTTTGGGTTTGGGTTAACTATTCTAAAATTATGGTATAGTTTTAGGGGTAGGGCTTAGGTTTAGGGTTTAGGGTTTCGTTTTGAATATTAAAAGTTAATTTTAATTTTGTGATTTATGAAACTTTTGAAAATTAGTGGTATTTGTGGAACTTTTAAAAATTGGTGATATATTTGGAGACAAAACTTGAAAATGTGGTATTTTTGAGAATCGCTCGTTAGAAAAGACTATTTTTTTAATTTAAAATTTTTTATAATAAATTTGCCCTATTTCTTTAATTCTTCCTTCTTAAATACTATTGGGAAACCCGCACCTGAACAGATAGAAATACGTGAAAAATTTGGGTTGTTTTCCGCCAGTTCTCCGACGCTTTAGCCAGAACAGAAAACAAAAGTGGGAACATGATAAAGTAAGACCACTAAGAATCGTGGAGAGCAAATATAAATAGAGTTGGAATACAAAAGATGAAAGGAGTTACTCTCGGCCGAACATGGGTGGTCCACAAAGTATTTGGCGGTGAGAGATAAAAATTTAGCGGTGAGAAAGAGAAAAAATAAAGTATTTGAGAGGCCCTGACTGAGAAATAGTTGGAGCAAGAAAGAGATATGGAAAGAGTTCGATGAAAGTGGTCCTATAAAACTGAAAAGATACTTAAGAGCATGTGCATTAGAGACACTTTGGGGTCTAATGTGGTGTTCTTATAATATAAAATTATTAAAATGGTTGTAAAAGAAAGAAAGAGAGTGTTTTTGTGGGGTATATTGAAATATAAAATTAATAAAATTTGAGTAAAGAGAGTGTCTAAAAGGAAGAGAAAGTGTCTAAAATTGTATATTTTGGAAAGTGTTCTTAAAAGGAAGAGAGAGTGTTTAAATATAAAATTAATAAAAGTTGAATAAAAGGATGAAAGAGAAGGTATAAAGTTGAATAAAAGGAAGAGAGAATGTGTGTTTTAATAATTTTATATTATAAGGACATGTGCATTAGAGACACTTATTAGACCCCAAAGTGTCTCTAATGCACATGCCTAAGGGAAGGGCTTTAAGCTCTTGAGAATAAGCTCAGTATATTAGTTCTTACCAAAAAGTTATCCTCCTCATTCAGAATGTAATACGAGTATTTACAGGCACATGCCGAGGTTCGGATACTGGGCTCTGCATTCCAAGTCGGTCCAGTTCAAGTGTTCGGATCTGAATCAGTATGACGAGATCGAGATCTTTCACTTATTTTCTATATCTTCTTTTGCCACTTAGCCGACCATATGGCTCTATTATGTTGCATCTCACTTTATGTATCAGTTGCAACGTCTAACACGCTGAATTAGGTGTCACATATAAGAATATTTCCGATTAATCATGTTAATACACAAAATTAAGTTTGTTCAGCATATTTCATTATTAATACAATTATAAATTATTCGTCTAAAGTTTATATATACACTATATAATAGTTTCTACCATATAATATATAAAGTATTAAAAAAATACTATTAAAAATACAATGAATGTATGTATGTAAATTTATTAAATCGATTAATCAAAATTTTGTCAAAAGCCAATAGACACAAACTATTGTACACCTAATTAACCCAATAATAAATTAACATGATATCAAAATTTTAATTGTAAACAATGCAATAAACACAAAATCCAAAAGAAACGATCATAAGAACGATATTATTTCTTATAGTAGTGTTAGTTTTAAAATGGAGGCTTTTTTCGCTTAGGCCCTTCGAGTTGGTGTAGAAGGTTTCCTTTTCTTTCAAATTTTCTCTTTCCCTTATTTGAAGATAACCAATATATTTCGGCATTATTGCAACGGTAGTTCTTGAAAAAGTCGAGTGTATTTTTCCCTTTCTTGCTCAAGAAAATATTTCTACTATCCTTAAATTTCCTTATTATCCAATTCACTTCCCTTTCTGGTGGAAGTATCAATCACGTCAATCTCTCCAATGATTTCTCAAAAAAATATTTGCCGAATATTGTGTCATTAAAGATGGATTTACAAGAATTTCGTCCAATCTCTTACCAAAAATTCTCTTCATCCGTGGGCAACAACATCTTCGACTTCATAGGCAAACCGGAAACATAGCATACAACCTTCATATGGCAATCAAAGGCATGTGCATTGAGGATGATGAACCTCTCATGCTTTCGGACAGTCCGAGATTCCGAGTGTACGATGAAAACTCTCTAAGCATCTTGGGGCGGCTTCTAAACCCCGAGTGTCAACCGATGTCGATGATGATAGAAGCTATGCCTCGAGTATGGCGGTTATATGGCAAATTCTGTGGAATTGCATTATCTCGAGATAAATTTCAATTCATATTCAAGAGTGAAGAGGACCTTATCACCATTCTCAAAGAATGTTCATGGTCCTTTAATCATTGGATGATGGTGATAGATCACTGGGTCCCGAAATCTCCTCCGGACTTTCTCTCGACTTTGGATGTGTGGGTAAGAACTAGAAACATTCCAGCCAATCACTATAGGCTGGAGACAATGGATTGGCTCGGATCAACAATTGGTAAAGTGGAAGAGATTGCATATGATCTGAAAGTCTCACACAAGACTGATTATGTATGAGTCCTGGTAAAGCTCAACATTGATAACCCTGCAAGGAAATCAAAAGTGATAAATCTCCCAAGAGGTGGTGGCTCGGTCAAGATTGAATTTGAATACAAAAAACTTTGGAAGCGATGTTTCCACTGCTTACGGCTTAATCACGAGCAACCCCCATTGCCCCTGGCTTCAAGCCTCAATACAGAGTTAGGGGGACCTAATAACAGAGTGAGTCAGGAATCTTCTACTCTAGCAAAAGGAGTAGATAATGAAGGGACGGTTGATAAATCTTCCAATGGCACACCTCTCGCTTTACCTGGTCCCCGGGCTTTCCTCCTCTTCTACTTGGTTTCACAAAAGAAATGAGGAACGCAACTCTTCAATATGTTTCACAATCAGATCCCACAGAAAGACAGACAAGAATCCTTCGTATGCAACAATCAGTAGAGGAAGACTCAGTTGAATCTACGCCAAATCTTATAAAGATCATTACAAACATTAACAAAGGAAAAAGACATGTCTTCGAGTTTGAAGCGACATATGCTAACACCAAGAAATAAATGAATCGTAATGCTCATCTAAGTGCCTCGAAGCCGACGCCTGTTCATGAACGTATATATGACAATGATTCCAAATCGGAGTCCAACGGATTTTTGTATTGGTATCTCGTTAAGAGAACTTCTTACCGGACACTCCTCTATTGGAGGAAAAGAGTGTCGACGGCCTCCAGCTTGGAAACAAAAATTACAGCCGATAGGTGGAGCTACGGTTTCACCGGCTCAGATACCAATCTTATCTATAAGCCTAAGGAACAACATCAAACGCAAAGCTGGAGAAAATCTCCCCTCTTCATCATCCAAATCCCCAAAAACTATAAACAATACAGTGGCATCCGATTTGAAGCCGCTGCCATCCCTATGAGCGTACTGAGTTGGAACTGTCTAGGTGCAGGAAGCACCGAGACGGTTCAGCGGATTCGGGGAATGCGCCGTAAGTATTTCCTGGATTTTTTGTTCCTGATGGAGACTAAACAAAAGTTAAATTACATTTACAAGTTATCTAAGAGTTTGGGTTACGATAAAGTTGTAACGGTGGAGCCTTTGGGGCTAAGTGGAGGTGTAGCAGTAATGTGGAAGAAAAGCTCTAATGTGGAGATTGTGTCTAAAAATCGAAGACTCATAGGCATGAAAATCAAAATGGAGTCTCTACAATTCTTCATATCATGCGTGTATGGTGATCCTGTCCGAGCTAGGAGGCAGGAAGTGTAGAATTAACTGGAAAAAATTGGTCTAATGCGAGACGATCCGTGATTGCTCTCTGGTGATTTCAACGAGATCATGTCAAATGAAGAAAAGATGGGAGGTGTTATTTGGAGGGATGCGTCCTTTTGGGGGTTTAGAAACATGGCTCAAAATTGTAAGCTTCGAGAGATTTGAAGTTCTGGTAATACCTTCTCATGGGTGGCATGGAGAGAGGAAGGATGGATTCAATGCCGTTTTGACCGAAGCTTCGGGAATGAACAATGGTTCCAAATGTTCCCAAGATCTAATGTGGAGTATATGAACTTATGGGCCTCAGATCATAGGTCCATTAGAACAAGCTTTTCTCATGAGGGAGAGGAACCAGGCAGAGGCATATTCTATTTTGATAAGCGGCTATTAAAGAGAGAATAGTTTGAAGAGGTGGTCCCACGAGGATGGTTAAGAGGTGGCTCAGAGAATATTCTGGTGATAGATCGTATCGCTAATTGTTGTAAGGAAATTGTAAAATGGAAAAGAGCTTCAGACCTTAACTTCAGAGATAAGATTACCAGACTTCATGCTACATTGGAACAAGAATTCTCCAAGCCCCGTCCCAATCGTCAAAACATACGTAATCTCAAGCAAGAACTAGCCTTAGCTTATAAAGAGGAGGAGCTATTCTAGCGTCAAAAGAGTAGAGAAATGTCTAAAAGCGGAGGATTTGAAAACCAAATATCTTCACAATTGTATCAAAGGTAAATGCATTCAAAATAAATTATAATGCTTTTGGATAACGAGAACCGGGAGCAATTCTCCGAAGGTTCAAAGGGCAACATTGTGGTTGAGTATTTCAGATAACTTTTCACGAGTTCCAATCCTATCGATTTAGACTCATTGCTTGAGGGATTAGATGGAAGGGTTTCGCCAGATATTAATGCAGTATCCATGGATGAAATTAAACGTGCAACATTTGCGGGAAAAGGGAGTAGTGCTCCCAAAGAGGATGGTTTAACAGGGGTTTTTACCAAAAATAATGGGCTATCGTAGGGCCATCTCTCTCGGCAGAGATAACAAGATTCTTTGAGACCGAAATTCTTCCGGTTGGATGGAATCACACGTAACTCTTCCTATTACTAAAAATTGTGAACCCCTCTTAGATGAAAGATATGAGGCCGATAAGCTTATGTCTAGTGCAGTATAAGATTATATCTAAGATACTTTGTGATCGGTTAAAGCCTTTTTTACCCATCCTTGCCTCATAAACTCAAGGATCCTTCATCTCAGGCCGGCTGATATCGGATAATATCATCATTGCACACGAAATAGTACATGGATTAATGACCAATAATATCATTTCTGAAGGTTACATGGCGGTCCAAACGGATATGTCAAAGGCATATAACCGTGTGGAGTGGAATTTTCTAAAAGTCCTTAATGGAAAAACTTGGTTTTGATAGCACCATATCTTATCCTGTTCTTCTCAATGGCAGATCACATGGTTTCATTAAGCCAGAACGGGGGATTCGACAGGGCGACCCTCTTTCCCCATTTTTGTTCATCTTATGCGCTGAAGCTCTAGTGCACTGCTTAAACCAGGCGGAGGCTTCTAGTAAAATCTCTGGTATTCGTCTATCCAATTCGGGACCTTCGATACACCATTTACTCTTCGCAAATTATATTCTTTTAATATACAAAGCTACAGCGGAAGAGGCAACAAAGCTCTCTAATTGTTTGAGAATCTACGGCCTAGCATCCGGCCAGGAAATCAATAAAAGCAAGTCCTCAATCATGTTCAACAAGAAAGTGACAACTTCTATTCAAGAGAGCGTTAAAATAGCTTTAGGCATAGATAAGTTGGGCAGAGAAGGGTCTTACCTTGGACTTTCGGAGCGCTTCAACGGTTCTAATTGCAATCTTCTGAGTATCCTGAGAGAGAAATTACATGGTCGTTTGAATGGATGGTTCGCGAAATCTCTTTCTCAAGGGGGTAAAGAGGTGCTATTAAAATCAATAAGATTGGCTCTTCCGGTATACACTATGTCATGTTTCAAATTACCGAAAGATGAAAGAAATTGATGAGCGCAATGACATAATTCGGGTGGAGTAGTGGTGCGGATAAGAAGATGAAGATTCCTTGGATAGCTTGGCAGAAGCTACATAAATCAAAAGAAATGAGAAGAATGGGTTTCCGGGACATCGCATTGTTCAATCAATCTATCCTAAGAAAGCAGGCCTTTAGACTATGGAAAAAATCGAATTCTCTGTTAGGACATATCCTCAAACAATGATACTTTCCTCATTCATCTATCCTCAACAGCGTGATAGGGAAGCAATCTTCTTATGCTTGGAAAAGAATTATCTATGGTAGAGACCTCTTGAAACAAGGTTTAATTCATATTATTGGAGATGGTACATACACAAGAGTATGGATAGATAATTGGATATTTGATCAGGTTCTGAGAGCTCCTCACTATCATCCAAATGCTCCGGTGGATTTAACTCTTAGAGTGGGAGACCTAATTGACCAACAATCCAGGTATTGGGATGTAACCAAAGTCCATCAACTATTTGCAGAAGAAGATGTCCCTCGCATTCTACAAACAAAAATCTATTTGTCAAAAGAAGATTCGATGGAATGGAATTTCTCAAAGGATGGGGAGTATAACTCTAAAAGTGGCTACAATTTCCTGGAGGTTTGTCAATGATTGGAATCTGGTTCATCACAAGAAATTACCCCAATTGAAAGAGCCCTATGGAATAAGGTATGGAAGGTTAGAACATCTTTAAAATTGAAGCATTTCATTTGGAAAGCTCTATCAGGAGCTTTGGCGGTGAAAGATCGTCTATGTTCCCGAGGTATTCAAGTGGATACAGTATGCCGTTCTTGCTCTTCCAATGCTCCGAAAACTATATGCTATGTCTTGTTTACTTATCTAAGGCTAAGTAAATTTGGGAACGTTCGAACGTACCCTTACCTCCATCAGGCTTCTCAGCCACTTTGGTGTTTCTCAACATTCACTACCTGATGATGATGCATGAAAAAGCTAGTCTCCCACAACAGGTTCGCCATAGCTTCCCATGGATCCTATGGAACTTGTGGAAAAATCATAATGCATTGGTCTTTGAAAACACTAGCTATGATGCTTCAACCACCCTATCAAAAGCTTTAGAAGATGCAAAAATTTGGTGGGATGTGAATGCTCCGAGTACATCCCAGGGCAACACACGTAATAAAAATGCTTCTCAACATGAGCCTCAACACTCTCCAAACGTGACATGGAAAAAACCAACAACACCAATGATCAAATGCAATATTGGGGCGGTTTGGTGCCAGGAGAGTCGGACAGAAGGTGTATCTTGGATTACTAGGGACTCCACAGGTAAGCCTCTGTTTCATAGCCGTCGGTCGTATGCCAATTTATCTTCCCAATTGGAAACAAAACTATGGGGACTAATCTGGGCAATAGAAGCGGCATCAGATCTCAAGAGTTGTCGAGTTATCTTCAAATCTCATTTCACACAAGCTAGAGAGGTTTAGATGAACCCATCCATGGTATCAAGGTATCTCCATTTAACGAATCGTATTCTTCATAAGCTGTAATGTTTTGACACATGGAGCCTTTCTTATTCTCCATTACGATGCAACCAAGTTGGTCATTCCATAGCACGTAGTGTGATCACTGATGTTCGTAGGCAGTCCTATATTGCTAAAGAGGGTCCTCTTTGGCTTGATCATATAATTAGGGCAGAGTCCAACATTGTCTAATCGGTTTCAATTTCGAACAAGCCTATCCTCAACCAGGGAGTGTTAAGTCATATGCATGATGGTGATTTTCTTTTTCTATGTTTTGGTGTTGGTTTCTTTTTCCCCGAACAATTTTGAATTTTTTCAAGCGTTAAAAAAAAACCCATCATAATGGTTACATGTGATGATAACTGTCCAATTAATATATCTCTCTTTTTGCTATGAAACCAAAAAATTCAAACAAAAGAAAAAAACCAATGTATTCTCTTTGAACCCTTTCAATTCCCAACTATTTAGAAACAAACGATGACCATGCCTCTTCAACACATAATTTCACAGTTAGATCGATCGAGATTATGTTGGAGAATTCATGTCAAAGTTCTAAGAAAGTGGCGTGAGTACTCGAGAGAATCCGGACACACTTTGGAGATGAGACACATTTTCAACAAGGTCTCGAGTTATAGATTTCATTCAAGGAGAACAACCACAAGAGACATCGTAGATATTTATGTGAAACACAAAGAAGGAATGATGAAAGTGTTTGTTGAGAAGAAGCAAATTGTGTCTTTGCCAATTGATATATGGATTGCTCCAACAACCTCAAGTAAATACATGGTGATTACATTTTACTTTAAGGATTCAAATTGGAAGCTAAAGAAGATAATTATTGGGTTTAAAAACATACATAGATGATCATATAGGTGTTACTATAGCATTTTGTCTTCTTGGCTGTTTGGCTGAGTTGAGAATAGAGAAGGGGTTTACCATCACTGTTGATAATTATACAACTAGTTCAAATGCTCTATCAAAGTTCACAGAGACTTTCAAAAGTCTAGGGAATGAAGCTATGATTTTGAATGGTTCAAACTTGCATTTGAGATGTGATGCTTATATTATCAACTTAATCGTCAAAGATGGTCTACATGAGGCTAATGAAAGTGTGTTTAGTGTTTGTAGTAGTGTTCATAATCTCAGGGCTTCTACAAAGATATTTAAGGCTGTTGAGGATAAACTCGAGTCATGAAAGGTTATTACTAGAGGTAGTTTGCCACTGGATGTGAGTACAATATGGAATTCTACGTATCTAATGTTAACAAGAGCTCTTACGTTCAGAGTATGCTTCGACAAGATGGAACATTGATATACCCTATATTTTACCACTTTTACTATCTATTTTAATAAGTTTTCAATACAGTTTAATAATGTTTTCTATCGAAAGATGTAGTTTTCTCGTATATGTAGTTTTTAAGAGACTTACAGGATAAATCATCAAAAATGATGTGAAAAGAGAAAAATGAGTATTCTACATTATACATCAACTTATTCAACTCAAAAGAGCTAATCCAAGTCCCTAATCTTCAAGACAAAATTTTTTCTCAAGTTGGACAGAAGATATACATTAGACGTTTACTGAACGGAAGATCAAATCAACTTGGAATGAGATGAAACTAGACATGAAGATATTCCTTTGAGCCAAATTTCCAATGGAGTTGGTATTACATCATTTGGAGTTATAGTTTGAGAAATATACTCAATCTAGAGAAGACATGTCAAACTGCCTTGGAAATAAAGCAAATGCCGAACCAAGCCTGACATCGAACGGAATCGTGGTCCGATGTGAGTAACCGTTGCCAGAACACATTGAGGCACTTTTGGCCCAGACACCGGACATGTGATTTTTTCCAGTGCTTCGCAGTTTCGGCCAAAAATACGTTTTTGCCCAAAGATTAAAAGCTTAACCGACCTAGAACCTCTTGTAACCCTATATATACTTGATTTTAGCCTCTCTAGGAAGATAATCAGCCCTAGGCATAACACAAATCAATAATAAAACATGTATTTCGTCTCTCTCTTTATTCTTCAATATTATGTCTTTTTAAGAGGGATGAAGGATCGATGTCTTCTCTAGTTTTGATCTAAGAGATCCATTCATGCCTAGCACTTTATTGAATTACGATTCACTATGTTTTTTTCCTCTACTCTTGCTGCTACGTGTTCATCAAACATGTTAGAGTAGTTGCTTGTTAGATTTTAGGTTTTCTTAAAGTTCTATGTTTCATATTTGACCTCTTTATTGAGTTTAATTCTAGATTGATTCTCTATTACTATTTATGCTTAAAGCTTGATCTAGAGTAGCTAACTAGTGATCTATCTTAGGTTGATATATTCTCCAAAAGCTTTTATATCGTCGGATCTTGTATTTGATATGCTAGGCGCCTTAACAATTTGAAAGGTTAGTTGAGGAGTTTAGTGAACAATCCAATCTCAACCATATTGCGTGTTGAGTCTATTAGGGTAGAAAGCATAGGGATAGGAGCCACAAAAGTGGAAAGATTATACCTCTGTGATTTGAGTTCTAGAACACTAGTATTAAAACCCTTTAAAACTGGTATCTTATGTGTTTCATGTGTTCTTTAGATTGCTTATATTTTACGTGTTTTGATTTATCTATCCCTTTACTTGTTTTATTGCTTTTATTTGCTTCACCACGTTTTCACAAATAAAAAAACCAAATAAAAACAATAAAGCAAGTAAAGGGATAGATAATCAAAACACGTAAAATATAAGCAATCTAAAGAACATATGAAACACATAAGACACCAGTTTTAAAGGGTTTTAATACTAGTGTTCTAGAACTCAAATCACAGAGGTATAATCTTTCCACTATAGTGCTACATGCTCTCAACATATATATATATATATATATATATATATATATATATATATATATATTGACTTAGCTTATTCTGCATCATATAAATTTGTAGCGTAACAACCACTCTCATGTGGATCGACCCCTAGTACTACAATTGTCAACTGTGCACTTGCAGTCATAGGGTTTATAAAATTTAAAACCCATATGCATCTTTTACGACAACATCAAACATGAAGACAAAAGCTATAGTGACTACTTTCTTAGAGTGGGAAAGGATGGAGTACAAAGGGTCAGATCATCACTTAATACACATTGGGATGAGATAGACATGTTAGTCAATTTTCCTGTTGTCTTTTATCATTTAACATTGGTTGTTTCAACATATAATAAGGTGATTGCTCACCTTAATTACAATGGGATTGTTACCATACAAAGAAATTTGATTAGATTGAGCAAACACGCAGACGTAGAGTTACAAAAAAGTGTCAATAGTCTGTCAAGATTATGATGGACGGAATGTTTGATGAATATAGCATTCTTTTTGTCAATAGTTGTGCTACATGCTCTCAATATCAGTCTATAAGGACTTTTTTTTCCAGATTCCAGGTAATATTGATGATGATTTTGGTGGTTAAGAAAGAATGGATACAATTTCTATGGAGGTGATTAATGAAAAGGGACTTCAAGATGCGAGTAATGAGTTAGGCCTTTATTTGAAAAATCACAAAGTTGCTAATGTTAACAAAGTATCACTACAAGAAAACAGCCGCAAAACCGATGGAAGTGATTCCGTCGGAAAGTTACCGACGGTATACCGACCGATTTCCGACGGAACTGAAATTTTTCAATTCCGTCGGCAATCTGTCGGAATTATTTCAGACTGATAAGAAGACTGTCGGAAATCACTCGGATTATTGGACCGTGTAACTAGCCGGTGCCGACGCCGGAGGAGATTCCGGTTGTTTGTCGGAAATCCGTCGAAAAATACGAACGTCGATATTACCGTTATTATTTTCCGACAGATTTCCGACAGACACCCAACTAGCTGTCGGAAATCTGTCAGAAAAAATAGTCGTTATATAGCCGTTATTATATCCGTTGGCTTTCCGACGCCTATCCGACAGATTTCCGACGGTCAGCGTATTTATATATATGATTCCACACATCTTCATTCACTCACAACAACAACTTCCAACCAAACATTTGTTAGAAAATAATCGTTAAGAGAGGGAGATGTCATCTTCTAGATATTATAGATCGTGGATGGATGAAGAGATGTATGATCCGGAGTCGAAGACATTAAATGAAAATTATGCACGAGGTATATGCGAGTTCATGGCGGTTGTCGGGAATCGACTGGAGATAAAGTGTCTATGTTTAAATTGTTGAAATGCGCGTACTGTTAAGGTAGAACATGTTTGGCATCACTTGTATACCCATGGTTTTATGCCGGGATACAAAATTTGGTTTTTTCATGGAGAAACTAATTATGATGGTGGTAGTAGTAGCAGTGCACCATATGTTGCAGATAGCTTAGGCGAACATAGAACGGATAGCTTAGGTGAACATAGAACAGATAGCTTAGGCGAACATAGAACGGAAGTAGATTTTGGTGTAGGTACCGCTGAGATGGTTCATGATGCGTTTAGAGAGAATTTGCCATCGATCGTAATAGGGGAGGATAGAGTAGAAGAACCAAATGAAGAAGCTAGAAGATTTTTTGATATGTTAGACGCAAGGAAGCAGCCATTATATCATGGGTGTAGAGACGGACATTCACCTTTATCAACTGCTAGTAGACTGATGGCCATTAAGACGAACTTCAATTTGGCGGAAGAGTAGGTTGATGCGATAGCAGATTTTGTGAAAGATATTTTGCCTGAAGATAATTAGGCACCTGCATCATACTACGAGATACAGAAACTTGTAGCTGGTCTTGGTATGCCGTATCAGGTGATAGATGTATGCATCGACAACTGTATGCTATATTGGAGAGAAGACGAAGACCGGAGAAGATGTAAATTTTATCGTAAACCACGGTATCAGGATACTGGTGGAAGAGTTCCAATTCCATATAAACATATGTGATACTTACCATTGACAACGAGGTTAAAGAGGTTATATCAATCTGCGCGAACGGCAGAAGAAATGAGATGGCATGCAGAGCATCGTCAAAATGGAGAGATTACACATCCTTCAGATGCAAAAGCATGGAAACATTTTCAAATGTTGTATCCGGATTTTGCATACGAGTCAAGAAATGTGTACCTCGGGTTAAGTACGGATGGTTTCAACCCATTTGGGAAGCATGGAAGGCAGTATTCTTTGTGGCCCGTAATCATAACACCGTATAATTTGCCTCCCTGGTATGTGCATGCGTCGAGAGTTTTTATTCCTCTCCGTTCTTATTCCCGGCCCTGAGCATCCGAAGAGATCACTTGATGTATTCCTCCAGCCATTGATTTATGAGTTACAAATGCTATGGAGTCACGGTGTCGAAGCGTTTGATGTTTCACGGCAGCAGAATTTTCATATGCGTGCGGTCCTTATGTGGACTATTAGCGATTTCCCAGCATACGGTATGCTATCTGGATGGACTACTCATGGAAGATTATTGTGCCCGTTTTGCCAAGACAACACTGACGCTTTCCAATTGAGGAATGAAAGAAAGCCATGTTGGTTTGATTGCCATAGAAGGTTTCTATCAGACGACCATCCCTATCGTCGGTCTAAAAGATTATTTAAGAAAAATAAACAAGTGTTTGATACTCCAATTGATGAGTTAGACGGTCGTACTATATTGGAGTAGTTGAGAGATTTTGGTGCTGAGAGGACTCCTGATTGTGGGGGTAATGGGCATGAACCGGTTTGTGGTGTAGGGGAAGCTCATAACTGGCACAAGAAGAGTATATTTTGGGATTTGCCGTATTGGAAGGATCATTTATTAAGGCACAACCTCGATGTGATGCATGTTGAAAAGAACTTCTTTGACAACATCATGAATACGGTGTTAAACGTCCCGGGAAAGACAAAAGACAATGTGAAGTCTAGGATGGATGTTTCAAATATTTGCAACCGTGATTATCTTGAATGTCTTCCCGATGGTACATATCCTTTCCCTCCGTACCGATTGCAAATAGAAAAGATAAGAGAATTTTTCTGGTGGATTAAAGACGAAGTTAAATTCACTGATGGATATGCAGCTAATCTGGGTAACTGCGTAGACTCGTGATACCTAAAGTTTATGGGACTGAAGAGTCATGATTGTCATGTAGTGATGCAGAGGCATCTTCCATTTGCTTTTACCCATCTCCTTCCTCAAACTGTCCATGAAGCTATTGCAGTAGTTGGTGCTTTCTTTAGGGATTTATGCACGAGGACACTTACAGTTGAGGGGATCCGCAATTTAGATGCCAATATACCATTGATCCTTTGCAATCTTGAGAAGATCTTTCTGTCTTCTTTTTTTGATGTTATGGAACATCTTCCCCTACACCTCCCCCGCGAAGCCGAACTAGGTGGTCCCGTTCAATTTCGTTGGATGTATCCTTTTGAGCGGTACATGTTCCATCTAAAGAAGAAGGTCAAAAATTTGGCTCGAGTTGACGGTTCTATTATCGCACAAAGTATCAATGAAGAATCATCACAGTTTGCGGAATATTACTTTCCACAGGAAGTTCGTACGAAGAGTAGACGTCCTGCTTGTCATGATGATAGAGGTGAGAGAGTCATGTATCCCGCGCTGGTCCCTGAGTTGTTTTTGCAAGTTGGGCGAGTGACTAGGAGAGGGAAGAAGCGCTTCCTATCACAAGATGAGTGGAGTCACTTACATATGTATATCCTAACGAATTGTGAGGAGATGGCGGAGTACGAAAGGTAAAAACAGAACTTATTTAAATACTTCTTTTTTTTAATACCTAAGTAATATATAGGTTTCATATGTTATATATTGTTGTTTGCTTTCAGGATTTATATTGCATCAATACGTCGCTATTATCCAGAAATGACAGAAGACGAACTTGGAGAATCTAAGGAAACCGAGTTTGTAAATTAGCTCCAATATTACGTAAGTTTTTAAAAAAAAATGCTTATATATCTTAAAATTAGTGAATTAATTAATACTTAATTAAATGTTTGTTTATTAATTTGTCTAAATTATTATCTCAGGTTTCTGAAGGAATGAAGAATGGAGAAAGGTTTCCGACATGGTTACAAGAGATAGTTTCTGGCCCAAGCTTCGAAGCAACTTCATACGCTCGGTATTGCACTAGGGGATTTGAATTTAGGATTCATGAAGAAAGGCCGAGGCCAACTGCAGATTACGATATTTCAGCTACATGTGGTGATGTAGTCTACTACGGGATTCTCAAAGAAATATTGCAAGTGCGCTATCCAGGAATGTTGGGCATAAGGTGCATTGTTTTCTTGTGTGAGTGGTATGATCCAGAAAGTGTTCAGGTGAGCCAATTTGGCGTCACTTCATTAAATTCTTCTAGGAGACTGCAAAAGTATGACCCATTCATCCTAGCATCACAGGCAGATCAGGTTTGATTTTAAAATTTTATAATACGTGCGTTATTGATAAATAATGATATTGTAATTGCCTAAATTAAATATGTTTGTTTCAGGTATGCTACATTTCTTACCCTAGGGTAACACATCGAGGAGATCCTTGGATTACAGTGACTCCAATTTATCCAAGAGGGAGACTATATGGAGTTGCTGAGCAAGATGCTATGCAACCAACTAGAATTACTCCGATGGATCCAGTTGATCATTCTTTTGCGGTGGACCTTTTTGTTGATTTCACAGAATTTGGTGATAATATAGTACATTCAGAATCAGAAGAAGAAGTTGGAGAATTTGATGAAGACGAAGACACAATTCCTTCGGAAGGATCAGAATCAGACTCAGATTAATTACATTATATGTTTGTATCTGTAAACATAAACAAGAATTTCAGATAATTTATATTTTTGTATTTTTTTTTAATAACTTGATTTTGCGTCGGAAATCTGTCAGAAATATATATATTTCCGACGGATGCTTCATATCAGGCTAACCTTAATGGACGACACGTGTTACCCTTAAATCTGTCAGAAATCTGTCGGAAACGTATCTATTTTTCCGACAGATTTCTGACGGGTTTGAGGATTTGAGATCAAATTCCAGAATTTCGAGAAGACAAAGTCTCGGCATACAATTCTAACAACTAAAGTAAAAGATAAATGAGTAAATAACCTTGTCGATGTTATACAGAACATGATTTACGATTTTGTCATGTTTCAACCAAAAGCGTTTCATACAGTTACATATACAAAACAATAGATGTTTACTTAAAATACTAAAAATACTAACTGTTTAGAATTTGAAAGTAACAATGATCATTATGAAGTATTTTATCTTATAAATCATGATCCAATCATGCTATTAACTGGTATGAACGAAAACAGATCGTTATAAAGCTCAAAACCACAAACCCGTCGGAAATCTGTCGGAAAATTGAATATTTTTCCGACGAATTTCTGACGGATGTGCCAAATTTTACCCGCGAAATGAAAAATAAATACCGCGAAATCAGTCGGTCCAAAACACGCGTTCATTTGATTTTTTTCACTTTCCGACGGATTTCCGATAGATGTTAATCCGTCAGAAATTCTAATTTATTAACAGATCTTCTTCTCCCCGAAGAACACAACCGACGGGGTAGAATCTTCTTCTCTCCGCCTCCGATCCTCTCCGCCTCCGATTTGACGATTTCGCCGGTCTTCTTCGCCGGATTTTGCCGCCGGTCTTCTCCTCCACCGGATTTTGCCGCCGGTCTTCAACTTCGCCGGTCTCCTCCTCCGATCCTCTGCATCTTCTCCTCCACTGGATTTCATGGCGGAAATTCCTTCACATTTGTAAGTTTCCTCAAATTATATATTGATTTTGGTTAGATTTAAGAATTGAGTTTGTGAATTAGGAATTGAGATGTTAGATTTAGGATTAGGGAAGTTAGATTTTAGGGTCAGGGAAATTTAAGAAATGTTTTTTTGTTGTGAAAGTTAAATTTAGGATTAGGGTTAGATTTATGATTAGGAAAGTTAAATTAATCAAATTGGTTTTTTTGGAAATTTAAGAAATGTTTTTTAAAACAATTGTATTTTTATAATTATATAATTAACCAATTTCGAAATTTTAAGATAATGAATTAATTTTTGAATTTATATATATATTTTTATAAATTTTAAATAATTAGATTTAGGAAAATTATATTTTATATATTTTGGAAAAAATTGTTAGCATTTTCTACTAATTTTTAAACAATTATAAGGATAAATTTAGAATTTTAGAATTTTAATATTTTAGAATTTTAAATTATGTAACAATTACTTAAGAATTTTACAATTTAGAAATAATTTTACAATTATTTCGAAATTTGAAGATAATGGCTTAATTTTTGAATTTATATCTATATTTTTAAAAATTTTAAATAATTAGGTTTAGGAAAACTATATTTTATATATTTTGGAAAAAATTGTTAGCATTTTCTACTAATTTTTAAACAATTTTAAGAATTAATTTAGGATTTTAGAATTTTAATATTTTATAATTTTAAATTATGTAATAATTACTTAAGAGTTTTAGAATTTCTTAATAATTTTAGAATTATATGAAATATTTATGATTTTTTCATAACTTTATAATATATTAATATAAATATAGGGATTATATTGGTTTCGCTGCATCTGGCAGCGGCCAACGTCGTCGTCGTACGAGTAGACCTCCTTCGAGTACGACGTCTACACCTCTACAGACGCCAGAGACACCACCAGCCACCACATCACCGTCCCAGCTTAGCGTCGAGGACTTCATGGGTCTTCCTGGACGAGAGAGGTTGACTAATCTTCATCCAGACCAACGCGGTACAGACAGATGGTAAGTGTGTTGTTACATTTTTGTAAGTTTTTTATTACTAAATTAATTTAAATTAGTAAAAAATGTAATTATATTGTTATATTTGTTTTTCATAGGTTTGGTGATTCTCGAAGCGGGATTTCGAAGTCCCTCAACAAGATGGAAAACTCTTTGCTCAACCATCCGTATCCGCGTACACCGCCATGCCACTGGAGGATCAAGAAATGTGGTTTCGCCAATTTGCGGTCAGTCATTTGTTTTCACAATTTTTACTTTCATTTAAAGTATTCTTATTTTTTTTTAATTTTTCTTTTTGCAGAAAGAATTTAGGTGGGAACCACACTTGACCGCTTTGGTCAGGAGGGAATTCGACTTGAAAGCGGGACGACACTACTCGAAGAAGGTGAACGAGTGGAAGGATAAGTGGCAACACGAGAAGGTGCCAAAGGAGATGGTTGAGAAGTCAGACTTGTGGAACGGGTTCGTCGCCTATTGGCAACGAGAGGATACCATTGCGAGCTCTACATATCACTCTACCAACCGGAACAGCACGCGCAACGGCAAGGGTTTAGCCACCCACAACCTTGGAGCTACCAGCAAGAAGACAAAGGCTAGGGATATGGTAAGTTTTTTTTGTACGTCTTGATTTTTATTAAATTTTTTTTTAGTTTTATACATTTATATTATCAAATAAATATCTAACAACTGCAGGCTAAGGAGTTGGGTCGGGAACCCAACAACTTGGAACTTCTGCTAGCAACACACACCAACAAGGCTGGTGTCGTCCAGGATCAGCTAGCTCGGGAGATTCAGGAGAGCGTCCGAAGAATGGAAGACGAGTACATTCTGTCTCAGCCATCCACGGAAGGAACCCCTCCCCTCACCCAAGCCCCGGACGACATCATCAACCAATTCGTCTTAAAGGTATGTAAAGTTTAAAATAGTTTTCAAGTCTTTTTCATTTACAATTTAATTTGTTCCGCAGGTTGCTCCGCAGAGCAAAGGGCGGATTTATGGTCTTCCCGACGATGCAGGATCATCGGGGTCTTCTCGTTACTACAGCGAGTCATCCGACCTGAGAGTCCAGTTGCAGGAAAAGGACACCGAAATTTCAGAATTGAAGACGACGGTCCAACAGATACAAGATGCACAGAAGACCCAAGAAGCCGACCGGGAGAAGGACAGGGAGATGATGCAGCAGATGATGGCGTACTTGGGGCGCAACCCGGATTTTCCTCCGCCGCCCACCGATTAGATTTTTATTTTCAACGTTTTTGTAAAACAATCTTACTTTTTATTTTAATTTAAATAATTTTATTTTAATTTAAATAATTTCAATTTTTAAATTAAAATTTTATATTAAATTAATTATTATTTAAAAAATTATCATTTTTAATAATTTCTACGAATCCGTCGGAAATTCGTCAGAAAATTATCTGTCGGAAAGCTGTCGGAAATAAAATCGTCGGAAATCTGTCGGAAATGCATCCGCCGGAAACTTGTCGGAAAGTCGTCGGTTTACAAGTTATCGGAACCCGTCGGCATTTTGTCGGAAACAATACCGACGGTTAACCGACGGCTATTCTTCCGACGGGTTGCCGGACTCTGGCAGGCTGTCGGAATTTTGTCGGAAATAAGTCTGTCGGAAATCTGTCGGCATTTGTGACGGATTTCCGACAGAATTATCATTTCCGACAAGATAGAACTGACGGAAATATCTGTCAGAAATTTGTCGAAATATGCCTTTTCCGACAGAGTTTTGACGGATTTTGCCGTCAGTTTCTCGTTGTTTTCTTGTAGTGTATGATGTTCATAGTTGGTAGAGGGTCAATACTCCAAAGTTTCATGTATTATCTAAAATGGCTAAATATGGGCTTGCTATGGAAGACTCTTATGTTGCTTCAGAGAGTGATTCTAGCACTTCTCGTCGTAGACCATTTCAAGAGTGCTCTCACACATAATTCAATAAACACAGAACAATGATTGAAATGAGAGGTACAACTAGGTGAATAGGAGCAATCACCATTAACGACTTGATTACATCCATTGAGTTACAGGAAAATTAGCTACAAAGAGGTGATAAATCTTCATAATCTTTAAATTCCTCATTATTATACTTTCGATTTTACATAAAACTTTATATTCTTTGAAGAGTTTAGATTGTGAGGGAAAGAAGCTTTGAAAAGAGTCTCATGGATGTGGACAAGTTACTAATGTTCTTTTGCTTTTAGTCTTTTATTTTAATTCTAAGATACTAAAACTTTAGGTTATCAATCATTGTGAGTTTCATTTTTGTGTTTCATGATGCACTTTAGACTCAAAACTCTTTCAAATATCAAGTTCTTGTGTTTCAATTTTACTGTTGCACTATGCACTTTAGACTCAAAACTCTTTCAATTATCATGTTTTTGTGTTTTAATCTTATTGTTGCACTTAGTACATATAGATTTTGGATTTGGTTATTCGGGTATTAACCGAACCAAAATATTAAGTAATTCGAGTCTCTTATGATCCTCCTAAATATTGAACTAAACCAACCAAAGTGGAACCGAAGCAAACCAAAAATCATTTGGTACTTATATAGACATTTACTTTCTAAACCGAAGAATCGAACAAAAATCGAACCAGAGAACCAAAATGTGAGAAGTATACGAGATGAGGGTAGTATAGTCATTTTAGGTTAGAAAGTGCTCTGGTACAAACACAAATCAGAAAGTGCTAAAAAATTTTAGGGTTTCTGATAAAGTGATATCTAAACCTATTGGTATATTAAAATGCTTTGTTATAACTATAACTTAGAAAAAAATATTTTTGATCACTCCCCCATAAAGTAAAGAAATACAAACATAAGGTGAATGTGAATAATCCACCAATTATGTAATGGGATAATTTGATGTATAACAAAAAAAGAATAACTAAAAAACTAGCTAAAAACCCTAAAATAATGATTTTGATTTGCCAACATATTTTTAGCTATTTTATTAGTTATAATTTTTTGTTTGCTATACACTAAATTAACCCTGATGTAATTTATGTGTCCCCATGATGGATAACAATAATCATCTCAAAATATATCCACAATGTTTGTCAGAACAAATTTCTCTCAACAATATTAAAGTCCAATGTTGATATATGGACCAATCAACATATCATTGAGTTGTAGTTCTCTCAACACATGTACCCACATTATTAGCTACAAGTTTGTTCATTTCAATCAAATCAAACATTTCGATGTTTTAAATTAACACATGTTAAACAAAACCTTCATATGACAAAGAATTACTCATATACAATCACATAGATAATAGCTAGGAAATTACCAAATCCGATTATAAAACCTTCAGATTCGCTTTAGTTACATCTTGGGGCTTGGATAACATATACTCCAATTGGCCCGAGAGAAAAAAAAATAGGGGCTCAATTGAACAATATGTAAAATAAAATGTCAAAAATACAAATTTAGCGAGATAATAGGGACGAAAAAAGGAAAGAAAATGGACTTGGGATTCAAGCAAAAGGGTCAAAGCGTCAAAGCGAGCTAACGCAGAACCTCATCCGCCGTTATATTGCCTTAAAACCCTCCCGGCGATTTCCAACTCCTCACGCCGGAATCTCACTTTCTTCCTCCCTTCCGATTTCAGATTTGATTTTCGCTCCTCAAGATCCAATCACCCCTAATCGATTGATTGATTCTTAACGCAATGATGGGCGAAGAATCAGCACCGCCGAATAGAGAACTCTACGCGCTTCTGAATTTGTCACCGGAAGCCTCCGACGAAGAAATCAGAAAAGCTTATCGTAACTGGGCTCAAGTTTATCACCCCGATAAGTACCAATCTCCTCAGGTTTGTACTCGAATTGGTTTCGATTTTGCTAATTTTATGAGAATAGGAATTAACTTTTTCTTGTGGGTTGATTTCAATTGTCTTTGTTTCTAGTTGATTTTGCTAATTTGATGAGAAAGGAATTAGTTTTTTCTTGTGGGCTGATTTGAAATTTGTTGTTTAGATGAAGGAAGTAGCTACAGAGAATTTCCAACGGATATGTGAAGCGTATGAGATATTGTCAGATGAGACTAAGAGGTTAATATATGATTTATATGGCATGGAAGGATTGACTTCAGGATTAGAGCTTGGTCCTAGGCTAAGTAAAGCTGATGAGATCAAAGAGGAGCTTGAAAGGATTAAAAGGAGAAATGAAGAAGCTAAGAAGATGGCACATTTGTTACCCTCTGGTTCAATTATCTTCAATCTGTCTCTGCCACATTTTTTAGACGGTGATGGCATCATGAGAGGGTATTTTAGTTTTCTTCTTCTTTTCAAGTTTTTGATGTCTTTTTTGGTACCATGGTTCTTGATTTTGATGCATAACTTGACCTTAGAGATACTTAATAGCTTGGAATTTGTCTGTAATATATGTTTCTTGAGAAAAGATATTATCTTGGTTCTTGTTTATATTAGCTTGTGTTAGAACTTTATGTGCTCAATGCTAGCCATGACTCTGGAGGATTTGTTTTTTAGATTTCTTTGTTTCCTTTGAAGTAGTTTTGGGTTTTTTGACGACTTTTTGTTTTTTTGTTGTGATTGGTTGTGCAACTATCAGAATGGTTATGGCTAGTCAAGTGCAATCTCAGTTATCAAAAGATGATGCTATTGCTATTGGTGGAAATTTGGCAGCTAATGAAAGATCTGGAGGCGGAGTTGCTACTGCCATCCTGAGACGTCAGATTTCTCCAGTGTCATCCATAGAGTTTCTCGCTTCAACGGGGTTGCAGTCGGTTATGGGACTGCAGACAACACGGTAGGCTCACGAATACTCCTGTTAATATATTTCTGGTCATTTTTAACGGTGTAGCTGACACTTTATGGGTTTTCTTGTTGGGGCAGTCAGTTGTCCATTCATTCTACTGCCTCTATCAATATTTCCAAGTCCTTAACTGATGGCTCCATTAATATTACTAACACTTGGACACGGCAGCTTTCGGAAACATCAAGCGGAAATGTATGTTCTAATCTTTTACGGTTTTTTATTCGACCTTCTAACAGGGTAAAAAAGCAGTTTACTTGATTTTCAAATAGTTTATTTTCCTCCAGATTGAACTGGCAATTGGTTTGCAATCAGCAATTTCAGTCGGATGGAAAAAGAGCGACGAGAATGTAACAGCTGCTGGTCAACTGAAGGTGAAGTGACTGCAAAGTTGAATCCTTACTGCTCTAGCTTGACCATCTCCCTTACTTTGTCTAGTTATGATCTTGCTATTACTAGATTGAGGCTGGTGGACTCGGAGCATCAGCGCGCTATACTCGTAAACTATCATCCAAATCTCACGGTCGCGTTGTAGGTAGAATCGGAAGGTGTGTGCTATTGACTGTTTATCTTGAACAACCTAATGTATGATACGCGAGAGTATAAAATTCTTTCATCTTTGTTCTTATTTGGCTGTGGATGATTTTTAACTTCATCAGCAATGCTTTTGAGATTGAGGTCGGTGGTGGAAGGAAGATTTCTGAGTTCAGCACCGTAAGAATGATGTATACAATAGGAATCAAGGTAAACCAATCTTTGAAAATGCCATCTTAGCTATCATGCAATCTGCTTATTTTCGGTTCTTTTTATACTTTTGTTGTAGGGTGTTTTTTGGAAACTAGAGCTACACCGTGGCGGCCAAAAGCTGATCGTTCCTGTGAGTGTTAATATCTTTTTTTTTTTCTTGTTAGAAATATATATAGTACACCACAAACCAAAGAACAATCCAAAGAACCTAGGGATGGATTCTTGAGCATCATCGTTAACTCAACGTAACTCAGTTGTGGAAAAAATTGACATCTGTATTACTCTGAGGAAGTCTTTCGCTTTTGAGACCATGACATATCCATGATGATTTGATTATCTTTGAAACGTGCAGATTCTACTCTCCTCATTTTTAAGTCCACTATTCGCAACAGGAGCATTCGTTGTTCCAACATCCCTTTACTTTTTGTTAAAGGTGTGTGATTGGACCCTTTTAAGTATCATCTACTTTTGCTCTTTGATTGTTAGGTGATTGCCTGGTTAAAATATTTTCACTGCCCCCACGCAGAAATTTGTCGTGAAGCCATATTTGCAGAAAAGAGAAAAACAAAAGGCCTTGGAGAATATGGAGAAAACTTGGGGCCAGGTGATGATTACTTACAAGTTTGGTAGCCAACTTGTGATTTTGTTATAGACGATCTTATAATCAAATTGGTGTGTTTTAGGTTAATGAAGCAAGGGCAGCGGCTGAGAAAGCTCAGCAATTGCTACAAAACGTTGCCACGAGGAAGAGAAACCGGCAAGTTGAAACAGGAGGGCTCATAGTAACAAAAGCGTTGTATGGTGACCCAAAAGTGATAGAGAGAAGAGACGGAGAAGAAGAAGCGAATTCAGGAGTCATTGACGTAACAGTGCCAATGAACTTCCTTGTGAGTGACTCAGGGCAGCTTAAGCTCCACGAGGGAGTAAAGAAATCAGGGATCATGGGCTTTTGCGATCCGTGTCCTGGGCAACCAAAGCAGTTATACGTTGCCTATACTTACCATTCTCAACCATTTGTGGTAATTGTTGGTGATTATGAAGAGCTGATTATATCACAAGAAGGCCAGTGAGTATGAAAAGGTACACTTCACTATGTGAAAAATGGCTTCTTTTCTTGTGGGAATTTGTAATATTATCGAACCTCACCAACGACCACTTTGATGTTTTATTGGTCGGCCTTTATGGCTCCAGTTACATTCATTTCTGAATAAATTGAGCATTTGTTTCCGATAAATTTTAGGTAATCGTCTGGTTGTTGTACGTTAGACGTCAATTTTTATATAATTTGGTGCCAAAGAAATTTTGTGTTTACGGATGCTAATGAAGTAAACATTTGAATGATGGAAACAAGTTTATTAATATAAAAGCTTTTACAAAAAAGAAAGTTTACTTATGTAAAAAAGAAAAGTTCGATATTTGGTTTTAAGAGTAACAAGGTTTAACTTTATCTTTAGATAAAATAAGGGTTTTTAGTTGTTTGCTTTGAGTGAATAGTTAAAAGTTATACCATTTTCACTTGAATACTTGTTTTCTCGAATGTCTCTACTCTCTACCTAGTGTTGAATCAATAATTTCTCTCAACAGAAGAATGAACACCTTGATAAGTTTACAAAAAAATTAGGTTTCCAATCCATTTGGTAATATGCACCTTGATAACTATCCATCAACAATATGCATCTCACAATCCATCAGTCACAACATATCACATGATTAAAATTAAAAAATATATAAGAATAATTGCAACATACATTAATTTTAGAAAAGAAAAGACAATAATTTATGATATATACCACAAAGATCGCCGTAAATAAGTAATCGCTACTTTGAACCCCTATTAATCAGTGTAATGAATTTTGTAGTAAGTGAAGGAATTTAAAATGTACTTGAACAACATAAACAAAGGGAGAAAATCGAACGTAAGATGAAGTTAAGAGGTCGAAAAAAGCTTTTAGCGTTTCGAGACACAGTTTGAGTTAAAACGTTCTTGACTTGTTGATTAGAAACCAAACAAGGCTTAAAATCACCTCTTGCCATGACCAGCTTGTTCTTCAAATCAACCACGTATTCTTCGATTCCTATTAAAATCTCATTTATTTGGTCAAACACATACCTAATTATTGTTAAATCAATGAATTTGATTATAGAGAAATGATAATGACAGATATAGGAGGATTAAAGAAAAGGTCGTGGATGATTCTTACTTACTTCTTAAGGGCGAATAAGAACGATGGTAAACGGTAGGTAGCAGTCACGAAATTAGTATTAAGCATGATTAAAAGATATTTAAAATAGCAAGTTGCTATATATAGGACTTTAATCAAAAGATTTAGTTGTATAGTTTTATATGCACAGTAATAATTCATGAATTCCAAGATATTTGGTGGTTGTACGTAGAGAGAGCTCACCGGTCATCTTGGAGACAATCTTAGAAACTCTGTCTTGACAACGGACACATCCCGCATCCGCGCTGATCACTATAACTTGAAACTGATTTTTACATCCATGTTAATATTTTGTTATATCCGTTTAAATTTAAATATCATTTTAACATTGCTTATATACGAATCAACCAATATATTAAATGTTTGACAGTATCTCAACAAAAAAAAAACTCTTAAAATGGTATTATATTTTACATTTTGTTATTCGTTGTGACTTGTGGCAAACTATATATTTTTAATTCAGAAAATCCTTAGAACACTTATTGCGAGATGAAGAAAGTATACTAATAAAAAGGATTATGAAAACTAAAAAGAGCAAACGTTATAGAATGGAAACAAAACAAAACGGGAGCTCTTGATAAATGTATGCAACCCTGTATAAATTGTATATATATGAACAACAATGGATTTGTTCAACACAATTTAGACTCACGCAAACAAGCAATTTTTCTTTCGTAAAAAAAGAAGCTTTAGTTTAAAATGAAAACGAACTTGGAAAAGAAAAGAAGAAACAAAGATGCATGAAATGATTTGGTAATTTGTATAAGTAAAAAGAAAGATAGAATTGGAGAGAAGAATGAAATAAGTAACATACCGACGGAAGTGAGAGTTCCTCACAGAGCATGAGGGTGCGCGGCTGCATCATCGCCGCCTTCAAGGCCGGTCTGTACTATTTATGTTTTAGTTATGGGTTTAGCGATGATTAGACATGGAGGTTTTCATAATTTAAGAAGGGAATGTATGTTTTGTATGTAAGCGAGAAGATTTTCAATTTCGGAATTTCTTGTGCACTATTTTATTTAGAACTCCCATCCTTACACGTTTCACCCACAATTCGTATATAAATATGCAATAAACCAAAAAACTTTATAATATAACAAAACATGGACTAAACCAACAAAAGCTTGTTTAAAATAGTAGCAAGTAGGATTAATAACACTTTTAACTACATAACAATTTAACAAACATTCACATTAAGGTAAAATGACTAACTAATTTATGGAAAAAAAAAAGGGAGGTTGGTTCGCCCTAGTTTTCTCTCTGGTCCACATCTCGAGGTAGCCGCCGCGGCTCAAAAATATGCTCCGTTCTCTGATGTCCCCCCGACGTAGCCGCAACTTCCGTTCTCTAATCGTTTCTTTCCGTTCGCACCACATGTGAGACCTCTCTTCACCCTCCACCGACGTGTTTGAAACAACCAACATTTTTTTTAAAGTTAACCCGAATTAATAATTCCATAATTACTAATTCTCAACGGCTAATACATCAATGACCAACAAACAGCGGAAAACCAAATAATCAATTAAAACCTTTAAAATCAACAACAACTTAATTTCAAAAATCAAACAACTCAATTCCAAGATTCAATAATTAAAATAAAAACCAACTTCCAAATCCAATAATTCAACTAGCATTTCTAGCAACCTAACGGTTCTACTAAAATGCAATAATAACAAAACATCCTATCATCCTCCTCCTACTACAATGATTCCGCCATCACATTTTTCTTTTACTAACACATGGAAATAAAAGTTGCGTAAGTATTTCATAAATACTTAGTGAGCTGGTCTTCCGCCAACTGGCATATCAAGCAGGCTCAGGTAAACCAATAACCACATAACACAGTACAAAACATCACGCATAACAATACAACACATTTCAGACCCCGAAGGATCATCAGAACCACGTGTCGAGCGACATCAGCAAGATGACGATCAACACGACTAAAGTGCTTGTGTCGAGCGACACAAGACCGTGTCGATCGACACACAACCAGCCTCTGTGTTGCAACAGAATCGAGCTTCTCCTCTATCAGTCCGATTCCGGTGAACATGAGTCGCAATCCTGCAAAGAAAACACGATAAAAACACATATGCCAACCACAATAGCAACCACAAACATCATCATACGAAATCACAACACAAATCGGTCACAAAACACATCCTAATCACCATCATTGCCTAGAAACCGTAGTCACAACTCACCTTGACTTTAGGAACGAAAGGATTACGCGTAGAGATAGATAAAGACACACTAACAGACCCTTTTAAGCCACGCAATCCACTGATCTGAATGAATTCCACGAACCACACGAAGAAACGATGGTTACTACATCCTAAAACTCACCGAAAACTTTCCTATGGGTTTCTTTGCAACAATCCACAAGAACAACGAATTCTCTTTCTCAAATCACCTTATTTCTGCCTCTAACTCGAGGCCACGACCTGCATAAACAATATATACTCGAGCCCTAGGGTTCAATCCCTAAACCAAGCCCAAACCGACGATTAAAAATCAAGTTAGTTCTGATTTGTGCAACTTGTATTGAGCGACACCACTAGTGTGTCGATCGACACTCACAAATCCTTCGTGTTGATTGACACACACCTGGTGTCGCTCGACACGAAGACCAAAAGTGCACATTTTGGTTCGCGGATGTTACAATTCTCCCCACAACTCTGGATTCGTCCTCGAATCCTGATAAACCATCTATCAAAGACCAAAAACCTGACCCAAACCGGTCAGAACCACCCAAGATCAATACACCCGATCTCCGAGGCGCTCGTTTAGTCTCATGTTTATACGTCCGTTTTCAGATATTTATTATTCCTAACTCATTCCACACCCCTCCCACTCATAAGAACACATCCTTTGAGCTATCGGTGTCACGTGCCCCATCCACTCTCAAGAACAAATCCCTTGAGCTCCGGGTACACAGGAGAACTAATTATCCCCTCGAAAGACTTAATCATCCCTCGATACTCGAAATGGAAACTAATCATCCCAAATGAGCATACAACAGAACTAATCATCTCCTCTGGGGAACTAATCATCTTCACTGGAGAACTAATCATCTCCAAAAATAGAATGAATGAGTTATTTGGGACCGCAATCCCTAGAGTAATAAATTCTAAAATGTCTATAAACATCTATCGACTAGAACTACATGTGGCTAAACTCGATATTTCCTAACCCGGAATATCATAACAAAAGACATATATAAGAACTACTCATCTTATATCAATAGATAAATAAAGAACAACACCATCTTATAAATCTCCAAAAAGTATAATCGTTACAACGAAAACGAAAATACATGAATCAAATACAACAATAGCAACACGCTAAAACATCCAAAACTAGAACCACAAAGACGAGTAAAGCTCACTCCGCGACCTGCTTGTCGAACCACTTCCCAAACTTTAACTTCATCTTTGCCTCTGACTCCCAAGTCTCCTCCTCACTACCGGCATAGTCCCACAAGACTCTCAGCAACAATATCTTCTTACAACGCAGAACCTTGACTCTTCTGTCAAGAATCCTCACAGGTCTCGCCGCCACAGATAAATCAGGCTGGAGATCCTTGGGAATCTTAGCCACCAATTCCTCCGACTCATGCATGCACTTCGTCAACATCGACACATGGAAAACTTTATGAAATGCCTTCATGATTGGTGGTAAATCTAACCAGTATGCCACCAGTCCAACTCGCTCTACTACCGGGAACAGACCCATAAACCTCGGACTCAGTTTATTTTCTGAAATAGATCTGTTGGGGCCTCGCAACATGGCCATCTTGAGATACACTCTATCCCTGACCGCGAACTCCAACTCTCTCCTCTTCTTATCGGCATAACTCTTCTGCCAATCCTGAACCTCCTTCATGTTTAGCCTCAAAACATGGATCTTCTCTGTCATCTCCTGAACAAAACTCGCAACATAAATGCTCATCTTCCCCACTTGGGTCCAGCATAGAGGTGTCCTACACGACCTCCCATACAACGCCTCATATTGAGCAATCCCAATACTCGCCTGAAAACTGTTGTTATACGCAAACTCAGCTAGGCACAAAAGATCAACTCAGTGACCACCCCAATCCAGCACACACATCCTCAGCAAATCCTCCATAGTTTGAATTGTCCTCTCTGACTGCCCATCAATCTGTGGATGATAAGCTGTACTCATATGCACCTTTGTGCCCATCTTAGCCCAAAAGGATCTCCAAAACTCTAACACTATACTAGATGGCGCTCCATGCAGCCTCACAATCTCCTTTACAAATTTCTTTGCTAAAACTGCAGCTCCATCGGTCTTCTTAATGGCCAAAATGTGCAGACTTAGTAAAGCGGTCCACAATCACCCATACAGCATCATAGGTCTGCGAGTTAGGTAATCCGACCATGAAATCCATAGTGATCATATCCCACTTCGACTCTGGAATAGGAAAACTCTGCAACTTGCCACTCGGAACCTGATGCTTTCACTAATTGGCACATATTACACTTCGCGACCCAGTTAGCTACATCTCTCTTCATCCTGACCAAATGGTAATACCTCTTAAGATCGTGATATATCTTGGTCTCTCCTGGATGAATCGAGAACTTGCTCGCATAAGTCTCTCGCAGAATCTCCTGCCTCATCTCATCAACCTTGGGTACACAAACCCGTCCAAGTACCAGAATTATCCCATTCGAAGAGACCTGATACTCAGAAGTGATTGCCCTTGACTCATTGATCAAAACCTGATCACTCTCCTGAGCCACTCGGATCCTACTTACGCCTTATCTGCCACCTCTAAACCCAACAGTTCTTACAAAATAGCACATAAACGCAGAGTACTAATCTCAGTCACAAGCACCTCAATATCCTGCTCGCGAGCCGAATCTACTCTCTCACGACTCAGAGCATCAGCCACCTGGTACACCTTACCAGGATGATAAACAATATCCAAGCCATAATCTGCCAACAACTCAACCCAACGCCTCTGCCTTACATTCAGTAAAGGTTGCTTAAAAATATGTTGCAGATTTTTGTGATTCGTGAAGATCTGAACCTTCCTATCATAAAGAAAGGATCTCCAAATCTTCAAAAAAAAAATAACCGCACCCAACTCTAGATCATGCGTAGGATAATTGCGTTCAGGCCCCTGTCAACTGCGTCGAAGCATACGCAATCAATATGCCCTCCTGCATCAAAACACATCCCAAACTAATCCCAGAAGCATCGGTGTACACTATATAAAGCTTACCCGGCTCAGGCAACGCCAACACTGGTGTACTCATCAACATCTCCTTCAGCCGTGCAAAGTTGTCCTCGCACTTCTGAGACCAAATAAATGGGATATCCTTCTCGGTTAACTTCATCATCGACTGAGCATACTAGCAAAGCCTTTGACGAATCTCCGATAGTAAATTGCTAAACCGAGAAAACTCCTGATCTATGTAGCATTAGACAGTCTAGGCCAATCTCTTATAGCCTCGATCTTAGCTGGATCCACAGAAACTCCATCTGCAGACACAATGTGGCCAAGAAAACGCATCTCTCTCTGCCAAAAACAGCACTTGCTCAGCTTCGCAAAAAGCTTTTACTCCTAAAGCTTCTCCAAGACCAACCTCAAGTGCACCTCATGCTCCTCATGACCCCTCGAGTAAACCAGAATGTCATCAATAAAGATAATCATAAAACATCCAGATACTCCTGGAATACTCCATTCATCAACCTCAAAAAATGTTGCAGGCGTATTCGTTAAACTAAACGCTATCACTACAAACTCAAAGTGACCATACCGCACCCTGAAAGCAGTTTTACGAATATCAACCTCATCGATTGGAATCTGATGGTATCCGGATGCCAAGTCAATCTAGGAGAACCAAGTAGCACCCTTCAACGAATCCAAAAGCTCATCAATCCTTGCGAGAGGGTACTTGTTCTTCACCGTGACCCGGTTAAGTCCATGGTAATCAATGCATAACTGGAAACTCCCATCTTTCTTCTTCGAAAACTACACCGGTGCTCCCCATTATAAAGTAATCGGACAAATAAATCCCTTACTTACAAAATCCTTGAGCTGCTTCTTCAGCTCTACCAACTATGCCAGAACCATTCTATAAGGTATCTTAGATATCAGCGCTGTCTTGGACTCTAGCTTAATCGTAAAAAGATCAGACCGAGACGGCGGTAATCCCTTCAGCAACCGAAAGACATCCTCGTAGTCCAGAACAACTTAAATACCTTTAATAGCAACTTCCCCAACAGACTTTGGCATAGAAATCGTCGCCAAATAAGCCTCGCATCCACGCTCAACCATCTGCACTGCCTGAACTACAGGAATCAAGAGACTTTCCGAACTCGGTCTCACTCCCTAACAAACGAACCTCGAACCCTCACGCTCAAACACTACGTGACCTTGATAGCAATCTAAATAAACCCAGTAACACTGCAACTAGTCCATCCCCAGTATGACGTCATATAGCTTCACTGGACTATTCACTAATTCCGCCGACATAGACTCTCCCGCAATCTGAATATCAATGCCTCTTGCTCGACCAAGCGTAGCTAGGAATTCTCCTCCAGCCACCTTAACCATACTCACTAGTTCACCAGCATCGCTATGAATACCACTGCTCTTGGCACACTCCGGAGTAATGAAGAAATTATATGCTCCCGAATCGAACAAAACATGAGACTCAAAGGCTCCGATTAATAAGGTCCCTGCACAAACCTCAGGTGCTAAGAAAATCTAATAATTCTATCACTGAAAATACGGAAACAAACGAATAATTTAACAACAACTAAAATTTAATAAGTAAAAAATTTGAGATTTACGTGTGATCACCCTGGCGCTCTGCTGGCCAGCCTACAATGGCGTATACACCCGCGGTGTACCTCTAATCTGAGCTAATGGGTGCACTACCGCTATCTACACCACTGGCTTCGCCACTACTCGCTGAACTGCAGCAACCACCATCTGCTGCGACTTGGGACACATCGGCCTGATATGCCCCGACTCTCTACAGTAGAAGCACATGCGCGAATCCTGCTGCTGCGATTCCTGGTGCTAGTCGCCCTTTTGAAGGTAACTCGACAAACAATGCTCAAAGCTCTCAAATCCATAACACGCTCTGCCCCTCTGACTGGGCCTGGAAGCATCGTCCCAATTCCGTTTCTGTCCTTACGCAGGCTTGTCGCCCTTGCCAGAACCAGAATCGGAACTACTATGCTGCCTCCTCGGCTAAACAGCAGAAACAACTGCCGCTGGAACTACTGCAGCTGACTGACCCCTCAGGTCCTCCTCAATGCCTGCAGCCATCTCTACCAGCTTTGCCCTCAAGGCGTACTCCGAAACTCTACAGCAAATCCTCAAATCTGACTGAAGTCCCCTCAGGAACCTCTTTACCTCTGTTTGCTCATCCTCCAGACCACGATCAACATACAGAAGCAAATGACTGAACTCGGCGTCGTACTCAAGCACCATCAATCGCCATGTACAAGCTCCACAAACCTCATCCCGAGACAATCTAGAGCCTCCTGAGGACAGTATTTGGCGTTAAACTCAACCACAAACTTTCCCCAGGACCACACAGCCTCAAGGCCTCCATGGCTCTCCACCAAAGATGAGCATAATGATATGCTGAAATTATTCCTAAAGTTACTCTCTCAAATTAAGAGATCGTATGCAGTATTTAGGGTGTCGAGTCCACAGGGAATCAGTTATCACAACAGTTTTTAATGTTCGAATTCTGCTATGCAAAAAAAATGTAAATAAAACAATTACAAAAATAGTAAACAGGATGATTGCAAGTGATTTAAATTAAATGAGAGACAAACGCTAGGCATTAGGGAATTCGCGGGAATAAATCCAAATTGAAGAATAAAGTTACTATCGGGAATGATGAAGTACAATTCTAGAACTTGAAACTAATGTAAAACAAACTAACTGTCGCTGCGAATATTATCTATGTTTAAACCCTAGAAAACCAACCGTCGTTGCAAAATCAAATTGATCTAAACAAGCATTAAAATCATGTTCGATTGTTCACAAAGATCCAAAGCCAACTGTCGTTGCGAACCGCATCTTTGTTCACCTATGATTCAATTCAGGTAATTCAATAATTTTGTCGCATCTACTAAACAACCTAGGATATCCAATTGAAGCCTAAATCAGATTTCAATGCAATCAAGGTGAAGAATATAAATATGATATGCAATCCCAATAGTAAATAGATTCTAACAACTCTTCATTATCCTTTGAAAAACCCTAAAACCTAACTAGGAGATTACTCAGACATATACATGAATAATAATCTCTTAGTATAAAATATCACTTAGAAAATAAAACTTAGCCTAAACAATGACTATTATAAGTATTTATAGACTATAAAAACGTATTGGGCTTAACTGCAAACATCTGGGCTTTTCTGGAGCAAAAACAGAAGTTTTTCAAATCTGGTAATCTGGTCGTCTGAAGGTAGTGTCGATCAACACTGATGGTGTGTCGATCGACACCCATAAATCTTTAGCTCCGAGCAACACCAAATCCCTGTCGCTCAATATGATCTTCAATTCTTCAATCCGAACTCGCAACTTTGACAGCTCGTTTCGCATTGCTCCATAAAGCTCCACTAAACACCAATTAAGTCTAAACGTCCTTGTACCTAATAAAAACACCAAAAGGACTCTAAAATATGGGATTTTATCATGATTAAAAATTGGTGAAAACCATGATATATCACATTACCACTCAGATAATGGACCGCCAACTCCACCCGGTAATCCTCAGGACATGGAATTGACCGAAAGTTGCGCTCCATCCGCATACGCCACTCATTTGCCTCCTCAGGCCCAACTCCGCTCGCAAAGAAAGCAGTATTCAAATGCCGCATCTGACCCATCATCTCAAGATAAGTCGGGCGCACCTCTGCAAGCGCAGCACTTTGCTGCACCTCCGCTACAGGAGGTACCACTGGAGCCTGAACTGGAACCGCCATCGGAAACTGCTCCATTAACTGCGCCATAATACCCTCCACATGCTCCAAATGATCGTGAGCTGGAGCAGCACCCGTACCTGGGCCGCTCTACCACCAGCAAACCCGGCACTCCTCTCGGCACCCATAGCACCCATATTGGCACTCCCGCTGGTCTCATTCACAGATCCTACATGATGCGTCAGAGTATCTGACACCTACGTAGCACTCGCAGCCACGCTACTCGAAGACTCTGGCGCTAGTCCTCTACCACGAACTTGGCCTATACCACGGCCTTTACCGAGTCCACGACCTCTAGCTCCCGAATCCATCTCTCTGCACTCGTACAGAACATGATAAGTGTGCTACAAGAAGTCACAATCAACAAATAAACTTATCGCATAATCTTTTTAAAGGCCCGAAGAGGATGATCTAAGACAACTAAATTGACTAACTAATCATAATCAATTTAAATCACATAGTCTCAGTTCACACAATCTACAACCCTAAAATCGTAAGGGCTCTGATACCAAAATGAAACAACCAACATTTTTTTTTAATTAATCCGAATTAATAATCTCATAAATATTAATTCTTAACGGCTAATACAGCAATGACCAACATACAATGAAAAGCCAAATAATCAATTAAAACCTTTAAACCCAACAACAATTTAATTCCAAAAATCAAGCAACTCAATTCCAAGATTCAATAATTTAAATAATAACCAACTTCCATATCCAATAATTCAACTAGCATTTCTAGCAACCTCACGAATCTAATAAAATGCAATAATAATAAAACATCCTATCGTCCTCCTCCTGCCACCATGATTCCGCGATCACATTTTTCCTTTACATGCAACACATGGAATGAAGAGTTGCGTAAGTATTTCATAAATACTTACTGAGCTGGTCATTCCGCCAACTGGCGTAACAAGCAGACTCAGGTAAACCAATAACCACATAATACAGTACAAAACATCACGCATAACAATACAACACATTTTAGACCCCGAAGGATCATCAGAACCTCGTGTCGAGCGACACGACCAAAGTGCTCGTGTCGAGCACCACAAGACTGTGTCGATCGACACGCAACCATCACTCGTGTCGATCGACACGCAACCATCACTCGTGTCGCTCGACACCCTCCTGGTGTCGATCGACACGCCTCTGTGTTGCACCAGAATCGAGCTTCTCCTCTCTCAGCCCTATTCCGGTAAACATGAGTAGCAATTCTGCAAAGCAAACACGATAAAACCATATATGCCAACCACAGTAACAACCACAATCATCATTATACGAAATCACAACACAAATCGAACACAAGACACATTTAAATCACCATCATTGACTAGAAACCGCGGTCACAACTCACTTTGGCTTTAAGAACGAAAGATTAAGGATAGAGATAGACAAGGACACACGAACAGACCTTTCTAAGCCACGAAATCCACTGATCCAAACAAATTCTACGAAGCACCCGAAGAAACGATGATCACTACACCTCTAAGCCTCACCAAAAACATTTCCTATGGATTTTTTTCCTACAATCCACAAGAACAACAAATTCTCTCTCTCAAATCACCTTATTTCTGTCTCTAACTCGCGGCCATGAACTGCAGAAACAATAGATACTCGAGCCCTAGGGTTCAATCCTTAAACCAAGCCCAAACCGACGATTAAAAATCAAGTCGGTTCTAATTTCTGCAACTCGTGTTGAGCGACACCACCTGTGTGTCGATCGACACTCACAAATCCTTCGTGTTGATCGATACACACCTGGTGTCGCTCGACACGAAGACCAAAAATGCACATTTTGGTTTGTAGATGTTACAGCGTTTCTTGTGAACCCTTCTCGATGTTTATCGCCTCGCCTTCCTCCTCCGTGATGGTAAACCATCTCTGCCTCTCAACTTACCATCGGTGGAAGACTCTATTGAAGCTCGTGAACCCTCTCCGGTCATCGGAACCACCGGATCCTCCGGACCCACCAGATTCGCTATCTTCATCTCCACCACTATTTTCATGTCCAAACAATCAGAGCCTCCCTCCTAGTGCTCTGTTTTCACCGGCCGCTCCGACAACCACATGTAAGACCAATTTCTTGCTGAGATCTATTGGTGGTGTTTCCATCTTAATCGCTATAGCCTCCGCCAAGCATAAAGGGTTACCTGACAACTTATTTCATCTTCTCCATCACTATATGTTACTTTCATCGCTCCTCCTCTCGCCGAGATCTCATGAAGAGTCTCATGGACCAATCAATCCATTGATTGGGTCCAAACCGGGTATAAATCTGCCTCGCCTATCACTCTTATGGCAGTGGCCTCGAAGCTTAAAGCTTCCACTTTGATCTCCCATCGTAAGCATTCTTATCATTGTTCTTGTGGTATTGAGACTAGATGATAAGTGGTTAGGGAGCTTAGATAATATCCATTACGGTGTGTGGATGCAACTGGGTTCGGGTGTATCCCAAAAGAGCCTATCCATGTCAAATCCGATGATACCCATGGTCTCAAATCAAACTTCCTCTACTACGGCCTTAGAGAGATCTTTTGCCCTCCATTCACACGGAGAGAGACTTCCCACAATGTCTCTTTTCCTTGAAAGGTGATATGTGCTATGTTGCAACACTGAGAACAACCTCCAACATACTCATCGCTTTGCCTTTTCGTGTAGCGGTCTCAACAGGGCCAAGAGAACCAACCGGTTTCGTGTCAACGAAAGTCGGAGATGAGGATTGGTACTCAACGCCACTACGTATGAAATTTACGAGGGCCAAATTCAAGCATTCTGGTTATGCCATGAATTCGCAATCGACGCATTTGAGCCTCATTTTAAATTCGCTGTCAATCGTCTTTCAAGACTTATTTGCACTTTCTATTTAGTTTGCTTTGTTGTTTCAATCAAAGAAAATGTTGTTCCCTCGTGTATTACTCGATTTTAGTTGAATGAAATTAAAGTTTTTGACAAAACAAAAAAAAAACTAATTTATGGAAGAAAATTGAGATACAAGAAAAATCAGATGCCAATGATGAAATGGATTGAGTAAGATGTGGTGTGAGTATTAAATTTTGAATATAATCGAAAGGATAATATTAATTTAGTTAGAAAAGAGAAAAAAGTCAAAAAAATGTTAAAGCCACCATTGAACTAACCATGCGGGTTCCATGTTACTTTTTTGGTAAAAATAAGCAAGACGGCGATGTCTAGAATGCACACAGTTGAGAACTAATTTATTCTAGCCTAGTTTAGACACTTCAAAATAAAATAGTATTTTCTTGTAAGAAAAAAAAAAGAATAGTTTATATTTAACATAATATTTAATGAAATAAACATATTATAAATTGAGTAATTGCTCAGCAGTGGCACTTAACTTAGCCTCTAAACATGGTGTGGGCAGCATCACTTGTACCAGCACCAACTAAGGAGAAATGGCCGTGTCTTTGATTTGATTAATCAATGAGAAGTCTCACAATACAAAGGAGAAATGAGTTTCCATATTTAGCCGCATCTACATCTCTCATTTGATCACCAACAACTAGGCCGTTTAATTCAAGGGATTGGTGCCTCAAAATACTTCTCTTATCAAGCTTACACGAGCCATAAGCATGCCTTGGATGCACATCTCGAGCAGATTCATCTCCAACATCCATTTTTATATTTATTTATATTTCTCTTGTTTCTTAGTGCTTATAGAAGCTTGTCATTCTTTTCTATAAAGTGATAAACTCGTTTTCTATTTCACAAAGTTTTGAAATTTCTTCGTGTTGTTAGTTCTTTAGCTCTTAAGTATGTGATTCACTTAGTTCTATTCAAAACCAACAGATAAAGCTTGTTGAGTGATTCAACATACTTTATTCGACCATTGATTGAGCGAGTCAATCCCTATCATTCACCTCCCTATCGATTTCAGTCCACCATATGTGAGATTAAGCTTGGAATTACTTGATCATTGAGTGGTCATAAGTTGGAGTGATTCCAATCTTATATCAAAAGGCCTCCAAGTTATATCCCTAGATTTTGTGGAGACTGTCGAAGAGTAGAGACGCCTTATTATTCATGGGCATGGACTACAATGCACAAGAAATGATAAAGAAAGCAAAGGAGGATGCATATGAAAGTGCCAAAAGAATATGAGCAAATAATAATGAGCCTAAAGTAACATAGTGTGTAACTCCAGCCTTCCGAAATGGACTCCACCTCCACAAAGTTGGTTAAAGTGTAACATTGATGGTGCATAGCCGAAAGAGGGAACCAATGTGGTGTTACATCACATTGGTTGAGTGCTTAGGGATCATGGAGGCAGAGTTTTGTAGATGGGCAAAAGACTCAAGTCCCAAGGTTGAGGTCAGCACTGGAAATCGAAACATAAGCCTTGAAATGGACAATCCAAATTATCACCTATGTATCACCTATGAATAAGATGCAAATGAGCTAGTAGAGATGGCTGTTGACAAAGATTGTTGGCCCATGTTTAGATCATGGGACCAATCCACCAAATGCTTGTCCACAGTGAAGATTATACATACGAGAAGACAACGAAGTGGCGGACCGAATAGCGAAAGAAATTTGTTTGTTAATTAATAATGTTCCTAAGTGGTATTTGGTAGTTCCAGGTTGGTTAAATGACTTTGTAGACGTTTGTAAGTCTATTATAGTGTTCCATCTACACCGCTAACACGCCAACCAGACCGCCGCCAAACTTTTATGTCAATTTTGGCTTGAGTACCTAGGAAATACATGGTTGGAAATTGAAATGAACAAGCACGGAGGTTACACGTCTACAGGAGTTTGGGACTTTGGCATACAACACACATCCACGCAAATTCCTCTTTTGGGTTTGCGATAGTTTTCCTCAACGTGTTTGGCGACGACGAGACTTGTGTTGGTGAGCTTACGAATGTTGGGGACGTTGTAGTTCTGTGCCAAGTAAACACCAAAAGTTGTACCAACCATGAACGTGAAGCTGCGGCTGATTAACCCCATCCGATCTCCGATCTGATCTCTCTGCGTCTCATCCTTCTCCGTAAGGTTTCAAATCAACGAGGAAGTATGAAATCGCATGGTTTATTCGGAACGTAGGACGCCGTTTTAGTCTTTATTCTGTTTTTCTTTCTTAAGTTTATTTTATTTTCAGAAATCAGAAACACCCTTTCTCTCCTAAGTGTTCCTTAGAAAATTGATAATGCCTTGATTATGAGTACAGGCATATATAATTGTCAATTTCAATTACTAAATGCTCCATGTGCCTAAATTCACAAATGAAGAACAACTGTACAAGTGTCAAATCATGTTCCTTTACAACGGGACACATCAAATTCAAAACCATCTCCAATCTTTTTAAAATGTTCACTTCGCAAATATACAAATTGAATAAGATATTATTAATTTGCTAAGATGATTAAATTACACAGTGAAAACGATTATTAATTTATTTAGTGGCCTTGTTAATTGTAATCAGGATGAACAAATATATATAAAAATGGCCATAATCAAACCATATATAGACCAATGTCAATAGAGACAATAACTATGTTATAACGGGCCTTCAACAAGCCCGAACGAGCCAGTTCTCCAGCATCTCTACCGCATCACCTACATACAAATCAGAACAGTCACCACAACAAAGTAACTTAATTAAGTTTCACAACTAATTCTCAAAATTATACTATTTTCCATCCTACAATGACAACCTCCGCACAATCTTCAACATTAAGGAGTAATCATGTAAAATTGTAGCCACTTAAGGTTGTAGAAAGCTCGCGGTTAGTAATAGTGTGAGACAGACCGAAAAAGGACGTCTACATAGCACTAATCAAAAGTATGATAAACAAGGGTAAATAACCATCAGGAACCAAAAGTTATCCTCAGAAGCAATAAAGCTATACGGTCCGCATCAAGGTCAAGTCAATAAAATGACCATCATCTGGTTCTTTAGACCCTTTTCTATATTCCAAAACAAAAAACAAAATTAAACTCAAAAGGCTCAGAAAAATTATGGGTTGAGATAATTATCAGCACAAAGATCAGAGTGGTGCATAGCAATCTCATTCATCACAGCCTCTTAATAAAAGTATAATGAATCAAAATCAATAAGAAAAACAACAATTAAACGCCTCAGAATTGCAGAAGTGGTCATCAATAAATTCAGTCCCGAAAGATGGTGTTCTTTATAATCTGATATCCTCATCGGCGGCTATTAAAACCCTAATTCTAGAAAAATTAAAAAAGAATAAAAAAAAAAAAAAGAATGTAGATCTCATGGCCGGTCCCAAACGGTAAAAGCAGCGACGCCGCTCCGCAAGGCAATGGAATATGAGATTCTTCAAAGACGGAGAAGCCCTAATTGGGCTCCATCGACGTCTTGTTTTATATGTGACGTTTACTTTGTGGATTATGCAATCACTTATTTTTCAGACTGCTCCATCTTTTTAAGTAATAGATTTCTTGGAGAGAAATCTCGTCACGTTTACAACAACATAAACAGGAAGAAAGAAAACTAAGTAAATATCATTAACGGGGAAGATATTGATCTAAAGAACAGAGGATTTGGAGGAAGCAGCTGAGATGAGAAGGAAGTAGGTGCGTGGTGTGTTTATATACAATATAGAGATTAGGGCATCGGAAGCCCTAGAGAAACACACCGCCTTAACATCATTAATGGGCCTTTTGTTACTTAAATACCAAATATGGATTTAAGAAAGCCCAATTGTTGCCCATTTTGTGTTTTTTTTTTAAGAGTGGCTAGTCAATATGTTATTGGCCAATCTAACCGGACAAGCCTTGCATTTTAAGTTGTGTTTGGATTGCACGAGATAAATTGTGTTTTCAATGGGGAGAAGTTGTTCTTGCTTTATTGAGGAGCTTAATGGAATTGTGATGCTTTTATCATAATTTTGATTACATGTTCATTAGAGTCTCGAAAAGAAAGTATTTTTGATATTTGTATCCTTTAAAAGTTAATCTCGGTTCATCACTCTCTTACGGATAGAAGAGTTCAATAGACCATAAAAGGGATGAGTAAACTCCTAAACTTGTGCAAAAACCATCCTTAAATTCAAGTAAGATCCAACTAATACATGTCATTTGGGTTCAAAACCGCATTAGTAAATTATGCTAAACCAAAAGAGTATATAACAAATATGATTACTTTGTTTGAGACTACTTTGTATAATTAATATGGTAAAGGATAGCATTTGATACAAGATGAGAAAGGATGATCATCGTAATAACAAATATGATTACTTTGTTTGAGACTACTTTGTATAATTAATATGGTAAAGGATAGCATTTGATACAAGATGAGAAAGGATGATCATCGTAATAACAAATATGATTGCCCAAGTTCTTGGTAGAACATTTTCAATTTTTTATTAATTGTACAATTAATATGGTAAAGTAGTTTTAAAATATAGACCATGATTATTGTTGGAGCTGGATTTCTCGGGCCATAAAGCTTAATTATGATCAGACTCGATCATAATTATAATTGGGCCTAAGGCCTAGACTCTTGTCAGACTTAAATAAAGACTGGCATATTCTCACATTTTGTTGGGCTTAAGTCACTGGCCCGATTACCGTTGGAGCTAAAAAAATTTCTAAGCGTCTATCCAACGAAGATAGACCAAGTCAGCGCCGCTCAGACTAAGTCAGCAGCGCTCCAGCTCCGATCCTGATATTTTCGGAAGATGAATCCGAACGTGCCCGTGATCTCCGGCGACGAGGAGAGATTAGCGGAGTTGAACCGTTTTGCTCACAAGAGGATAAATACGAAGATTTTAGAGCCAAAATGGCCAACTTTTCCCATAAGCTTACATTTAACCACACTTTAGCTCTCACGATTGTTCTAGCTAAAGTTTTCTTTGTATATTCGATCATTCATCTATATAAATCCACTTTCGTTACTTTGTGTTCATGTTTAGTTAGATTTATTGATATTTCTTAGGACTAAAGTATCTTTCCCAAATTCACATATAAATTATTAGTGCGGAATCCAACTTCCACGGTTACCATTTCATATATGGATGATCGTATGATGTAGAGTCTACGTTAGAAGGAAATAAAATCTTTATGACCTTTATTTACAGTAAGGAAGTGGTTGAGAGGCAAAAACTTGTATGGGAAAGACTAACGAGGACGAGTATAAACCGTAGAGGAGCCTGGCTCATGATATGTGACTTTAACGAGATAACCGGAAACCATGAGAAATGCGGTGGACAAAGGAGAGCAGAAACCTCTTTCATTCCATTTTGGGTAATGTTAGATAATTGCGGGATGATCGATTTTCCCTACAAAGGTAACTCTTTCTCTTGGGTAGGACGTCGCCCTTGTGGAAAATTCAAGTGTTGCCTAGATATAGATGTGGAAAATTCAAGTGTTGCCTAGATATAGCTGTGGGAAATGAAGAATGACACCACATCTTTTCCCATACTAATGTGCAGTACCTTACACTATGGGTTCAGACCATAGATCAGTATGAGCCAATATCAAGGCAAGGCCTCAAACGTTTAGAAATTGTTTTTGTTTTGACAAGAGATGGATAGGTAAACCCGGATACAAAGAAGTAGTGGTTTTGGGATGGAACCAACTAGACGGGTCTCCAAATGCAAATTTCTATCATAAAACTAATGCTTGTCGAAGAAATATCTCCAAATGGAAGATAACTGTGCCAACTAATACTGCAAGAATTATAGAAGAGCTAAAAGATGAGCTAGACCGAGCCCAAGCGGATGACGTCTCCACTTTGGACGAGATCAAAGATATTCGGAGAAGATTGTGTGTTGCATTTCGTGAGGAGAAAAGATATTGGAGCCAAAAAGGTCGGAATCAAGGGTAAAAAGAAGGAGATCAAAATACAAATTTCTTCCATGCTTCTGTAAAACAAAGAAGGACAAGAAACCAATCATTCGTCTAAAAGATCGAAATGGGGCATGGGCCGAAAGCGCACCTGCAATCGAGCTGGTGGCGACATGGTGTTTGAGCCGAAACCCAAATATTTTCGGTCATCTCTGTTTTCTTTCTCTTTCGTTTTCTTGTTCTCTGACTTGGTTTCTCTTTACACTAATATCATTTTCTTTCAAATACTACTTGTTTTCTCTATCACTTATTTGTTTCTCTCAGATTTCACTTCATCATGGTGGAAGATGATGCAAATGGAAAGGTCTTTGGGTGTAATAAGACCTCTGAGTCCACGATGTGAATAAGTATTACCTGAGTCCTTCGGCAGATCCATGAAACGTTATTTGTTCTGTTCTTCTCAATGGTTCTAACTATGAAAGATGGAGTAAATTGATGCGCAATTCTCTGAAAGCTAAGAACAAACTTGCTTTTATCAATGGTACGACGGTAAAACCACGTGCTTCTGATGTTAATAAGAGCATGCTTTGGGGTATTGTTAATTCAATGTTGGTTGCTTGGATACTGAATACGATTGATCCGAAGCTTTGAAGTTATGTTTTGTGTGCTGAGATAGATTATAAGTTGTGGGAGAGCTTACGTAGTCGGTTCTCTGTTGGAAACGAAGCATGCATTTATGAACTCGAGGCAGAGGTTGCGGGTTATAAGCAAGATGGTCAATCGGTTCAGGATTACTTTGGTCGATTAAATTTGATGTGGGATAATTTGGAAGATTATGATCCCATCTCGGATTGTTGTTGTGGTGCGAATGATTGTGATAAGCAGAAAGAAATAATTGCTAAGCATCAACGATCTCGCAAGTCTCAGTTCCTTATGGGATTGGATGATGCTCGTTTTGGAACCACACGTTCCAACATATTGTTATGCCACCTCCTCCGTCTTTTGATAGCGTGTTCGCCATGGTTGTGCAAGAAGAACGTCATCAAAATGTTACTCGTATTTCTCATACTCGAGCCGAAGGTGTGGTTTTTTTGGCATATGTCGGCTCTTCTTCCGGTCGTGGTCGTTCTGTTTTTGAGCGTTCTCATTGTGGGAAAATGGGTCATGAAGTGTCATTGTGTTATCAAATTCATGGTTTTCCTGTTTCTGGTGGTCGTGGTGTTGATGTTTCTAGTGCTCCTCGTGGTCGTGGCAATTCTCCTGGTTACGGGCATGCTAATAACATACTGATTCAAGAGTATTTAGTAAATACTAATGTGCAACACACTATCTCTGATGATATTCGTAAAGGGCTTCCTCTAAATGATGCTCAATGGGGTCAACTCCTTAATTTGTTGAACAAGGACAAGCTGCCAACTTCTAATCGTCTTTCTGGTATAGTTTTGGACACAGTAGCTTCCCTTCATATGACAAGAAAGCTTGATTTTTTATTTGATGTTTATGACATTGTTATATGTCCTATTGGTAATCGTAAAAAAAATGTATTGACTATGATGAGACTTTTGCGCCCATTATTAAAATGACGAATGTTCGTACTTTTCTCAATGTTGCTGCTGCTCGTAATTGGGAACTTCATCAGAATGATGTTCATAATGTTTTTCTTCATGGTACTTTGGATGAAGAAGTTTATATGCGTCCCCCTAAGGTGTCTTTAATTCGTCGCCTAACAAAGTCTGTAAGCTCAAGAAATCGCTTTATGGTTTAAACAAGCGTCTCGCTGTTGGTTTGCTACTTTGTATAAAGCATTTCTTGATTCAAGTCAAGATTGAGCTCTACGTACTTATTAATGTGGATTATCTTATTATCGGTGGTAATGATTCTGACACTATCTCCTTCTTCAAGAACTATTTATATAGTTGGTTTCTTATGAAGGATTTGGGGTCTCTCCATTCTTTTCTTGGTCTTGAAATTACACAAAATGCTCAGGGTTTGTTTATTTGTCAACAAAAGTATTGTCTGGATATCATATCTGAAGCCAGTTTGCTCGATTGTCGTTCTTCGTCTATTCTGATAAGCTCAAATTTACCTAGAGCTACTCTCTCAAATTAAGAGATCAGAAGTAGTACTTTAGGATCAAATCCACAGGGAATCAGAAAACACAATAGATTAAATAAATTCGGATTAAACTAGGCAGAATAATGAGAATGCAAGTAAATCAAAGTAAGCAAAGCAAACGGTTATAAATCAATAGAGAAAGACGCTAGGCACATGCAAATCTCAGGTGAATCAGAATTGCAGATCAATAAATAAAAGATAGGATTATGATGCACAGTTCTTAAACATGAACACGAATGTAAAACCAATCAACTTTCGCTGCAAAGATTATCTATGCTTAAATCCTAGAAGACCAAATTTTTTTGCGAATCCTAATAATCTAAACAAGCATTAAAGTTCAAGTTCAATTGTTCACAAAACCCTAAACCAAATTTCTTTGCGAAAAGGAATTTTGCTCATCAAAGTCTAGATCAAGTAATCAATAAAACTGTCGTTTTTATTAATTATCTTAATATCAGATTTCACGTCATGAATCTAAAATCAGCATTAATCACAAGACAAAATGAAGAACTTTCTAAAGATATTAATCCTATGCAATTCAGATCAGATCTAGCCAATCTTCAACAACCTTTGAATAACCCTAAACCTAACAAGAGAATTACTCAGACATAATCATAGAAGCAAACATAATTTTATTAATGATTATCTCTAAGAATCAAGTAAAAGAAAGCATAAGCCTCAACAATGGCTGTAAAAACGTATATATAAGGTACATAAACCGTCATAGACATAAAAGTAAACATCTGGAATTCCTTCGCAAAAACAAAAATCTTCGATTTGGGCTTTTTGGCTCGTCTGATCAGGGTGTCGATCGACACCCAGAGGTGGTGTCGATCGACACCAGCTCTGTTTTCTGAATCCGATCTTTGACACTTTGACGCTCCATTCCGCAATGCTCCAAAACTTTCAGTAAACATCTTTTATGCCTCAAACATCTAAGTACCTGCAAAGACTCTAAAAACAACTGGAAAACACCAAAAGACTCTAGACATAGGACTTATATCATGGCTTAAACAGGGTAAAAACCATGATATATCAACTCCCCAGACTTAGCTTTTTGCTTGTCCCTAAGTAAAACAGTGTTATCACTCCTTTAGGAACCACATACCTTGTAAAGCTAATCTGGTTATACTTCGATGTTTCCCTAGAAGTATAGCAGTCCTCCAGATTGAATCCAAACCCCTTAGAGAATCTCAGACTTTCAGTCGCAAACTCCTTTAGTTTATTAAGTGCGGTCTCATCGAGGGAATATCGATCGCTGGACCTTCTAGATTCCTTCGTTTCACCCTCTCTCTTCCCTCTGAAACTGTATCCAATTAAGGATATCATAGAGATGCATTGCCCATTTTTGAATTTTTTCTTCTGGATTTTTCTGTTTTTCGGACTTGCACTTTTTTGTAGATTTTTTATTAGATCCTTGGCATCTCTATGACTCACTAGATCAGCTCTCACTACTAGTGTTCTTGTGGAGACAGGGTTATGAGGCTTTTTCTTTTTGATCTAGGGCAGTTGTATTCGTCATTTGGGAAGAAGTTTCAAGAGCGGTCCGTCCTCGCTTTCAAGTGTTTGGAAGCTGAATCAAGTCTTGCGATTTCCAACGCCCTTGACAAGAAATTAAAGATTCATTAGGGCGGGGTCTGCAATGTCTTTCTGGCGTTCTCCAGAAATCTGAACTCGCTCCGTTAAACCGATCCACCTCCAGTTACCCACCTCAGTAAAACTAGCCAACTTGCATCGGAAATGGTCCTTGAGTGTTGTTCAAAGCAAGTGGAAAGGGGAGTTTCGACCCGAAAATTTGAAAAACTGACTCAAAAATTCAAAATAAAACACAAAACTTAGCAAGTACCTCCCCCAGACTTAAATGACACTGTCCCCAGTGTTATTAAGCCTGAAAAAGGTGAATAAAATAGATAGGAAACAAAATAAATTGAAAAACAACGAATGTTGTTACCTGATGGCGTGGTGTCGATCGACCATTGGTAAGGGTGTTGATCGACACCCATGATTTTGGTTCGATCGACCAGTAGGTCGATCCACTGTTCATCCGCAAAAATTTTTTTTTTTTTTTTTTTTTAGAATAAAACCCGAAAGACTTATACTAAAAAATAAAAGTTAGTAATAAAAGAAATTTAAAACAAAAGTAAAAATACTTACTAGTGGGTTGCCTCCCACTCAACGCTTGTTTTTAGTCCGTTAGCTTGACTGTTTTGAGGAACGTTAGATATCTGGAGGATATGCACTCTTCCATGGAATGATTGCAGGGAAGAGCTTCTGCGTCTTCTGCACCATTGTCTGAACGATTGCGTCTCCTTTATCTTTCAACTCTGGAGGAATGAGAATTTACATTTTCGAGAACGGTTTTGAAGTCCTTGAACGCTCCTTTGGAATTCCTGAAAAATCATCAAAAGAAAAACCAAGCTTTCGAGGAACTTGTTGCTTGCATGAGCGCGTAACCGCTTTTTCAACTTTAATAAAATTGGAAGAGATAGAATTAAGTACAGGAGGTTCACACCTTTGCTCAATGGGAGGATCGGGGGCTGGGAGAAGTGGAATGGCATTTTCAGCAACAGATGAAGGACTAGACTCCAGCTCCTTGATTGAGTCTTCATCTTCTAGAATTTCCACTGAAAAAGTTTGACCATCGATGGTGGATTTTCTCCTGGTGTTCTCCATGTCAAAATCCATGACAATTTCACCTAAGTCAAGCTTAATCTTTCCCTTCCTCACGTCTATTTGAGCGCCAGCAGTAGCCAAGAATGATCTTCCTAATATCAACGGATCTTTAGGTTCATCGTCATACTCCAATACTACAAAGTATGCAGGAATGATGCAGTCCTGAATCTTGATAGGCACATCTTCTAGAATTCCTTTTGGGAATCTCCTGGATCTATCAGCTAAGAGAAGAGACATCCTAGTGGCCCTGAAATCAGTCATACCCAGTTTAAAAGCAACAGATAATGGCATCAAATTAATACCAGATCCTAAATCACAAAGGGAATGAGGAAACTGCCCTGTTGAAATTGAGCAATTAAGCATAAAGTTGCCTGGGTCTGGAAACTTGATTGGGATTTTGCTCTGAATCATTGCGCTAACTTCTTCTTGGAGACCGGAGCAGTGTTTAGCAAAATTACTTGAAGATCTCGAGTAAGCAGCGCTCCTTCTTCAAGACTAACTCCATTTGCAACCATCCTCTTGACGTATCTCTTTATCGCAGGCGAGAGCTTTACTGCATCGACCAAAGACATCTCAACCATGACCTTGTCAATCATCTCCTTGCAAAAAGCTTCTTCGACCTCCTGCTTTGACCTTCTAGCTCTACGGAATGGAACTTTCGGTTTGTAAACATTCTCCACTAAAGTAATTGACGATTTTGCGATTTCTGCACAAGTCTGGACCTCGATCGACACCAGAGGTGGTGGCGATCGACACCATCTCTTCGATACCTGAATCAACTAATTCTTCAAGTATCGATCGATGCTCAGCTGTAGTGTCGATCGACACTGGCTCTGCAGACCCAAAAATTGCCTCAAACTCATCGAAATTACCAAAACAACATTGCAAGCACTCCTTGGGTTAACATCAGTCTTCGCAAGAAGATAACCCTCTTGTCTCTTGATAGAACTGGCAGTTTGAGCAACCTGAACATCCAACTTCATCACATGTGCGCTCAATGCAAAAATCTTCCTATCTAACTCTTGGTACACCGAATCAAGCTTTCCATTAAAACTCACAGTCATCTTCTGCTGTCCTTCTAGAATCTGGTCTAGCATAGTCTTAACCTCGGTGTCCTGTGATGCAAATAAAGTTTTAACCCAAATAAAGCTGCAAAAACTTAATGCAAATAAAGTTTTAACCCAAATAAAGCTGCAAGTGCACAGACAATCGCAGTAGTATAAAGGGTATCAAATCCACATAGACCAAGGTTACACTATGAAATTATAGATTTTAAATTAAAGCTAAGATAAAATATGGGTTTTTTTTATTGTAATGAAACAATGAACGAAACAACAAATTAAACGATATGAAATTCAATTAAAACAAGCACTAGATCAAGGTCATTCACCGGTGATTTCGGATTAAGGACTGAGCAACTATTCAAGATTCAATTTAAGCGCGGTCTAGAACTCAAACATAAAAGTAATATTGCCCCACTGTCGTGTTGTATCAATATCTATGTCTAATAACCTAAATACCTAAACTGTCGTTTGAATTCAGAGATGCTGACAAGCATTATCGAAAAGGTTCAATTTGTTCACAATTGATGGCAACAATCAACTGTCGTTGGTTGCACACCAATGGTTTATCTAGCAACCTAGAGCACTGTCGTGAATAAGTTCAACTTGAAATCATAGACTAGGCGGCCATGCTAGCCTAAGCATTACGAATCCCAATTGATGAAGACATATGATAATCTATCCTATTTGGTTCAGTCACTAATCATGCTAAATCACCATTGAAATCCCTTAATCTAGCTAATAGACTACTCAAGCATGATGGAATCAAACACAACAAAGATGCAAGGAGAATTCATCACGATATAAAAAGAGATAGTGTTTAGAATTCTTCTCAAAACAAGTTGTGGAATGATCCTCTCAATTGCAAATCAAAGAGTAGAACAATTGATTAAGTTTCCACAGAAGTCTCAGCCTCTCGTTGAAAACGTCCAAATGGAAAAATATCAGAAAAATGAACTTTTTTAGGAAAGTGGCTGCCTCTAATTTATAGTAAAAATTAAGGCAACTTGGTTCTGGGTGACTAACCGGTCGGTCTGGTTCCAGAATGGTCGGTCCGTCTTCGAGCGTCTCAAAAATCTGCAAGTCTTCGTGTCTGGGACCGGTCTCTTCTCATCCGGACCGGTCGGTCCGGATTCCAGGGAGCTTCGGCTTTGGGACTTCGGGTGTGGAACGGTCGGTCTTGTGGTTGGATCGACGGTCTGGTTTCCAGGGTGCTTCAAATCTTTGAGTCCTCGGGCGAGCAGGTGAATGATCCAAACCGAGCAGGTGCTCGGTTATGAAAAACGCCATTTTTTCTCCGGATTCGTCCCTTTTACTCCAATGACCCCCAATGACTCCAATCCATGTTTGAGAGCTTCCTAGAATTTGAAAAGACACAAGAAGAACTAGAAAGAACTGAAAACAGATAGAAAACAATACGTAAAAGAGACCAAAATACTAATATATCATCCTGCTCAGGAGGTTTCTGGTAAGAAGAGGATCCGTAATTCCTTTGATAGTTATTGCTATGATATGGCTTTTGATAAGACGAGTCATAGCCTTGCTTCTGAAATCCAGTCTCATTAATGTAGTTGACATCCTCTGGCTCAAATTTCTCAACCTCTTGAGCAAACTGGACTGACTTCTTCCCAGCTATAAGACTATGCATCGAGTCGAGTTTCCTGGTGACTTCTGCAAACTGGTTCCCACTGATGTCTTGCTTCTGCTGGCTCCTCTCGTAGTCCAAGTTCTTAGCACTAATGATGTTGGCTAAGTTCTCGATCAGTCTCAAGGCAGCTTCTGGCGAATTTGTCATGAAGTTTCCATTGCTTGTTGCATCCTAAGTTACTGCATATCTCAATGCAATCCCTCTGTAAAAGATGCTAAGTAATTGAACATCCGTGAAGCCGTGATGTGGACAGTCTCTCTGATAGCCCTTGAACCTGTGCCAGGAAGCCTTGAATGCCTCGAAATCTCCCTGTTTGAATGTAGCAATCTTGGCCCTCAGATCCTCGAATTTTGCATCGTCAAAGAAATTGCTTAAAAAAGCATTCTTTGTGTCCATCCAATTTGTAAGCGAGCATGGTGGAAGCTTCTTTAGCCAATACTTAGCTTCCCCATGTAGGAAGTGTGGGAAAAGCTTGCAGAATAAGTAGTCCTCAGAAACTTCGTTTGCCTTGATGCTTAACGCGAGATCCTCGAATCGCTCTATATGGTCCATGGGGTTTTCATGAGAAAGACTGCAAAAAAGGCTCCTGAGCAACTAAGGAGAAGAATGCTGGTTTCAGCTCGAAATCGTTCCTCTGAAACGCTGGAGGACGGATTGCAAATCTATTGGCATAGAATTGCTCTGGACGGTTGAAATCTGCTAGCGTTCTTCCTCGTGCAGCGTTCACCTCATTCCTCTAGACGTTTTGATGATTCTGGACGAGGCGTCGATTGACACCCAGGGGGTGGTGTCGATCGTCACCTTATATATCATCGTGTCGCTCGACAGGCGGTGGGTGTCGAGCGACACCCTGCGGCAGAATCGCCAAATTCTCCTTGACGATCACTGTTCTGTCGTCGTTGATCCTCTGTCCTTGCGCATTATACTTCGATCCTGCCGGATCACGCAGAATTCCATCATCTCCCAGAGTCAAATTGGTGGGTGGTATAGCAGCCATCCTTTCTTCTCGGACTGCTCTCCTGTTCTCACGTTCCAAACGTGCTAACTCCTCGAAATTGTAGTTAACTAGCTCCTTCTCTTGATTGCTTCTAGTATCAAGCATGTACCGAAACAGAAAATAAAAAGAAATTTAAACTAGCAAGTCAAAAATAAAAATAAAAACCTAGACAAAATCCTAATAATAAAAACCTAATGGTCAAGACTCCCCGGAAACGGCGCCAAAATTTGATAAGCTCAAATTTACCTAGAGCTACTCTCTCAAATTAAGAGATCAGAAGTAGTACTTTAGGATCAAATCCACAGGGAATCAGAAAACACAATAGATTAAATAAATTCGGATTGAACTAGGCAGAATAATGAGAATGCAAGTAAATCAAAGTAAGCAAAGCAAACGGTTGTAAATCAATAGAGAAAGTAGCTAGGCACAGGGAAATCTCAGGTGAATCAGAATTGCAGATCAATAAATAAAAGATAGGATTATGATGCACAGTTCTTAAACATGAACACGAATGTAAAACCAATCAGCTTTCGCTGCAAAGATTATCTATGCTTAAATCCTAGAAGACCAAATTGTTTTGCGAATCCTAATTATCTAAACAAGCATTAAAGTTCAAGTTCAATTGTTCACAAAACCCTAAACTAAATTTCTTTGCGAAAAAGAATTTTGCTCATCAAAGTCTAGATCAAGTAATCAATAAAACTGTCGTTTTTATTAATTATCCTAATATCTGATTTCAGGTCATGAATATAAAATCAGCATTAATCACAAGACAAGATGAAGAACTTTTTAAAGATATTAATCCTATGCAATTCATATCAGATCTAGCAAATCATCAACAACCTTTGAATAACCCTAAACCTAACAAGAGAATTACTCAGACATAATCATAGAAGCAAACATAACTTATTTAATGATTATCTCTAAAAATCAAGTAAAAGAAAGAATAAGCCTCAACAATGGCTGTAAAAACGTATATATAAGGTAAATATCTGGAATTCCTTCGCAAAAACAGAAATCTTCGATTTGGGCTTTTTGGCTCGTCTGATCAGGGTGTCGATCGACACCAGCTCTGTTTTCTGAATCCGAACTTTGACACTTTGACGCTCCATTTCGCAATGCTCCAAAACTTCCAGTAAACATCTTTTATGCCTCAAACATCTAAGTACCTACAAAGTCTCTAAAAACAACTGGAAAACCCAAAAGACTCTAGATATAGGACTTATATCATGGATAAAACAGGTTAAAAACCATGATATATCATATTCCTATGGATCAAAATCATAAGCTTGATCGCTCTTTGGATTATCCTTACTTTGATCCTTCCCAATATCGTCGGATCGTGTACCGTTTGTGTAAAACCCTATCTATGGGCTCCACGTCCACTCTCAGCCTGTGAGCCCACACTCTTCGATGTTCGGTGCGTTAGTCTGGGAGGCTCGGAAGTCATGTTTACTGACCCTGCAAATCACCACTCGATCTTATCTCATGTTTTAACCTCACTTACACGATACTGAAAATCACTTCCCAGTAGGTCACCCATCCTTAAATTACTCCAGCTTAAGCACACTTAACTCTGGAGTTCTCTCAAGACCAATGACCGAAAAGATAAGTGCACTTTGGTGATATAGGTAGCCAAATCAATTTCTTTAAGCCTCTCCGCATATACTGCTGATATATTAGTATTTTGGTCTATTTTACTTATTATTTTCTATCCGTTTTCGGTTCTTTCTAGTTCTTCTTGTGTCTTTTCAGGTTCTAGGAGGCTTTCAAGCATGGATTGGAGTCATTGAGGGTCATTGGAGCAAAAGGGACGAATCTGGAGAAAAGATGGCGTTTTTCATAACCGAGCACCTGCTCAGTTTGGAGCAAGCACCTGCTCGCCCGAGGACTCAAAGATTTGAAGCTCCTTGGAAACTGGACCGGTCGATCCAACCATAGGACCGACCGGTCCACACCCGAAGTCCCAAAGCCGAAGCCCCCTGGAATCTGGACCGACCGATCCGGATGAGAAGACCGACCGGTCCACACCCGAAGTCCCGAAGCCGAAGCCCCCTGGAATCCAGACCGACCGGTCCGGATGAGAAGACCGACCAGTCCCAGACACGAAGACTTGCAGATTTTTGAAACGCTCGAAGACGGACTGACCGGTCCGGAACCAGACCGACCGGTCGGTCACCCAGAACCAAGTTGCCCTAATTTTTATTATAAATTAGTGGCAACCACTTTCCTAAACAGAAGTTCTATTTTGATATTTTTCCATTGCACGTTTTTGAGAGGCTGAGACTAATTTGTTCCAAGTTCTTGAGATCTTTTAAGTATTTTTCATTCCTTGGATTTTGCTTGTAAGATTTGGAGGATCATCCACAACTTTCTATTGAGAAGAATTCTTAAACCCTTATCTCTTTATTTTATCATGATGAATCTTTCTCATTTGATTGCTGCATTTTTGTTCTCCATGGTCGAGTAGTCTCATAGCTAGATTAGGGAATTTCAATGGTGAATTATGATGATAGTGACTGAGCCAAATATGAATGATATCATTTGTCTTCATCAATTGGGATTCGTATTGCTTAGGCTAATTTGATCACCTAGTCTATGTTCTCAAGTTTAACTTATTCACGACAGTGCTCTAGGTTGCTAGATAAACCATTGATGAGCAATCGGTGTGTAACCAACTAAAGTTGATTGTTACCATCGATTGTGAACAAATCGAACCATCTTGTTAATGCTTATCAACATCTCTGAATTCAAACGACAGTTTAGGCATTTAGGGTGTTAGATAAAGATATTGATGTATCACGACAGTGGGGCAATATTATATTTATGTTTGAGTTCTAGACCGCGCTTAATTTGAATCCTGAATAGTTGCTCAGTCTTTAATCCGAAGTCACCGGCGAATGATCATGATCTACTGCTTGTTTTATTGAATTTACATCGTTTTAATTGCTATTTCGTTCATTGTTTCATTGCAAACAAACCCCCATTTTGTCTTAGCTTTAAATATAAATCCATAGTTTCATAGAGTAACCTTGGTCTCTGAGGATTTGATACCTAAAATACTATTGCTTTTGTCTGTGCACATGCGGATTTTATTTGGGTTAAAACTTCACGTTATCAAGTTTTTGGCGCCGTTGCCGGTGACCAATTGCGTTGTCTTTGAAATTCGATTTTGTTTATGGTATAAGACATTTTCTAATTTTGCTTTTGTTTTTATTTGTTTTTGGTGTGTTTCAGGTGCATGAACAGTAGAAGAACAAGAAGAAACATCACGGAATCGTTAATCAGTATTTCAAACGAAGAGTTGGCTCGCCTTGAACGTCAAAACCGTCGGCAAAGAAACTCACCAAATCCGGACATCATGGCTGATCAGGAAGAGATGAACACTCAGTTGCAATTGCTAAGGGATCAGATTGCGGTGTTGCAAAGGAATCAACCACGTGCTCCACCTCTACAGCCGAGAATTGGGAATTTGGACAATCCCCATGCATTCAACCAGAACCGTTCGGCTATCGTTTCGCCGACAATTCAGAGGCAAGACTACGAGATCAAGCCTTAGATGATCTCGTTGGTGAAATAACACTTGTTCCACGGATTACCGGCTGAGTTACTAATGGACCACATCGAGAACTTCGAAGAAATCTGCAGTACTATGGGGTCTAATGGAGTACCGAGTGAGTTCCTGAAATGCAAATTGTTCCCGTTCTGACTTTCGGAAAAGGCTCTAAGGTGGTTAAAATCATTGCCCGCTGGTTCTTTGAAGACATGGGATGAGGTTAGAACTGCGTTTTTGGACCACTTTTACATTAAGTCCAAGACGGCATCGTTGAGGAAAAAGATCTCATCTTTTCAACAACATTCTGGAGAAGCTTTCTGTGAAGCTTGGGAGAGACTTAAGGAATATCGTAGGGAGTGTCCTCATCACGGTTTCAAGGATAAGCAGATTCTGGGAATCTTCTACGATGGAGTAGAATGGGACTATCGTAACGCCCTTAACGCTGTAAGTAATGGGGACTTCATGACAAAGACTAGAGATGGTGCATTCGAGCTGATCGAGAACCTTGCTTCGAGCTCCAACAACAAGGCTTCTGAATACGATAGGTCCAGGAAGGTTAATAGCATGGAAACTCAGAAGATTGATGAGTCGACAGCAAAGGTTAATCTACTTCTACGCGAGAATCAAAGATCGGTAAAGCTTGTGGAGGAAAATGAGGGTACGCTTATCCCTCAAGAGTTTGAAGATGATAAAGATGCTGGAGCTCAAGAGGTTAACTTTGTGAGTGGCCAAGGTTATCAGAACCGCTGGTTGAACCCCAACTATCGGAGTCACCCCAACCTCTCTTACCAAAGCACCAATGTGGAGAACCCACAAGACCAAGTCTACCCGTAGCAAGGAGGTACGAATCAGAATGCACAAGGTCAAGGATTTCAGAAATACTACTCCAGCAACTCTCAAGGGAAGCAGTTCATCCCGAATCAGAATTGGTTCCAAGGAGGAAACTAACAACAAGCCACTCAATTCACCGTACCACAACAAGCTCCCTCCGCGTCTACTTCTCATGACGAGTTGAAGAGTCTCATGCAGCAGCTGATGGTCAACCAACAAAAGGCATCCACTGAGATTAACACCAAGGTAGATCACATGTACAATGACCTGAATGCTAAGTATAAGGCCGTCACCGCACATGTGAAGAAGTTGGATACACAAGGGGCTCAAACCGCCGGGGCTATCAAGAGACCAGTTGGGTCTCTTCCAGGACGTGGTGAGGCTAATCCTAGGAAGGAGTATGACGTGCATGCTATTGAGTTGAGGAGTAGAAGGGAGTTGGTACCGCCTACGGTTACAAGCTCTCAAGTGAAAGCTAAGGAGAAGTTACCCGAGCACCAGGCTCATGAGGATGGTTTATCAGAAGAACATAGGCTTATAGAGGTTGGATCAAGCTTAGGGACACCTCAGGTTTCTGTCCAAGTTGATGCTGCAAAAAAATTTCCGAGCACCTGCTCCCTACTGCCAAGCACCTGCTCACTCAGGATGCTCCAAAGAAAGTTTCTGAGACCCAAGGTGCCTTACCCAGTACCTCCCAAGAAATCTAGGAAAGATTTGGAGAATGCTAAGTGTAAGGAAATGCTTAAGGATTTGACGGTAAAGCTTCCTTTAGCTGATGCCGTTCAAATGATTCCGTCACTCAAGAGGTACATGAAGGAGTTAGTTGCTGGAAAGGTCGTTGAAGACGAGAATGTGATGATGGTTTCTAAGGAATGTAGCGCCATACTTCAGAGTAAGGTGTTGACAAAGAAAGGTGATCCGGGAAGATTTGTGATTTCCGTGAAGATTGGGCCTTGCACATTTGCATGCTCATTGTGCGATTTAGGATCCAGCGTAAATTTGATGCCATATTATGTGGCTAAGCGTTTGGGCTTCACCGAGTTCAAACCCACCAAGATCTCATTGGGTTTTGTGGATCGGTCTACAAAGCTTCTGGTGGGTATCATAGAGGATTTGCACGTCCGAATTGGGGATACTCTAATCCCAGCTGATTTCGTTGTTCTAGAGCTTGATGAAGAACCTAAGGATCCGTTGATTTTGGGCAGAGCTTTTTTACGCACAGCACGTGCCATTATCGATGTCGAAGAAGGCATAGTGGATCTCCATCTAGGAGACATGATAGTCCGGTTCGAGATGAGCAAGCTTCTCAAGAAACCGATGATAGATGGGCACACGTTTGTTGTCCATGATGAATCAGAGATGTAAGAGGATGAGATTGAAGAGATTCTAGCAAAGGATCCGCTTGAAGTCGCATTGACTAAAGCCGAGGGGGAATATGGTTTTCTAAGTGAAGACACCCAAGGATTCGCTAAGTTTTTAGATTCTAACACCCGAGTGGAGAAGGGAGATGAATACTTGAGTTTGGGAGAGGATACAAAAATCGAAAACAAGCGAGCACCTGCTCAGACAGATCAAGCACCTGCTCAGTCTACTGTTCACAGTTTTTAGAGCGAGTTAAAAGCTCCAAAGCTGGAATTGAAGACCCTCCCAGCAAGGCTCAGGTATGCATTTCTCGGTCCAAACTCCACTTATCCCGTTATAGTGAATGCTGAATTGAATAATGTTGAGATTACCTTGCTTTTGTGTGAATTGAGAAAGTATAGGAAGTCTCTAGGATATTCACTTGATGATATTACTGGGATATCTCCTGACTTATGCATGCACATAATACACCTAGAGGATGAATCGATAACTTCTGTCGAGCATCAAAGACGGTTAAATCCGAATCTCAAGGATGTCGTCAAGAAGGAATTAATGAAACTTCTAGATGCTGGGGTGATTTATGCTATATCTGACAGTAAGTGGGTCAGTCATGTGCATGTTGTGCCTAAGAAAGGAGGTATCACGGTAATTAAAAATGAAAGGAACGAGTTGATACTGACTAGGACAGTAACCGGACATAGGGTGTGTATAGATTATCGGAAATTGAAAGCTGCTACTCGCAAGGATCATTTTTCTTTACCATTTATCGATCAGATGCTTGAGCGTCTAGCTAACCATCCTTATTACTGTTTCTTAGATGGTTATTCAGGTTTCTTTCAGATCCCTATCCACCAAGAGGACCAAGAGAAGACGATGTTCACATGCCCTAATGGCACTTTCACGTACCGACGCATGCCTTTCGGTTTGTGTAATGCCCCAACAACGTTTCAACGTTGTATGATGTCCATTTTTACTGATCTTATTGAGGATATTATGGAATTGTTTATGGATGAATTTTCTGTGTATGGGAGTTCTTTCTCTGTGTGTTTGTCTAATTTGTGCAGGGTGTTGCAAAGGTGCGAGGAGAAGCATCTTGTTCTCAATTGGGAGAAGTGCCACTTCATGGTCCGAGATGGGATAGTGCTTGGGCACCGAATATCAGAGAAGGGGATCAAAGTTGACAAAGCTAAGATAGAGGTGATGATGAGTTTGCAACCGCCTACTACGGTTAAGGGGATCTGAAGCTTTCTAGGACATGCTGGGTTCTACCGTCGGTTTATCAAGGATTTCTCCAACATTGTTAGACCCTTCACTATATTGTTGTGTCAAGAGGTGAAGTTTGACTTCAATAGTGACTGTTTGGCGGCGTTTCACACCATTAAGGGTGCCTTGGTTAGTGCACCGATAGTACAACCTCCGGATTGGGAACTACCGTTTGAAGTCATGACCGATGCGAGTGATTTTGCAGTGGGAGCCGTTCTGGGTCAGAGGAAAGACAAGAAGCTCCATGCGATATATTATGCTAGTCGGACGATGGATGATGCTCAATATCGGTATGCTACTACCGAGAAGGAGTTATTAGCGATTGTTTTCGTTTTTGAGAAGTTCAGGTCGTACCTCGTCGGGTCCAAGGTAATTGTTCACACCGATCATGCCGCATTGAAGTATTTGCTAACCAAGAAGGATGCTAAGCCCAGATTGTTGAGGTGGATTTTGTTGCTTCAAGAGTTCGATCTTGAGATTCGAGGTAAGAAAGGGTCCGAAAATGGAGTTGCGGATCATTTGAGTAGGCTACACGTTGAAGATGAAACGCCTATGGATGATAGTCTACCGGATGAGCATACTTATTCGATCGAAATCTGCGATAATTTCCGAGCACCAGATCGAGCACCTGCTCAATTGATCTTTTGCGGAATGATTCAGAATGCTCAACCTCCGAGTTTCCCTTGGTTTGGTGATTTTCCTAACTTCTTGGCTGCTGATAGGGTTCCTGAGAACCTAACGGGAAGCAAGCATAAGAAGTTCTTCCGCGATGTTAGGCGGTATTTTTGGGATAAGCCGTATTTGTACAAGCATTGTTCTGATGGGCTCTATAGGAGATGCATATCAGAGGCAGAGATCCATGGGATCTTACACCATTGTCACGGTTCGTCTTATGCTAGGCATTTTGTAACATTCAAGACAGTTTCGAAAGTGTTACAAATAGATTTGTGTCTAAATGTGATGACTGTCAGAGGCAAGAGAACATCAGTAAGCGTAATGAGATGCCTCAGAACTTCATTCTGGAAGTGGAGGTTTTTGATGTATGGGGGATATACTTTATGGGACCGTTTCCATCCTCCTATGGAAACAAGTACATCTTGGTTGTTGTTGATTACGTGTCCAAATGGGTTGAGGCCATTGCTTCCCCAACAAACGATGTCGCTATGGTTTTATAGATGTTCAAAACCATAATATTCCCCCGGTTTGGAGTCCCCCGAGTGGTGATTAGCGATGGAGGAACTCATTTCATCAACAAGGTTCTTGAGAACCTCTAAGGAAACATGGTGTAAAGCATAAGGTTGCAACGGCATATCACCCACAAACTAGTGGTCAAGTTGAGGTTAGCAACAAAGAAATCAAGAGTATCCTCCAAAAGACCGTAGGTACCACTAGGAAAGACTGGGCCGCTAAGTTGGACGACGCTTTGTGGGCGTATAGAACTGCCTATAAGACTCCATTGGGTAACACGCCTTTTCATTTAGTATATGGGAAGGCATGCCATCTTCCGGTGGAGCTTGAGTACAAGGCGGCATGCGCTGTTAAGATGCTCAACTTTGACATCCTTAGTGCATCCAAGAGGAGGTCTATGCAGCTGCACGAGTTGGAGGAGATTAGGCATCTCGCCTATGACAACTTGAGAATCTATAAGGAGCGGACCAAGGCTTATCATGACAATAGGATTATTTCCCGTAACTTTGCTCCTAACGATCAAGTCTTGTTGTTTAATTCACGCCTCAGGTTGTTTCCGGGCAAGCTCAAGTCAAGATGGTCGGGTCCGTTCACGATTAAAGAAGTAAGACCACACGGAGTTATAGTGTTGCTGGACACTAAAGGAGGAGAGTTTGTCGTGAATGGTCAGCGGGTCATGCCGTATCTCGCTGACACATGCATCGGAGAAGGTGGATCTATTCCCCTCAGCAACCCTCCTCAAGCTTAAACGCTCTACAAAGTCGAGCTAACGACTTAAAACAAGCTTAAACGCTCGATGGGAGGCAACCCATCGGTAAGGTTTTTTGTACATAATTTGGTTTTCATTTCCTTTTATTACTAACACTTTATTTGTGCTTTAAGTATTTGAATTCTAAAAAAAAAAAAAAAAAAAAAAAGGGTGAAGGAATCTTCTTTGAGCACCTGCTCAGTTTTGAAATAGGCTCAGAAAACGTCCCTGGAAATTAGACCGGTCGATCCTACCCCTGACCGGTCGATCCACATCCAAGTTCCAGTATCGGGACCGGTCGGTCCAGTGCACGAGGGCCCACTCCGATTTTCCTTTTTCTATTATAAAAAAAAAAAAATTTAAATAAAAACCTTAAATTTCTATTTTTCACTAACTCTTTCTTCTTCCTTTTTCTTTTGCAGCCCCCCCCCCCCCCCCCCCCCCCCCCCCCCCCTCCCTCAAGATTCACGCCATCTCTCATCTCTCACTCTCCCCTGCTTAATCTCCCTCACATCGCCTAATCTCTCTCTCCTTCAAAATCTTTGCCGCTCGCCGTTCCTCTCTCGCTGCCGATTACAAACCTCGCCGGTTCACTCTCTCCGCCGCCGTTCTTCACAATGCCTCCACACATGCGATTTGGCAACAAAGGCAAGGGTATTGCCTCCTCCTCCACTGCTCGGAGACCCACCAATTATCCGTCGCCTCGCCCCGAGGACACTCTGTTCGATATTGACACTATAGGGGTCGAATTCCACCCCTGCGAGATCGATGCAACGACAAGAAGAATTTTATCAAGTCCAGAAGAAATCATAAACAGGCTTACAAGGGCCCAATATGTAATTAGACCCATAATAGAATTAGATCCATATTTAAAATGGGTTTAATGATATTATGGGCCTAAAGCTATTTTATTTGCTTAATGGATCAGACCCAATTCTAATACTTAAACCTAGATTAGAAAAGCTATATATAGCTCATTGTATTCACCCAAAAAAGGGATTGGAACTTTTCAGACAACAACATCAATAAAGCTTTCTTAACGGCTACTGCAGCAGTCTCTACATTTTCTGTATTGTGATTCACTCAGAAGTCTCGCACCTCTCCTACAACCCTTACAAATTCAATTGTGCGAGTTACGACTCCTACAGACACCGCTGGGCTCCCGCCTAACTCAACAACTGTTTGGGACAAAATCAGTGCTTACAACTACAACAACCTCTTGGCCTTGAAGCTTGAACCGACTAGGTTCTTGTGCGAGCAAACATTGACCGAACTAGGCTTTAAGGAACAAGTGCGTAGCATTCTTTTCAACGCGCATTGCATGAGTTTTGCTCTGGAAAAGGATGTTCTTTACCCGGATATAACTCGACAATGCCTCGCGACCGCCACTATCACTTATGCAAATCCGGAGGCACCATATTTTGATGAGGCTACATTCTCGTTCTTTGCTGGAGGAACGAGATACGAGATTTCGATGAGCGAATTTTGCATCATCTACGGTTTTCACGCGACCGACAAGAAGCTGGAAGGCCCTAAGAGTATGAAGGAATCCAAGACGTTCTGGAACGTCATAGCCTCTGGAGCATACTCGAGCAACTCCGCGAGCCAAAACCACCTCCGTCATCCCGTTCTTCGTATTGTTGCGCGACTTCTCAGCAACATGTTGTTTGACCGAGCTGCGGGTAACAAGGTACATAATGGTGAATTGATGTTGCTGTTTTTGGGTGTTGGTCCGATTTTAGGAAATGGAGACTCCGAGCAATATGAGCATTATTGCTATAACTTGGGCATCCGGTTTGCCGAGACGATATGCGCAATTAAGGGTCAACCAGCCTCGACAGCCAATGGACCTCGTGTTGAGCGCATTGGAAGCTTTCTCACCTCACTATTCCGCCATCTCAGAGTGGATCTATCTGAGGTTTCTTGCGTCGAAGAGCTGTCACGTGTGGATATGCAGCATCTGCTCAATTTGAAGATCATCGTTAAGCCAAGTGCTTATCAATTCATAGCTGCAAACGGGGATTCAATCTTCATTATGCTTCCGGGCCCACACCTCACACAGCTCAGCACGATGGATGACCTTACGTTTCAGCCGCCTCCAGAGTATCTTGTGTCCAATCCGAGCCACTCTTCTTCAGCCGCCAGACCGAGCACCTGCTCGCGTAAGAGCACCTCAAGACTGAGCACCTGCTCAGTTCCTAACTTCGAAGATGCTGGCCCATCCATTCCACGCCTGACTTACCACACCGTTCCTCCCCAAAGTGAGTTTGATCTCCCACACATCTCTGATGATGCTGATGGTGCTGAGTGTAGGCAATGGATGATCCAATCAACGAAGAAGAACAACAGCCTCATGCAGAGGATTATGGAAACGCTTTCCAAAGGCTTGTGTCACGCCACGGTAGCAAGGGATGCTCAACCAGTTCCCTCTAGCTCTAACTCGGGTTTGGGTCAACCATTGGTACGAAAGAAGAGGAGGACGCATAGCAATGGAGGCGACGAAGCTTCTTCTCGGTGATATCTTTTCTCACCCTTCTATCATCATTGTATTATCCAGTTTATTTATCTTTTTCTTGTGTCCCCAATCTCCTAAACTTTTTTCACACCGGAGATGGTGTGATTTAAGTCCGGGGGAGCGGTCTTGCTTTTGCGTTTGTACTTTTTATTTTCTGTTTTATTGAGTTAAAACTTTGTAGGGATTTAAGACTTTATCTTATGATGATATTTGAACTATCTGTGTTTAACCTTCTCTCTAGTGACCATTTTTACATAGCATGGGTACAAAGAACAGCTGGGACACTTCAATGCTCTATTAACCAGGTTTCAGATTGACCAAAATTTTCTCTCGTTATTGGCACTAGATTAGGGAAACGAATCATATTCAGGGCTCCTTATTCTTTTTACCACTCTTGTTGATCCTGAATAGCTAGCTCATTTTTAGCTAGTACCCTCCTTAACCACTACCTCTTTTCAGACTCCTTGCCTTCTTGTTACTTCATTGTCACATGTGCAGCATATGCGCAAAAGGGCCGAAGAGAATCGAGTCGACACTGCATCTAAATCACTCTTTCTGAAGATCGAGCACCTGCTCCGAAGTCATTGAGCACCTGCTCCTATTTTTAGAAGATGATTTTATAAAGAGGAAGGAATAGCAATAATGAGCTCCACTTGGGTACGTACAACACTCCTATTTATATTCGTGTTTGAGAGACACATGCTTGTAATGTATGTCCCTCTTCATCATCATCTTTAAAAAAAAAAAAAAAAATCGATGATGAAGAGTGGAGAATTTGTAAAATAGAAAAAGTATCTCTATACCCAGCAAGTATACCCAAGGTGGATGATTAGCCGAATGAGACGTTAGAGAGTTTTGGAGAAGAAAGAGTGGTTTAGAGATTGTGGATATCAATGTACTCATTCTCTCTTGCAATTTTGTGCGATATCCTGCATCCTCTACGGAACATCGGGTAACCCTTAAACACTCTAAACATCTTGAACTCCACCTCCAAATGGCCGTAAACCCTTAGCGTCGTCTTCCCTAATAAGGTGCCTTTAGCGAGATCCTCACGCATACTTCGAGTGCGTTGAGTTTGTGTTTGGGAAATGGCTTGGTTGAGAAATGTGTTGAGGTTTTTTTGGTAAAGCTTTGCTATTCGTAATTTGGATTATGTGGTTTGCAGATTGAAGGTTATTTGGTTCACTGAGGATAAAAGAGTTCCCGCTTTTTCAAACCTCTCTCCTTTACTTATTTCTGAATTTGTTTGAGGACAAACAAAGATCTAAGTCCGAGGGAGTTGATATATTAGTATTTTGGTCTCTTTTACGTATTATTTTCTATCTGTTTTCGGTTCTTTCTAGTTCTTCTTGTGTCTTTTCAGGTTTTAGGAGGCTCTTAAGCAAGGATTGAAATCATTGGGGGTCATTGGAGCAAAATGGACGAATCTGGAGAAAAAATGGCGTTTTTCATAACCGAGCACCTGCTCGGTTTGGAGCGAGCACCTGCTCGCCCGAGGACTCAAAGATTTGAATCTCCCTAGAAACCGGACCGATCGATCCAACCACAGGACCAACCGGTCCACACCCGAAGTCCCGAAGCCGAAGCCCCCTAATATCCAGACCGACCAGTCTGGATGAGAAGACCGACCGGTCCACACCCGAAGTCCCAAAGCCGAAGCCCCCTAGAATCTGGACCGACCGGTCCGGATGAGAAGACCGACCGGTCCCAGACACGAAGACTTGCAGATTTTTGAGACGCTCGAAGATGGACCGATCGGTCCGGAACCAGACCGACCGGTCGGTCACCCAGAACCAAGTTGCCCTAATTTTTACTATAAATTAAAGGCAGCCACTTTCCTAAACAGAAGTTCTATTCTGATATTTTTCCATTGCACATTTTTGAGAGGCTGAGACTAATTGGTTCCAAGTTCTTGAGATCTTTCAAGTGTTTTTCATTCCTTGGATTTTGCTTGTAAGATTTGGAGGATCATCCACAACTTTCTATTGAGAAGAATTCTTAAACCCTTATCTCTTTATTTTATCATGATGAATCCTTCTCATTTGATTGCTGCATTTTTTTTCTCCATGGTCGAGTAGTCTCATAGCTAGATTAGGGAATTTCAATGGTGAATTAGGATGATAGTGACTAAGCCAAATATGAATGATATCATTTGTCTTCATCAATTGGGATTCGTATTGCTTAGGCTAATTTGATCACCTAGTCTATGTTCTCAAGTTTAACTTATTCACGACAGTGCTCTAGGTTGCTAGATAAACCATTGATGAGCAATCGGTGTGTAACCAATGACAGTTGATTGTTACCATCGATTGTGAACAAATCGAACCATCTTGTTAATGCTTATCAACATCTCTGAATTCAAACGACAGTTTAGGCATTTAGGGTGTTAGATAAAGATATTGATGCATCACGACAGTGAGGCAATATTACATTTATGTTTGAGTTCTAGACCGCGCTTAATTTGAATCCTGAATAGTTGCTCAGTCCTTAATCCGAAGTCACCGGCGAATGGTCATGATCTAGTGCTTGTTTTATTGAATTTACATCATTTTAATTGCTGTTTCGTTCATTGTTTCATTGCAAACCAACCCCCATTTTGTCTTAGCTTTAAATATAAATTCATAGTTTCATAGAGTAACCTTGGTCTCTGAGGATTCGATACCTAAAATACTACTGCTTTTGTCTGTGCACTTGCGGATTTTATTTGGGTTAAAACTTATTTGTATCAACTGGATATACCATATATGCTCTGAAACCGGGGTGTCATAATCACCCCCACTAACAGATCCAAACGTCCTTGTTGTGCATACCAAGATCGTTACTTCGACAATCTGACTCTTCACAGATGTCAGGGTTCGCTCTGATACCACTTGTAACGCCCCGACCGCCCAATCTATGGGCTCCACGTCCACTCTTGGCCCGTGAGCCTATACTCTCTGACGGTCAGTGCGTTAGTCTAGAAGGCTTGGAAGTCATGTTTACTGACCCTGCAAATCACCACGTGATCTTTTCTCGTGTTTTGACCTCACTTACACGATACTAAAAATCACTTCCCAGTAGGTCACCCATCCTGAAACTATTCCAGCTTAAGCACGCTTAACTCTGGAGTTCTCTCAAGAACTGTGACCGAAAAGATAAGTGCACTTTGGTCATATAGGTAGCCAAATGAATTGATTTGGCTATATATATGACCCGAAACCGGGGTGTCACAGCTTGATTTACCTTACTCTTACACACCCAGACCTATGTTACTCCGTATACATTCTTTCCCACTTTATGCAGAATCCAACCACTGTACATTGGGATGTTGCGCTAAGGTTTTACGGTATTTGAAGGGCACGCCAATACATGGTTTGTTTTATAAAGTTGGTGGTGATTTGAAGCTCTATGGTTTTTGTGATGCTGATTGGGCTGTGTGTTCGCTTATTCATCGTTCTTTGATAGGCTATGTGTTCTTCCTTGGTGGTTCTCCTATATCTTGGAAAACTACAAAAGAAGATACCGTTTCTCTCTCCTCCGTCGAGGCCGAATACAGGTCCATGTCGTGGACAACTAAGGAACTTAGGTGGCTTCATGGACTTCTTCATTTTTTTGGCATCACTCAAGTTGGTCATATACCACTTCATTGTGATAGCAAATCGGATATGCACATCGCCAATAAAAATGTGTTCCATGAATGGACCAAACATATCGAAAAAGACTATCATCATGTTCGCGATTCTATTCAAGCTGCACTACAAAAAAAAGGGAATATTGTGACAGAAAATTGTGACATTTTTTTTTTTCACAATATTGTGACGATTTACATACAAAATTGTGACAAACTTGTTTAGTCATAAATTCGTTAGTATTTGGTCACAATTTTGTGACAGAGTTGAAGGTGGTAACAAGCTTTTGTCACAAATCGTGTCGAATTTGTTACAAAATATGAAAGTCACAAAAAGTGTTACGAACTCGTGACTTAATTTAGTAACCTAATTATACCATTTTGTGACTAAATTTACATCACTTATAGTTACAATTTTTTTGGTGACTATATTGTCACAATTAGTGACTATTTTAGTGGCTTTTCCTCTTGGTAACAAAATCGTGACATTATAGTGACTATTTTTCCACAAAAATAAAATGACACATGAAATTAAAAAGTCTTTTGTAATTCGTTCATGAAAACAACCAAAAAATAGTATAATGACATGATAAAAATAATACTATGACTTTATTAGCTAGTAAATAATATAATAACTAGAAAATAGTATAATAACATAATGAAAAGTACTATTCGGCAGAGAAGACTCGTAAGGATGAGAGCAAGCCAGTGTCCAAAGTTGAGCTACTGGGTGATAAAGTTTTGTTCCAATTTATCGTCCCTGAGGGGACAAGGGTGATAAAGTTTGGTTGTACCTTGTAAATAACATTCTCTATATAGATCATATATATATCTAAGACTATAAATAATTACATCAATAATTTTATAAAATTATTTTTATTTTCTCAATAAGTAAAATAAGTAAAGCAAGCTAAAATCTCAAGATCCTTTTTATATTCATGTCACAAACATTGAAATTTCAATAGCAACTAAAATAATCAAATAATTTCAAATATTAGTTATTTCTATTTCTTGCAATCTCAAAAATTTTATTCAACTAGTACTGATTTATTATTCAAACACTAAAAATTACTCTGAGATTAACAACTCAGCATTTTATGTACGTTTCTCATCAACAAAATTTGGGATTTGTTTTAATTTATTCTATCTCAAAATAAAAATTGTTTCAAAACACGTTTTCTTCTTCGCTTATAATAACCGTTACAGCCACGATCATTACTTTTACTTGTACAAAAAAAATGCCAATAAATTCTAAAATAATTTTCTCAAATCTAATGCTTTACTCCACGATCTCTTTAGAACTGCTCATTTTCCGTGTCGATATGGGCTTGCTTTCTCTGTCAACAAATTCACTTTCTTCTCACTTTGCATCTTTATTTTTAGCAAATGATTAAAATCGAAGAAGAATTGCTTAATTTTAATCATTCGTTGGAATTCGTCGATGGAGTCAAGTTTCTACAACAACTAATATTCATTTTCTTTGTATTATTCATTAGTAAGATGACTTACAAGATCATGTTAGAATCGGAAGGAGAAAAACCAAGATTTCAAGAGTGTAAAAAAGAGTTCAGGAGGCAATCGATAGACAATAATTCTTTTTGAAGCTTACAACTTTCATCATATTGTGCTCTCTTAGAGGTACATGTAATTTTCACTTTGGTGGAGTTAACGGTTTCCTTTTATATGTAACGACTGGTTTCGGGTTTATAAAAGTCGGTTGTTTTCTTTGGATCTTGCAGGTTTGGGAAGATTATTCAGTTGGTAGCTACATTCTTCAAAGGACGGTTACAAACATTAGCTATGTTAACTTCCATTCCTCTTCTTCCTAAGGCTGATGCAGCCATGGTGATGATAGTCACTCATAAGATGTTTGAGGCGATCAAAAGAAATCATTTTATCTACGCTTACGACGACAATGGAAAGGTTTTTGAAGATATCTTAGGAGAAACTAAACTTAAAGACGTGGCATTAGTAGGAGAAAGCGGCATATGTGGAAAATCTATCTGTAAAATCATTTGTTTCTTTAGACCGATTGAAACAAAAACTAGTTAAATAAATAATAATTGAAAACTTGTGACTAAAGTTTATGTTACGTTCATACATTTTTTATCATAATATTTACTACAAACATCACAAATAAAAATAAATTATGACATTTGTAACTAAAACTCAGTGTCACTAGTTATGACGAATTGTGACATTCGTTCGGTAACAATTTGTGACTGCTAGGTGACTATGATATGGTAACAATTTGTGACGAATAAGTGACCATTATTTTGTCACAGTTTGTGGCGTATTTGTTACATTATTTTTCGTCACAAATTGTGTCGCTTTTGTAACTGTTTTTGTATCGTGACAAATAGTGACGATTTATTACCGGTTTGAATCGTCACAAAATTTTGTGACAATTTTGAGACTTTATTGAAATTGTGACCATCCTATTGTGATCTTTCAAAATTCGTATCAATTTTGTAACAATAACAATTTTGTGACGAAATATTTATATATTGTGACAAAATAAATAGTAACAATATAGCCATTTTTTAGTAGTGCTGGTTTCCTAAAGCCACATTTTGTTCGTACAAATGAACATGTCGCTGATATATTTACTAAAGCTTTGGGGAGTGACCAATTTTGTTTTTTGTTAAGCAAGTTGGGCATTTCCGATTTGCATGCTTCAACTTGAAAGGGAGTATTGGGCTAGGTATTTTTTAGCCTAGGTCTATTAGTTTAGTTTGTGATTTAACCGACATACCATATACTATATATATGTCAATACTGGGAGGTCGCTTTGTCGGATACTGTACAGATGGGTGAACGGATAATTTGGATGAATACCAAGTGGTGAAATGAAGTTGTTGAGGACTCCGTGGCTGGATAAGATCATGGACTGGTATCGGAAGATCTTCTGTTTAAGGCGGTTATGGAGTTCTCCATTTTTGATAAGCTCCTTTGTATCTTCGGGAATGTTGCTTTCGAAATCGTAGAGAGATTTTGTCGAGGAACTGGAGCCTTGGTAGCTCATGATGGCGGAGATTGGTATTACTGGTTTGCGACTTAACATATCGACTAAAATATTCTCCTTGCCCTTTAAATAGGCAGAGTCGAAGTCATATTTTGAAAACCATTCACTCCAACGAAGTAGCTGCTGATGTGGCACCATCTTTTGGTTGAATTGTAGCATCTTTGGAAAGGATGACATATCCATCTCAATCTTGAATCTATGTCCTATCAAATAGAACTCGAATCTTTCAATAGCCTTTTTGACCGCCAGAATTGCTTTGAACGTAGAGTGATAATGCATTTCTGACTCCTTGAAACGTCCACTCTTGTAGGCACATATGTGTCTTTTCCCATCAATCTCTTCGAACAGTATTGCTCCCCAGTATTTGTCGCTTGCGTCGGTTTGCACTATTCTTTTGCCGACAGAGGGAATCTTCAAGGGTGGTAGCCTTTGAATTTCTAGCTTTAACTTTTTTACTGCTTCACTTTGTCGTGTACTCCACTATGGAGGATTCTTTTGCAACAGTTTTCTGAGTGGCTGTGTCAGCTGGGACAGCTTTGGAATAAATTCGCTGACGTAATTGATTACGCCAAGAAATTGTTGCACTTGTCTTCTTGTGAGATTATCATCGGGGAATGCGAGTAGTTCTGTAGCCAGATGTGGTTGTGGTGTAAATTTCCCTTCTGCAATTTTGACTCCAAGGAACTCAATCTCCATTTTTGCTATGGTCATCTTTTTCGCTGCAAGCATGATTCCATACTGTTGGACTAAGTCATGGAACTGTTTCAGAACCTTGGCATGATCTTCAGCATCTTTAGAAAATAGTAGGATGTCATCGATGTAGATTAATGCCGTATTGACTAATGGTTGGAATATCCGTTCGCCCATCTGTAAAGTTTCATTTTCTAATAAAAAGTTTCTCTCTCTAAAATCATGTCTCTCTAAATTCTCTCTAAGTTTTCTAGATCTCAACATCTTCATAAGCTTTGTATTCTTTCCTCCAAAACACAAGTAGCGATCGAAGTACTCGAGATTTTGGGATAGACCCAGAAGAGTTTCCGGTCTAAACAACAAGGCTCTGCCAATACGGTGGTCGTGAAGGGGTATCTCTAACAGTGGATTGAGCCATGACTGATGAGTTAGTGCCTACGATGCTCTCCTTTACCTGAGACCCTTTCGCGGCTGTCAACACGGCTTAGCCAATACGTTTAGATCTGTGAAGTCTCTCCTCCGCCTATCCTAATAAGAGGCGGAACAATTCCGCTCGCTATTCTGACATCACCAAATTATGTTTTTATCCTTATAACAAATGGGATCTCGCCCAAATTATTGGTAGAACATTTTCAATTTTTTATATTAATTGTACATTTAATATGGTAAAATAGTTTTCAAATATAGACCATGATTTATATATAGTTTAAAAAAAATATTTCAGACCGCTCCACTCGCACATGCTAAAAGATGGTCTACATAACAAAGAGGTGAGACGATAAGGAGTTTCGGACATAAGTTTCTTTTCCCTCGAAAGAAATTCGCCTTGACATTGATCGAGTACTTAGACGTGCGTATACAAACTCTTAGCCAGTTGAGGAAGGTTGATAGAACGTCACTAATTTGGAGACAATCAATGAACACAAGCCCCTAGTTTTGTTATACAGCGCATTACATACCTTTTTTTTTTATAAACAAAATGAAATTGTTACATGCATGTGATGATCTTCAAATTAATGGTGATAATGATTGAATGTTTAATAAGTCGTGTTTGTCACCAGTGGTTGTGGTAGTGAAAAAGAGATCCATGATTACACAAGAACTAACTTTTAACCAACCGCATACACTACACCACTTCCATAATCCACCAACCCCATAATTGCCTAATTGGATTACATTGTCTCAACAATCATTGCACACCCATATCTCTAAATCGTTTAATAATTTTCATTTTTACGTGTTTGTTGTACACAAACTAATTTAGTGATCACCGTTATTGGACTACGTTCAGTAATCTATTTTTGGTGGAGGCATCATCTCTTTATCTACTGCATAAGTGATTAGCATTTGTTCATTCCAAAAAAAAATCTTAAATTTGTGTCTATAGTCTCTATATATGAATATGCAAATGGTCTTACATTAATTAAAGAGTATGTAGAGGAATATATAATTTATAATTATTCATTGGCCCCTCACTTTCCTATAATATAATAGAGATGGAGCAAGGAGCATACTACTACTTCTTTCAACCCCACACCTCACTTTCATCTCTCGGTCATCTCAATCTTACCTTAATAATTGTCTATGTTCTTAAATGCTCTAAGACCGACCATTTCGTTCTCTCTTCGAATTGTATTTTTTTCCCACTTTACATCATATCCCAAATCTTAATATAATATCTTCAAAATACGCGTAGGTCGGTAGGGATGGGCAATGGTCTTTGTTCCGTATGTCCACACTACCTTGGCACATCTTTTGGACCTTTGTATGTTTCATCCTCTCCATGCTTAGTCAAGTTTCGAAACCATTTTACATTCTTACATTTACTTTTGTGATTGTATGTGTGTTTTTTTAATCAACAACATGCACTATGCATATTTGAGTTTGGATGATGATTCATCGATAACACTAATATAATCATTAAACTCAATGTCATGATTGTGTTTACTTAAAAAGTGTTTTTGCCAAATCATAACAAGTTAAAAACTTTAAGAAAAACTATGTCAATAATAATGATGTGGCTTATTAAGCTCAAATAGAGTAAAAATAGATTAATTTCCGATTTTGCATTTCACTAAATATATACAAAACGTTATTTTTCTTGGTTTGTTCATAACATCTTGTTTTATTATGTGTCATATTACTTTTATTTTATGTTGATATCTATCTTAATATTAAATTCAAAAACACAAACCCTAATATCCCTTAAATATATTAGACGCAACATATCATACTTAAATCGTAGTACTCAATTTGTGTCGAAAGATTTATCATTCCACCTAAAAATTCCTATCCAAAACCATTAGATAAAACATGCAAATGATTAAGACCATCTCCAATGTATTTTTCTATTTTAGAGTCAAAAATAGAGAAAATTTTAGACCATCTCCAAATTATACTTTATTTTTTTCCAATGTATCTCTATTTTAGATAAAAACATGCAAATGATTAAGACCATCTCCAATGTATTTTTCTATTCTAGAGTCAAAAATAGAGAAAATTTTAGACCATCTCCAAATTATACTTTATTTTTTTCCAATGTATCTCTATTTTGGAGGAATTTTTATTTCCCCCCCCCCCCCCCCTCAAAAATAGCAATTTTGCATTTTTGTCGCTATCCTATATATTATTTGAGAAGCATTTTTGGAGCACTTTGCTTAGGTGTCATCACCACAATTTTTCTCCCCTTTATTTTTATTTATTTATTTCATTCTCTTATACTCATTACCAAACACATTTAATTCCAAATATACTTATTTTGATTACTATAACTCTAATTGCCAAACACATTGAATCTTCCTAAATTTGCTAAAATTAAAATATTTTGAAATTTTCAACTTGCCAAGTTTAAAATATTTCAAAATTATAGATTTAAATCATAGAACTAAATGTGAACAAAAATTTAACATATATACCAAAAAAATTGGTTTAAAATAAAATAAAACTATTAATTATCTTTTGAAAATATATGAGCATGTAAAAATATGTTTTTACATGTGTTGTTTTGTTTGACAAGTAGATGTTTTTAATTTTTCATAAATGCACCTTCGTACAAGTAAAAATATAAGTATTAATGAAATTTGTTGGTTTAATTATTTCACGGATGGAATACATTTGTATGCAAAATAATTTCAAAATTCAAATATATAAATTAGGTTTTAGGTTATGTATAATTATTCTTCATAATCTTTTTTTTAACTAAAACTATTGATTTTATTCGATAATCATTTTATCCCGCGTATAACGCGGGTAATTTTTTAGTTCGTATTTATAGAAAAATGCTATAATTTTCTCTATTTTAGAGATAGAAATAGAAATCTGTTGGAATAAATTTTACTCTAAAATAGAGTTAAAAGAGAAAAAAAAGATGAGTTGGAGAGACCCTAACAAGAAGTACTAGTAATTTTAGGGATAGTCCCTAGGGCTAGTCACGGGTTACCACTAATCTCTAGGTAAAATGATTTCAACTCTTCACCTAGAATTGTAGTAATCATTTATTAGAGTCTGTAATTTTGAATTAATGTAAAGTTTGTTTTTTTTGTCCTTTTCAGACCCCTGGTTGCTTTAAAAGCAACAAATAGAAGCCAACAACAAATCAATGTATCTACAGAGAGCTCACTAAAATAAAAAAAAATCAAATTTTGGGTATAAAGATGAGTTTTTTAGGAGTCGGAGTCAGTCCCGGTCCCGGAAACGTCGCCGGAACCAAAATGAAGCTGTTCGACCGAAAAGTGAGACTCACGGAGTTGATTCTGAGGTGTTTGGTTTGTGTTCTCGCTCTCGTCTCTGCGATTCTCATTGCTACAGATGTCCAAGTTAGAGAAATTTTCACAATCCAGAAGAAAGCTAAGTACACCGACATGAAGGCACTTGTGTAAGCTCATGAAAAAACCCTTAAAATTAATAAATTTTCTTCCAAAATTCAAAATTTTGTGCAAAGTTCGCAACTTTAGAGATTGTGTTGTTTCTCTGAGCTCAGGTTATTGGTGGTGGTCAATGGTATAGCTGCGGCTTATTCTTTGGTCCAAGCGGTTCGTTGCGTGGTGGGTTTGATGAAAGGACACGTTTTGTTCAGTAAGCCTCTGGCTTGGGCCATTTTCTTTGGTGATCAGGTGAGTTCTGTTTTTACTTTTTTCCCTCATCAAGTGTTCTTACTCTCTCTGTTCTTGCTTGGTTCGGTTAAATGTTAAAGTCCTAAGTTTGTTGTGAATTTGTGAGTCATTGAATATTCAAGACGATATGAAAAGTTGGTGTTTGAGCTGTTGAGAAGTGTACTATGGTTTATATTTTGTTTGGTATGGTAATAAAGAGTTTACTGGGTTTTAGGTTAGGATCTTTCAGATTTGGTCTTAAAGTAGTAAAATTCAATGAGTGTACATCTACCAAAAGTTATGAGAGCTCATTTGGTAGATTAGTTGAAGAAAAAAAACGCGGTCTTCATTAATGTGAACGATTCGATCAAGAATTGTAATGAGTCTTTGTATAGAAACCTTTGAGTTTTATGAGTAGCATTGTAAATGACCTTGTTATGTATGTATAAGCAGGCAGTAGCCTACTTATGTGTGGCGGCCATTGCAGCAGCGGCGCAATCTGCGGCCTTTGCGAAGCTGGGTGAGCCAGTGCTTCAGTGGATGAAGATATGTAATATGTATGGGAAGTTTTGCAACCAAGTTGGTGAAGGAATTGGTAGCGCGTTGTTTGCTAGCATTGGAATGGTTATGATCTCTTGCATTTCGGCTTTCGGTCTCTTTCGTTTGTATGGTGGAAGCAAAACAAGGCAAAGCTCACGGTGGTGAAGAGGCCTGTACAGGCCTTGAACCAAACCTTGTTTGTGGAACGGCATGTGTTAGTTCTCTGTCACAATGTGTATACCGAGACTATATATTATTATTTATTACTATCCTATCATTATCATTTGCACTATATAATCACTAAAGTTTAAGTATACCAAGTCTAATTGCTAGTACTATCTTATAATCTCAGCTGCAATTAATTATTTTAATTCTCAAACTAACCATTGTGCTTCAATAACTACTTATGAAAATTTGAGACATTGTTGTACATATTTACCAAATTGATACTGTGTTAGTAATCAAGATCATCTTTTTCCCAAAGCTGCATCATGTAATAGGCAAAGCCATCATCATCATCATCCATATTAACAGCTTTCCCTATTACTGGCCGCCTATTGCATCTCGTATTATCTTCATCATCACTTGCCTTGAACTGTTGGTTGTACTTAGTTTTAGAGCTTGTACCATTACCATCCATCTATGATATACCACATCCTTTTATCTTCTAGAACGAAAAGCCACAAGTTTCTGTGTGAAAACCATATCTTGAGCACGAGCAAGGAGAAGACTCAAATACTACATCTAAGGCTTGGCAAGAAAACTCAAATTCCACATTTTTGTCTTCCAAATGATCGACTTCTGTTAGAGGGAATGTTAGGTATGGGCTGGGGACTGACCCAATAAGGATACATGAGCCTATGATTATAAGCTCTAGACGAGAATCTCATTAAGACACGTCACACTAAAGGATAAGAGTATCCCAACAATAAAGTAGCAGAGGTGGTGGAGAGGCTCTACAAAGAGAATCAGTCCGTTACGCGTAAGGACTATCAACTAGTTTGATCATTTTGTGAGAGAGAGGAGAGTCGGGCCTCCTAAATGTCCCTTTGTATCTGTTACTTTTGAATGTTTTTGTAGTTATTTGAGGAACAAGTTTGCATTTCTATTGATTCTTGAGTTTAGGATTATAAATCCTAGCAGGGAATCCAAAGTGGAACATAACTAGATGATCCATTCCGTTCAAGTTCATTTCGACATGACCCTCATGCACACGGGTTTAGCCATTGATGTCCTAACATACCTTGATCTCTGACTGACTAAACATGGAATGATCCTCAAGGTCTAAAGAAGGAGTTGGAGGTTCAAGTATAATGCAAGCCAAAAGTTCCACATATTCTTCAACATGAGAGCTCTGAGTTAAAGGAACTGTTAGGGAACTTCCAGAAGCTCGACGCGTGAAATACTTGGGCAATTCTTCACCAGGTAACACCGCATACTCGAAGTCTGATTGTAGAATGAGTTCTTGTGCTTCTTGATCCAAATTGAAACAATTATCAAATTTGAGACAAATCATATGATCAAAAGTGATGCATCCTACGACAGTTGCATCAATGAACGTGGTGACTCCTTTGCAGTTTGAAAAATCCATTTCATTGAGGCGTTTCAAATTAAAAAGGTTTGCAGAGATGTTTTCAGCATCTTGCAAGCACACATTGTTAGTGAAGTGAGTCCAGAGATAGTCTCAATCCAAGAAGGAACCACTTCAATGGCAGTATTGTCAAGACCGAGATTTAAAAGGCTCGTTGAAAGCTGAAGAAAACTTGTCAACAATGAGCATCCACTAAGATTGAGATAATTGAGAGAAACCAAGTTGATGTTGGTTGGAAGAAGCTCGAGACTTGTGCATTCTCTCATATCTAACTGTACTAGTTTATTGAGATTGCTTATTGAAGAAGGTATTATCACCAAACTTGTGCAATTATTGAGATCCAGACTCTCGAGATTGGTGGCCTTTGAGAGGTCAGGAAATTCCTCAAGTTTTTAGATCTTGATATATCCAACTTCACAAAACTTCCAAGAGACTGAAACCAAGAAAACCAATGCATGCATTAGCTATACAAAATGTGTTACAATTGTACTTTAATGTTATGGACTTTGTGGTTTCAAAAAAAAATCTCTCATACACTACAAGAATTGTTGAAATTAGCGAAGGACTGGCGAAGACATTTCCGTAGCCACAGAAATTAGCGACGCAAATAGCAACAGATGGCGACAGAACAACAAATGTGTACTTTTGTAGCTAATTTGTGGCGATTCTGTAGCGATCCGTAGCTATCTAGCTAGGGATGGAATCAGTAGCCGTTCTGTAGCGAAATAGCTACGATCATCATGAAGCTAATTAATTATGTTATCTTATACTTGCATTACTTTTAGCCATTTTTTGAGTGATGCCCATCAAAAAGAAAGTATTTTAACCACAAAAGTCATAGAATACAAATTTTATATGAAGAATGCAACTTAGCCAAAGAAACTCATCCAACTACAAATATTTTAACTAAGTTGATTCGATGTTGTATTAGATACATATCTCCACAAATTGTCCAACCAAGAACGATAAATATGTGCAAATATCATTCAACTATTTTTTAAATTAAATATTCAAATCTCAAATCTAAAACTCAAATCTCAAATCTTAGATTATGAATAATTTAACCCTTAAAATCTACACTTAACATAATGTTTAAAGATTACATATGTTTTACAGAAAAAAATATAATATTTTTAAAAAGTTGAAAACTAAACATAATAGACACAAGTTTGACTATGAATATAAAGAGGAGAGATGTTTTGTGGTTTGGGGTTTCAACACTTTGAATATTGGTATATTTCAACACTTTAATTATGCCGGGAAATTTCCCACCCAATTAAATCAAAAGTTTTGATAGCCACCAATTTATTTCAGATAGTTTTCGGTGATTAATGGAGAAATAAAAAAATAGAAAACAAATCTAAACCTAAATCTCTTTTACATTACATTTTCTCCCCCTTCACTTTCGCAGCCGTCTCCTTCTCCCTCTCTCACACAAAAGATTCTCTCGTTTGCTTCTTCTCCTTTTCTTTGATTCCACTTCCTCTCATTCTCTGTCTCACCGTCTCATACTGATTTCGTGTTACAGCTTCGTTTTTTTTTAATTTCCTAGGATGACTCCACCTAGATCTATTCATGTTTGTTACTGAGGCCTCTAACGGAATGAGCTGGAGAAAGGGAATATCATGGAGAAATCTTGGAGGTGAGGGGAAAGAACTATAACGTCTTCTAATAGGGGAAATCGTTGTCGGTCAAATAGGAGACATGAATTCAAGGAGAAGAACCAGCGGCATTTCTTCCGTCGCCGTTGCCATTTTACTTGCCGTCGTCTTCCCCGGTCACGTTTGTCACCTGTCGCATTTTACTGGAATCGAAAATTTCCGGTAAGCATCTTCCTTTCTTATTACGCATTCCTTGATTCCTTCTGGATTGGAAAAATCGGCCGATTACACTGAAATTGGTCAGCTTAGGTCTAGAATTCGTATGCGTGTGCTTTCCTCTTAAGATGTAGCATTACTCCGATTAGGAAATCTCGGATTTGATCAGGAATTAGGAAAAATAAGCTTCGATCGGTTTATTGACTCAGAATTAAGAGGAATCGGATCTGATTTGTAATAGTTTTTGAGGTTGATCAGTTATTCATTCTTGAACACAAAATCAATAGGTTATATATTTGTGATTTTCAATTTTGTAAGTAAACATTTTATGAAATGGTAGTGTATTTGCTACATGTTTGATGAGATGGTTTTTGTTTCTTGCAGATTCTGAAAAATGAATTTCTTTAACTGGGCAGCATCGATATGCAGAAGAGTTAGCTTGAGGGAACTAATCACTGAAGTTCCTGCTTACAGTGGCAGTAGCCTTTCCGGTATAATACCTATTTAGCGGTTTTTGGAATCTTTGTGTGTGTTTGATGATCTTCTCTGGTTAACGCATTTGGTGTTGTTGTTCTTGTTTTGATGTTAAAGATGATTCTTCGAGCGGGTTGAGTTTGGTGTTAAAGCGTTGGGCTACAAAGAAAACCGCTAGTTCCACAAACCGCGGGTAAGACATGAATTCAAAATTTTAGATCTGAGATTTTCTTACTCTTGTAGGTAAGAGAATTCAGATTTGTGACCTTCAAGGATGAGAAATCCATGAGGGCTGCTATTGAAGAGATGAACAGAACCGAAGCTTGAGGAGGCTCAGTCAAGAAAATCGGTGGGGTTGGTGGTGGTGGCTGTGACTACAGCGGCGGTGGTGGCCTTTACCGAAGCGGCGGTGGTTTAGATACGAGATATAGAGAATAGGTTGATTTTGTATTAAAATTATTTTCGTTTTATTTTGTATTACAAAATGATATTATAAATAAAACTCTTTCATTTATTTTATCTGGCAAATTTTTTTTTAATTTTTTTTGTTTTTTATTTAGCTATGAAAATTCAATTGCCAAATTTGTCACTAATGAGCTAAGGAATTAGTCGTAGCCAAGATGTTGCTATTTGCTACAGAATATACTCTAGCTAATCCATCGCCAATTAGCTAGAGATTTGCTACAAATAAAATTTAGAGTCGAAGCTGAGGCGAGAGAACTTATCTATCGCCTTCCGTCGCCTTTCTAATTTTAGCAACAGATTTTGTTCAATAGCTACGAAATAATCTTTAGCTATTCCACTAAATTCTTGTAGTGATATGGGGTTAACATTGCATTGTGCCTAATTAAGAACTCTCCCATACTTTATAGGAAGAAAAGAATTTCCGAAGGTAATAGACACTAAAAAGTCATATAAATTAAGATTTAGATTCGAATTTTGAGGTTTATAAACCAAAAACTCGAACTATTGTTGCATAACACCATCCTTTTTTAAATTAAATTATAACAGTTTTAAAAGTGAAATCGCTCTTCAAACACAAAAACAAAAAGATCATTCAAAATGTGGAAGTTAAAAATAATACACGAGGTCTTTTGGTTTAATATTGTATTTTTATTAGTATTATTTTTTATTACAAATTATTTTTAGGAATTTTAAAATTTTGTATCATTTTTGTAATATTTTTTTTAATTGATAATTTTGTAAAAGCTGTTCACAAAAGAAGAGAGCTAATTTAAGTTTGTTAAATATATATATATACCTGGACTCCTTTCCATAGCTTCTCAATCTTGGTACCTCTCATCCTTAATTCAACAAGATTTTTTGGACAAAACTTAGAAGGCATACATCTCATCGGATAACCATTCCAACATAGTTTAGTGAGTCCACATATATTCTCAATCCAAAAACAATCTTCTTCTCCTTGTAACTCAATGTCATTTAGAAACAACATTTTAAGGTTCTTTGAAATCCGAGGAAATTTTTTCAACATTGAGCTATCATTGAGATTTAGGTATTCGAGGTATTCAAAATTAATATAATTTGGCAGAACCTCGAGTCCTTAGCAAACTGTGCATTTGTACAATGCTGGATGATGGTATTATACGTATCATGGACTTAGCACTCAATATATTGAGCCCAGTGTTAACATTATCTCCGAGCATGTTTTTGATATTATCAACTTCCTCACCGTTGAATAAACATGTAATGTGAAGGAATATAGCTTGTTCTTTTCTATCTAGCCCATCATAACTAATTCTTAGTGCTTTCTCAATATTACCATCTAGATCATTCCGAAGTCTAGGTAACATCTCCACCCACTCCTCCTTGTCCTTCCCACTCAAAGACGAACCCAAGATACTGAGACCTAGAGGAAGATTACCAGAAAGTTTTGTAACTTCAACTACAAGCTCCATAAAACCTTGAGGTGGAGAATTTTGTCCAAAAGCAGATCGAGAAAACATTTGAAGAGCCAAATTATCAGATGGAAACTCCACCTCATAAACAAGGTCAATCTTATGAGACTTGAGAAGTGATCTATCTTGAGTGATCACAATAACTCTACTCCCAAGTCCAAACCAGCGAGTTTGTCCCACCAAAGTTCTTAGTAGCTCTAAATTATCCACTTCATCAAGAACTATATGAACCTTTTTTTGGTTTAGCCTTTGTTTCACCGCGCCTAATTCATATAACTTTATGTCTTTTTGACCTAGAATCTCTGATAGAAATTGTTCTTCCCAAAACAATTTTATGCCATTGTCGACCTTGTCGGTTCTCTTATAAACTACGAAAGTGCAATGGTGGAAATGGCTAGAGAGTTGACTGAATAAAGCTCTTCCTATGGTACTCTTACCAATTCCTGAAGGTCCCACAATCCCTACCATTCTAGCTTCTTCAGATCCCAAGCACAACATTGAGTTTATCTTCTCCAGCCATATTTGCTACCTCATTTAGAACTTGTATCCTCTTTGCATGTCTCTTCAAAGGCTTTACCAAACTCTACGGTCTGTTTTCTAATGTCAGAAGGATCAACATCGTAGAAAACATGAATCACCATTTAATCCAACTTTTTGCAGCACTTTTGGATCTCAACCAGCTCGTTGACGCACCAACTGGAAGAAGCATAGTTCTTAGAGAACACCACAATTGAAATCATTGATTCTCTTACTGCCAACACGAGTTCCGGGGCGATTGAGCGGCTTCTCTCTATCCCATGGTCTATGAATGTATTAATTAGTTTTTTCTCAAGATCTTTGAGAAGATGACTTAGGAATGTATTACGAACATCTTCCCCGCTAAAGCTCGGGAAAACATCGTATTTTCGGTTGCTAGAAGAAGCCACGAGAGCAAATACAATTTGAGAAAACAATTATTGGAGATTTTCACTGTTTATAATATAGTAAGCTATTAATTTGTTTTCTCTTAAACCCCAAATAATAAATTCTACTTCAAAAACTATATCCTAAATATAAAATAGTTAACCCATACCCCAAAAATATAAAAGTTAAGTTAAAAAAAGATGACATTCTTGCAAAGATTTTGAAACGATGACATAACTGTAAAGTGACATTCCAAGAGTGACATATCATGAAAATTCTTAATTATTTTTGATATCTAGTACAAAAATTTTATTGAAAAATAATTTGATATTGTGTGTAAGATGATATAGATCATTTTGATATTACTTATATTTTTAGTTACCAAATAAATTATAAACTTTTATTTGATGTTTGAAATATTTTTCAATTACCAAATAAATTACAATGATAATTTTGAGTTGTGTTTGTAGAGATGAAAAAACAATAAATTGTAGGAAATGTTTATGTTATATAAATGGATGAATAATCTTTAAGAGGAAATTAGATAGTTGCAAAGTTTCAATCTTCTCAAAAAGAATTTTAATCTAAAGATAAAAAATCTATATAATAATTTCTCTTAAATTATTTTATTATTTTTGAATTTTCTTGTGTTAGAAATTAAATTTTCTTTAAAAATACGTATATTTGTTTATATAAATTTTCATCAAAAGGAGATGTCATTAACCCACTAAATCATAATATTTATATCAAAATTAATTTGTTATTTTGACCACTAAAATTTTCATTAGCCCACTAATCAAAATACTTATATCAAAATGGATTTGTTATTTAGCCTACTAAAATTTTCGCATTGTCACATTTTAGGGGATGCCATGTCATATTAAAATTGTGAAACTGAATGAGAGGATGACATGTAAGATTCTTAGGAGAAATCACCTCCCTAATAATATATAGGGAATTTGATTAATAGTATGTGTAAATAAATCAAGAAAGGAAAATAATTGTTACTTAAAGACAAAATTAAAAGATTTCAAGATATAATTAAACATCTCTTGTAATATGAGTTTTTATTTTAGAAATGTAAGAACATCATGTTTTATGTGATGATTGATGTAAACAACTTATTATCTGTTTAGGATACAAACATATTTTCCATTATGAGAATAATTGCAATTACATTTAGAGTATAGTTTAGTTATGTTTGCCAGAACTTCCGGAGCTAACCATCACTTTTTCTCTAATCTCTGGACCAGGATGAGAATATCCATGCGATAAAACGACACTGTTCTCAACGCTAATCTCTTTTTCCTGCATTAGAAATCAATTTCTTATGTATTTACTTTCTAATATTACTACGACGAATAAAATAGTATAAACAAAAAACTACATCAAATTCTGATGTTATAAATATCATAAACTATAACTCAATTTCATTTTGGGAACAATATAATTGATTTTCTTGCTTTTGTGTTTGTTTTAGAGTTTATATGTTTAAATTATTCGAAAAAAAAATAATTATTGACGAAATGACCTACCGTTTGATTTAAAAGACTCTGAGACATGGGAGGAGAATAGGCAAGAGGCTTCAAGGTGGCTTTAAAGTTTTCTTCTTCGCTTCCTATATTTAATTTCTCCATTTAAACTCTTTTATGAATTTAAATCTTAAACAAAGAGATCTATATATATATATGATTGTGTTGTATGACACATAAGTGTTGGACAACAAAAAACTATGATTTTACTAATTTAGGGCAGGATTTTCACAACAACAAAACTATGATTTTACTAATTTAAGGCAGGTTTGTTTGATAAACTAATCAGAAACAACGACTTACAGTTCTCTTTCAAAAACAAAAAAAAAACAACGACTTACTGTTGTATGTCAAATAAGTATTGGACAAATGTTGTTTTTTGAGAGGTGAAGTATTTTTTTTTTTTTGACCAACACGTTTTTGCTTTTTTCTTTAAATTCAGTGCGATTGTCTAACAATTAATTTCCTTTAACAATTTACGTAATCAGCGTTATTTGTTTTATTTTCTTGTGACTAATAAGCTTTTATTTCATGTAAATCAAAGGAAACAAAATAGGGAGAATTTCAACAATGCCACTGTTAAAAAGTTTTTTCTTAACTTTGCCACTATGACAACCACTCTTGCAATACATGCCGTCTTTTACATAAAAAAATTCTTTCTCTCACAGTTTCTTCTTCCTTTTTTTTTTCTTCTACCTCTTTCTCTTTTTTCTCTAAAAAATAGAGGTGAAGAAGAAGAAGAAGATATCTATATCTCTCTCTTTCTCTCACTTTTATATTCGTATTTAGATCATCTAGATCTAGATTCAAATTTTATCATTTTTTATAGATCTAGTTTTTGAGTTTTTTTTTTTTGAAGAAGAATCTCTCTCATATTCAGATCTAGATATAGATCTAGATCCGAATTTCATCATTTGTTTATAGATCTAGTTTGTGATTCTTTCTAATCCACTTGAGTTTTGATTCGATTTGTACAACAAATCTCCGTTTTTGATTCAATTTGGGTTATAAATCATAGTTTTTGATTCAATTTAGGTTGATTTCCTCTAAAAATCTGGGTTTTGTTTCGTTTTAGTTGATTTTGTCCTTAAGTTTGATAAAAAAAAATCTGGATTGATTTTTAAAGCAAATTATGCGAGTTTATAAAGCAAATTATAAGGTTATAATCTCATTTTAAAACTCTTATTATCTGCTTTAAAAATCTTATCAACTGTTTTAATAAATTTTTCACGTCGTTATAGTGTTTTGAAACAGATTATAAGATTTTTAAAGGCTTTTTAGGGTTGTAGAAAATCTTATAATCTTCTTTAAAAACTCTTATAATTTGCTTTAAAACTCTTATAATCTACTTTAAAAACCTTATCATCAGTTTTAAAAAAAGTTTTCACGTCGTTATAATGTTTTTTAAACAGATTATAAGGTTTTTTAATGGTTTCTAGGGTTTTAAAAAACCTTATAATATCATTTAAAAACTTTATAATCTGTTTTAAAAACTTTATAATGTGCTTTAAAATCCCTTAAAACCTTATAAAATAGTTAATCAAAACCCAAACCCTAAACCATTTCTCCCAAAACTATACACTAAATGTGAAATAGTTAACCCAAACCTAAAATTTTTGAAAACATTTGTGTGTTTGCGTGTTTGTTTACATTTCTTTTTCTTGAGAACATTATTCTTCTTCTTGTTGTTGTTCTTCTTTTCAATCCATGAGATCTTTTTTTTTGTTTTATAATTTTTTTTCTAAAATTCTTGTATTTTAATCTGATTATGTGAAAGAGATGCGATTTAGTGCAGAGAAAAAGAAAGAAACAAGATCAAAGGAAGAAAAAATAGAAATTTGTAAAAAGAAAAACCTAAAAAAAAAATCTGAAAAAGTTAAGTTAAAAAAAAGTGGCATATCTTGCAAATATTTTTAAAATGTGGCATTTGTGTAAAGTGACATGTAAAGCGGCATGTATAACATTTCTCAACAAAATAAGATGTCTCAAAGATAAACATCTCTCTCCGCCAAACTTGAATTAATAGTGGAGTATATTGACAAGCAATAAAATATATATTCCAACAATTTCGCATAAACAAAATAATGATAATTTTTAGGATATTTGAATTTAAATAAGAACTCTTGTTTTGATTCAGATATATTGTTTTTAAATAACCACGTTTTGAATATTCGTGGATGTTTGGACTATAATGTAATCATGAGTTTTTATTTTATTTTTACATATACTCATTTAGTTGACCAACCTATAGAATTTGTAACTACTCCATCTCCTTTCTCTCTCTCTCTCTAAAAACATAGAAGAAAGCAGATCTAGATCTTCAGTTGCCCGACATCGGCTTCTTGTCAGCGTCGTGGTTATAGTTGTAAATACTTCTAGCTAATGTCTTTTGTCTGTAAGATAGTGTCATCTTCTCCAATCTTTGATCAGTTTGTTTTTTCCGGCACACCGGATATTTTTTCTGGTGGATCTTTTGTTGTAAAATTTATCGCTTAGTCGGATTTCTTTTTCCGCTTAGACGGAATTCTTTTTCCAATTGCAATCGGATTTAATTTCCGACTAGTTCGGATTTTATTTGCGCTTAATCTCTTTTGTAGATTCCGGTTTCTTTTTTCAGGTTTGAAGATGAGGCCATGAATCTATGTTGCGGATTTGTGGCTTTTCTTCTCTAATTTTGGTGTCATCCTTCCTGGCCAGGAGTTTTTGCTCCCCATAATCCTAATATCGAAGCCTGAAGCTTGGGCGATGGGTGTTTGGCCAAGTGTTTGTGATGATCGGTGGAGAATATGAGGAGGTGATCGGCTAGAAGTTGCGGCATGAAGAGTTTATCAAAGATTTGCAGGTCTTCGAGTTGTATTCAACTGCTCGGCGGTGGTGCTTGATGGTACCGGAGGTGTCTCTTCCGGCGTCGGCTATCATTGATTCAACCATAGATAAACACGTAGGCATACACGTATTGTGCATTCGTGAATCGTTATTAGTAACGATATATCATTAGGAGGGTTGTATGGGCCTTGTAATATCTCTGTACCGGCCATTTGGGCCTTCAATCCATATATTATTCTTGCCGATAAAAAAAAAACCCTTAGAATTTGTTGCCTTTAACAATTATATGGATGACATTTCGAATTAGAAAATTCTCTCTTAATATCTTATCTACTAATCACCAAAGCCTCTTAACTTCTCCGTTGTTCTCCGCCGCCGGTGACCGGCCTCACGGTCGGCACCGTGCATCTTTGTTATATTTAATTTGTTTATCCTTTCCTAATTTTTTCTATCAATTAATGGAATTTCTTCTCCATAAGTTTTATGAGTTGGGAATTTTGAACCCAATTTATCACTGAAGCATTGTTTCTTCGCCTTTCTTTCACCAAGTCTATTGGTGGTTGAATTGACTATGTTTTCCTCATGCGGCAAAAGAGATGGGTTCATGATGTTGATGATGCTTGGTTTCTTGAAGGAGAGGATATGCGTGGTCGTCCACATGGTTTGGCTTGTTTGTAACTTTGATGTTCACAGTAGTCATGATATCATCATCGAACGGATTGGAAAATGGGATCTTTTGGTGTATATGGATATCTCATTCCAATACACTATTTCATACGATTCTTCCGGTGTTTGGCTACTGTTAATGGTGTCAGTTCGTATATATAACCGTTTTTTTCGCTTTCTCTTCATAGTCGAGCCCCTTTCCGATGAAGACTTTGGCTATGGTGTTTTGGTCGGTGAATGTGTTCCTCTATTGTTGAATCTGTCCAAGTTGATCCTAGGATTTCATGTTTGGAATCAACGATTTTCATGGAGTACGACATGGAATACAAACACTTGTAAAGTTTGCTTATGTTAAAGAGAAAGCAATGACTTCACAGATGGATATGGATTCAAAGAAGAATTTATCGAATTCTCATCGCAAATTGGGTAGAGTGATGGATCTCAATGTCAATTTGCGGAAGTACCAAAGGGTGCAATGTTATATTTCTTTACGACATCAAATTCCCTTGGTTAATTGTAACCGTTTTTTCTCTCATGGTAGAGCGTTATTTCTCCGGCGACGATATCGTCTCCGATGTGATAGTTTAAAATCGTCAATCGAAGAATGGTTCCCTAGTTTAGAAGATATTGACAAATCATCTTTGAAGGGAATTCCAATATCGATCTCATTCATGGCCGAACAAGGAACATAGCTTATTGGATTACTCGATTTGCAGGTGTTCATATAGTCCATATCGGACGTCGTTCAAATGCCATAATTATTTCTTGTTGTATTTATAATAATCTTCTATATTGTATACAACATTTACTCTTTTGAGTATGTAACGATTTCAAGATCAATAAAATAGACGTTCAAAAAAAAAACAATTATATGGATTAGATTTATATGTTCTGTTTTGTTTTTCCTCCTAAATGTTGAACCGACGAACATCCACAATTATTAAAAAGTATCACCAAAATAAACCAGATTTTAAAATAACGTAACCGTTTCAGGCCAAAAATATTAGGAGGGTATTAAGGAATGAATTCTTAAATTCTAAATAAAATCTTTTGTTATTGGTTTGAGAATTTTTGAAATCTATTTGAAATTCCTTATTATTGGAAGAGTTGAACAATCATTGATTCTCTAAATCTATTAAAATCTCATGTTATTGGGATATAGATTCTATACGTTTTTACTCATAGAACTCAACTTTCAGAATACCATGTATTTTCATGAGATTCTTCAAATCCATATAATTAATTAAAAAAAAAAAACTCACACACACATTAACACAAAACATACAACACCACCTAAAAAGAAGAACATGCATATTTTTCCAACTATTATGTTCTTTTAATGAGTTTGAACAAGATAATTTTGTAGAAAACAAATAAAAAAAGCTAAACCCAATACCCAGAAATGTGAAATACATAATATATAAAACTTTTTTTTTGTGACCCAATACCTCGAAACGTGAAACACATCTATAATTGCCATTAAAAATGACAAACTCAATACCTAGAATTATTTTCAATCAATTGCAAATAATATCTTTCAAACCCTCTATTCCTCTTCACAAAGCTTGACTTCAATTTTTTTTTTGGTTGAAAATTTTCTGCAATAGCATATAACATTACCTTATAAAATTCATAATAATCCACAACAATCCATAACAATCTATCACAATCTATCAAAAATATTTGAAAAGAATCTTTGAGATTTATGAAATTTCACAAATCTACACAATTCTCTCAACTTTAAAATCTACACAAATTCATTCCCCAATAAAACTCCCTTAAGCTTGTTCGTGTTATTCCAATCATTTCAGCTTTTGACTCGTCCGCCTTTATTCGCGGATAAGTTGTTTCTTATTTTTATAAATATAAATTCACACTTTAATAATCTATTGATTAATTAGTTATGATTTAGAGTATACTAATGTTGATGATTGTAGATAACAAGATTTGAAATAATTGGGCCTTCTAACACTTATTCAAAAATTCGTATGGATTTTTAACACTTTCGAATTTCTCTTGTTGGGCTTAACATTTTCTGTGCTGTAATGACCATACTACCCTTAGAACCACCCTCCCTCTCATCTTATCACCCCTTCGATGCATCATGTTTGTTATTATTTTTTTTTTCTTTTATGTGTACTTTTCTTTATTCTTATTTTTCATATATTTAATTTTTAATAATAATAAAAATAAAAATAATTTTAGATTGTTGTTAAAATTATTTTTCTTTACAGTTCTATATCCATTTTTATATAGTTTATTATACATGTACATATACATATAAGTAGTTGACATATACATATAAGTAGTTGTGTGACACCCTGATTTACATATACATATACATATAGTTTATTTCATATATGTACATATACATATAGGTTATTTTATATATATAAATAAGTAGTTGTGTGACACCCTGATTTCAGAACATATATGGTATATGTGGTATATGTGAAGATGCTTAAAAAGAATTGATTTGGCTACCTATGTCACCAAAGTGAACTTATATTTTTGGTCACAGATCTTGAGAGAACTCTAGAGTTAAGCATGCTTGAGCTGGAGTAGTTTCAGTTGGGTAACCTACTGGGAATTCATTTCCAGTATCGTGTGAGTGAGGTCAAAACATGCGAAAAGATCGCGTAGTGATTTCCAGGGTCAGTAAACAAGACTTCCAAACCCCCTGGACTAACGCACCGACCGTCGGATATGGTGGGCCCACGGGCCTGAGAGTGGACGGGAGACCCATGGGAGGGGCGGTCGGGGCGTTACAAGTGGTATCAGAGCGAACCCTGACATCTGTAAAAAGTCAGATTGTCGGGGTAACGATCTTGGTATGCGCAACGAGGACGTTGCGATCTGTTAGTGGGGGTGATTGTGACACCATGATTTCAGAGCATCCAGAGAGGCTTAAAAAGAATTGATTTGGCTACCTATGTCACCAAAGTGCACTCATCTTTTCGGTCACAGGTCTTGAGAGAACTCAAGAGTTAAGCATGCTTGAGCTGGAGTAGTTTCAGGATGGGTGACCTACTGGAAAGTCATTTCCAGTACCGTATGAGCGAGGTCAAAAACACGGGAAAAGATCGCGTGGCGATTTACCTTGTCAGTAAACAAGACTTTCGAACCTCCCGGACTAACGCACCGACCGTCGGATATGGTGGGCCCACGGGTCTGAGAGTGGACGGGGGCCCATAGGACGGGCGGTCGGGGCGTTACAAGTTGTATATATATGTACACACGTACATGGACACATATATGTACATAGGCACATACACGTACACATAAATATGATGTGTATATATGTGCACACCTACATGCACATACACATAAATATGATATACATGTATGTAGTTGTATATACATATACATACGTACATGAACACATACACGTAGACCTAAATATGATGTGTTGTATATATGTCCACATGTATATAAAAAACAGACAAAAATAACTCACACTTGATATTATTTTATGATTCAGAATACATTCTTATGTTAGAAGTCAAAATTTTAGAGGGTGTTCAGCATATTCAACCCTTGATTCTCACCTATTTTAAAATGGAATTACAGCTAAAAAAATATATATCATAATAAAAATTCTCCAAAATAAGATAATACTATTACATAATATTTTCCAAAATTTAACAACATTATTTCAGCTAAAACTACTTTCGGACAATTAAAATTATTTTTTTATCTCTATAATATTAACAGAGAAGTACATTTAGCTTTTTGCCCGAAATGTCAGAGAATATTACAGAAATTGCCACCGAACAAAAATGAAATCCTTTGAAAATTCGTTCAATTTTTTTGAGGGTAACATTGCCCAGTCAACGACACTTATGGATCCAGGAAAAAAATCAAACACGTGTAGAACCTTTTATACCCGGTTCGTGACCCGCATATTTTATTATTGGCATTATCGTAATATTGTATAAATTCTTAAATGGATATGTTTTGTTATATGGGCCAGCTTTTCACAGTCCAATTGTCAACAATAATTTGTCCCTACCATAATTAATGATTTATTTATTATATTATTACAGAGGTAACTATGCACCAGAATGAAAGTTAAATTTTTATTACATCGTATTTTAGTATTGTCTTTAAGTGAATTTTATGTTTATCGGATATATATCCAAAATTTTGGTTTGTTATTTATTCTTTAGCTATAGTTCTACAGATATATTTGCTTTTTTTTTGTTTCGTGATTTAATTATCATAGATATATATATGAATATCGGATTTGATGTTATTAAATCAATTTTTAACATTATCTATTCTTTCTTCTATTCTTATAAATACCTTCGTTTATGTTTGGTAGTCAAACAAATCAACCTTTCTAATTTCTTCAAATCAACCTTTCTTCTGATGTATGTTCAGACCTTTTTTTTTATGCATTTTGTATTCTTTAGTTCTTATAATCGTCAAATTTTCTCTTTTTCTTAATTTGTTTGTGCTTTCTTTAGTTCATAATTTTGTTTTTTTTTCTAGGCCTTGCTTTGTATTTTCAACCGATAAGGTATGTTTTCTCATCTTTATTTTATAAAATTTGAAATTTTTTTGTGCGGTTTGGTTAGTATGCTTTCTAAATTCGTGTCATCGTCCATCTTTTTTGTTGGTCTGACTATCGATACTTTTTTGTTTTTTTAATTTTCTCTATTGTATAGGTCTTCACGTAATTACCATGCACACCTTTCTTTTTAAATTTTTTTTTGTTTTATTTATCGATATATTTTATAGGTTCTGATATGTTCTTCGACTTTTGTAACATCCCAAAACCAAAATATGGATTTTAGTCAAGGGTGTCGATCGACACTAGGGCATGATGTTGATCGACACCAATATTTGTGGTCGATTTCGGTTAAGTTTTAATCGCCCGGTTTGCGACTCGGTTTAGGGAAAAACCTAGGGCTCGAGTATAAACTTTTGTGCCGAGTGTGGCCGTGTTTCAGAGCATAAGAAACAATTTTAAAGGTTTTTTGTGAGGATTTTGGTGATTCGAGAGGATTTGTGATCCGTTCTTCGCCGTTCTTCGTCTCTAAGGCTCGTGTGATTGTTTGTTTGGGTTTGTCGTATTGATCCGGCGTTTTCCGGTGAGAGAAGTCGCTGTTCGTTCCTGTTTTCCGAAGCGTTCGTGTTCATTCCCTTTTCCGTCGCGAAATCGAGGTGAGTGTGCGACCGTAGGCATGGATTGCAACTGATAAATTGTTAGGATTGTTCATGGTGGTTGAAGTGATTGTTGATTTCGTGTGATTATGATTTTCGTGTGATTTTTGTGATGAATTTGTGTGATTTCGTGTTTTGGATCAAATGTTTGAATCTGTTCTTTGTGGTAGAACAGGATGTTGATCGACACATAGAGGTAGTGTCTATCGACACCACGGTGGAACGACATCAGAATTGTCGAGGTGTCGATCGACACATAGAGGTAGTGTCGATCGACACCACGGTGGAACGACATCAGAATTGTCGAGGTGTCGATCGACACCCAGAGGTAGTGTCGATCGACACCCAGTTGAATCATCTGTTAGTTTTGTCTAGTGAACCTGTTATTTAGGTTGCTAGTATCTTTTGAATTGTGGAATTATTTTGTCGAACTTGGAATTGGTTTAAGAATTTATTGAATTATTTTTATGAGAACTTCTGCAAATTGCTGAATAGCTGTAGAGAATTAATATTTATGGGAATATTAATTCGGCTATTAATAATAATAAAAAAATGTGTGTTGGTTGTTTCAATTTGGTATCAGAGCCTAGACGTTGTTAGGACTTGGTAATTGGATGAATTGAGACTATGTGGTTTAATTGTTTATTGGTGGTTAGACAATTAGTAGCCTTAGATCATCCTCTTCGGCCTTTAAAGAGATTCCGCGGTAAGTTGTGTTTTATTGTTTGTGACTTCTTGTTTGCTCATGTTTTTCTGTCTTGTGTGGTAGATTGATACTGGAGCGAGAGGTCGTGGCAGAGGCCGTGGTCGTGGTCGTGGTCGTGGCCAAGTGCCAGAGTCGTCTAGCAGTGTGGCTGCATCCCAGACACAACAGGTGGAGACCGTGAGTGAGATCAATGTTAGTGCTAGTGTGGCCGTTGGTACCGGGAGGAGTTCCGGAAGAGGTGCTGGTAGAGGAGTGGGCCCAGGTGGGGGTCCTGCTCCGGCTCAGGGTCGTGATGATGTTATTATGGGGCTTTTGACGCAGCTGTTGGAGCGGTTCCGGCGGCGGCTCCGGTACCGGCTCCAACAGGACCTCCGGTGGTGGAGGAGCACCAGAGGGCTGCAGAGGTTGAACAGCCGTGGGCTGTGGTTGTTGAGCATCCTCCCTATCTCGTGATGATGGGATAGATGCAGAAGATTAGTACGCCTTTCTTCACTGGCAGAGTTGGGCCAGAGGGGACGAATGAGTTGCGTTTGTGAGTGGAGTGCAATTTTTGATCGATTCGATATCCTGCAGAGTATCGAGTAGAGTTGGTTGTGCACTATCTGAGCGAGGATGCGTATTGTTTGGTGGAGATCGACTGAGACCCGGAGGACCGTGTGGACTTGGGATGAGTTTGTGGGCGAGTTCAACGCCAAGTTCTTCCCTCGGGAGGATTTGGATGACCTGCAAATGAGGTTTATGGAGCTATCTCACGGAGCGAGTTCAGTTTGAGAGTATGATACCGAGTTCAGAACACTTTTGGTTTATGCTAGCTATAGCAGGGATGACGAGCGGATCCTTATGCAGGGACTTTATTTGAGCATTAGGACCCAGTGTCGTAGTTCTATGTATGCCTCGAGGGCAAAGCTGGTGGAGCGTGCTGCTTCCATAGAGGAGGATCAGCGTGAGCAGGCTGGTTCAGTGGTTGTTTTACCCGTGGCGGTTCCATATGTGGCTGTTCCTGCTGTTCAGCCAAGGAGACAGCAGCAATAACAGCATTCTCATAGTTTTGGTTCTCGCAAAGGCGGCAAGCTTGTGCAGGGTCAGAAGAGGAGGTTCGATGAGGTTTCTGGAGGAGGCCAGAGTGGTCGTGGTTATTTCGGATGCGGGAGCACAAAGCATCGGGCGGCAAGCTGTCCCTAAAGGGAGACATCTCGGGATGCCAAGGTGTGTTTCCATTGCAGGGAGCCAGGGCATATCAAGCCAATGTGTCTCAAGCTTCATCCGATGATAGTGGCGACAGTTCAGCCGGTAGCAGTTCAGCCTTGGGGTGAGTTGGCAGCAGTGCAGCCTTTGGGCCAGATCGGGCCGGCACCGCGCATTTATGGGCCGGCAGATGCGGGGTAGCAGGGCAACACGCAGATCACAGGTAAAATTTTAGACTTTAACATTGTAAATTCTTAGTGGTTGAATTTTTGTTTTTGTTCTTCTATTTTTACCTGTGGTGGTAGTTGCTAGGGTTCTCAATGCATGTGAATTATGTAGGGACCTTATTAGTGGGAGGTTTCGAGTCCAACGTTCTGTTTGTTTCTGGAGCATCGAATTGCTTCATTACTTCAGAGCAGTGCTGGTGAGCTGTCAGACTTGGTTAAAGTGGCTGGAGGGGGCTACTTTTGGTTGGGCTAGAGCCGTGGATGTTCTGATTGCTAGGGAGTCTCTGCCAGCAAATTTGGTTATCATTCTGGTGGAGCTGTACGACGTTATCCTACAGATGGATTTGTTTTCTATCTATAGAGTCAATCTAGACTGTCATCGAGGTAGAGTGGTCTGCGAACGAGATGCGGAGAGGTTAGTGATTCAGAGCCTGAGACCTATTTCCGGGAGTCTGGCAATCTCGGATATTCAGGCAGAGCAGATGATAGCGCGAGGTTGCGAGGCATACTTGGCTACTATTTTTATGCCGGAGTTCAGTGGTGAGGTTGCTATTAGGGAGATCCGTGTTGTTCGTGATTTTGTTGATGTTTTTCAGTCGCTGCAGGGATTGCCGCCATCTCGGTCAGATCTTTTCACGATTGAGTTAGAACCCGGGATAATTTTGATTTTTAAGGCTCCTTACAGGATGGCTCCATCAGAGTTAGCGGAGCTGAAGAAGCAGCTGGAGGATTTTTTGAGTAAGGGTTTCGTGCGACCAAGTGTTTCACCGTGGGGAGCGCCGGTACTTTTTGTGAAGAAGAAAGATGGCAGTTTTTATTTGTGTATCGATTATCGAGGTCTGAACCGGGTTACTGCGAAGAACAAGTACCCCCTCCCAAGAATTGATGAGCTTTTGGATCAGCTGAGGGGTGCTACTTGGTTCTCCAAGATAGACTTGACATCGGGTTATCATCAGATCCTGATAGACGAGGCAGATATTCATAAGACAGCGTTCATGACGAGATACAGGTATTTCGAGTTTGTAGTCATGCCTTTTAGTTTGACGAATGCGCCGACAGCTTTCATGAGATTGATGAATGACGTGCTCAAGGAGTATCTGGACGTGTTCGTTATCATCATTATTGATGACATCCTTGTGTGTTCGAGGAGTCCCGAGGAGCACGAAGCTCATCTAAGATTGGTTTTGGAGAAGCTTCGGGAGCAGAAGTTGTATGCTAAGTTGAGTAAGTGCAGTTTTTGGCAAAGGCAGATGGGATTCCTTGGATATATCGTGTCTGCAGAGGGTGTTTCTGTAGATTCGTGAAGATAAAGGCTATCAGGGATTGGCCTAGACCGAGTACTGCTACCGAGATCAGGAGTTTCTTGGGTTTAGCAGATTATTACCAGAGATTTGTCAAAGGTTTTGCGAGTATGGCGCAACTGATGACAAAGTTAACCGGGAAGGAAGTTCCGTTTCTATGGTCGCCAGAGTGCGAGGAGAGCTTTGCGAGGCTCAAGGAGATGTTGACTAGTACATCGGTACTGGCATTACCCGAGCCGGGGAAGCTTTATACTGTGTACACTGATGCTTCAGGGGTTGGTCTGGATTGTGTTATAATGCAAAAGGGTAAGGTTATTGCGTATGCTTCAAGATTGTGGCAGGGTAGTGAGCGTAACCGCCCTACACATGATCTTGAGTTGGAAGCACTGGCGTTTGCTCTGAAGATTTGGAGATCTTACCTTTATGGTGAAAAGGTACAGATCTTTACGGATCATAAGAATCTGCAGCATATCTTCATTCAGCCATTGCTGAATATGAGACAGAGGCGCTGGGTTGAGTTTTTGATAGATTATGAGCTGTAGATCCCTTACCATCCAGGTAAGGCTAACCAGGTGGCTGATGCTTTGAGTCCGAGGTGAGTTGTTTTGATTCGGGAGCAGGAGGTTGAGGCCTTAGTGGGCGAGATTAGTACCTTGCGGTTATGTGCTATTTCGCAGGATCCTTTGGAATTTGAGGCTGTGGATCAGGCTGACCTTTTGAGGAGGATCCTAGTAGCTCAGGAGAGCGATTATGTTTTGGTTGAGGCATCGAGGGCCAAGGGTTCTGAGTATCATGTCTCTTCGAATGGGACTATCCTGGTTTGTGGGCGGGTTTGTGTACCCAAGGATGAGATTTTGAGGCAGGAGATTTTGCGAGAGGCTCATGAAAGCAAGTTTTCTATTCATCCGGGTACGACCAAGATATACCATGATGTTAAGCAATATTATCATTGGGTCGGGATGAAGAGAGATGTAGCTGACTGGGTCGCGAAGTGCGATACATGCCAGTTAGTGAAGGCAGAGCATCAGGTTCTGGGAGGGAAATCGCAGAGTTTACCCGTTCCTGAGTGGAAGTAGGATATGATCACTATGGATTTTGTGGTCGGTTTACCTATCTCGAGGACCTATGATGCGATCTAGGTAATTGTAGACCCGTTGACCAAGTCTGCACATTTTCTAGCCATAAAGAAGACTGATGGAGCTGCGGTTTTGGCAAAGAAGTTTGTACGAGAGATTGTGAGGCTGCATGGGGCGCCATCGAGTATTGTGTCAGACTGAGATCCTAAGTTTTTGTATGAGTTTTGGGGAGCTTTTCAAACAGAAATGGGCACTAGAGTGCATATGAGTACAGCGTATCATTCGCAGACTGATGGTCAGTTGGAGAGGACTATTCAGACCTTGGAGGATCTGCTTAGGATGTGTGTGCAGGATTGGGGTGGTCACTGGTTTAATCATCTGTGCTTGCCAGAGTTGGCGTATAATAACAGCTCTCAAGCGAGCATTGGCATGGCTCCATATGAAGCGCTTTATGGGAGGCCGTGCAGGACACCATTATGTTGGACCCAAGTAGGGGAGAAGAGCATTCTGGATGCGAGTTCGTTCAAGAAACGACGGAGAAGATCCGTGTTCTTAAGCTGAATATGAAGGAGGCTTAGGATCGGCAGAGGAGTTATGCTGATAAGCGACGGAGAGAGCTTGAGTTCGCAGTGGCGATCGTGTGTATCTCAAGATGGCTATGTTGAGGGGTCCTAACAGATCCATAGCTGAGTCTGCATTTTATTGGACTGTTCCCGGTGGTGGAGCGAGTTGGACCGGTGGTGTACCGGTTAGAGTTACCTCCGATCATGAAGGCATTCCACAAGGTGTTTCATGTGTCTATGCTGAGGAAGTGCCTCTATGAGTCAGAGGAGTTGGTGGCTAAGATCCCGGAGGATCTACAGCCAAATTTGACAGTTCCGGCAGTTTCTGTGAGGATTTTCGAGAGGAGAGAGAAAGTTTTGTGCCAGAAGAGGGTACCATTGTTGAGAGTCTTGTGGGATTGTAGTGGTACAGAGGATGAGACGTGGGAACCAGAGGCAAAAATGAAATTGAAGTTCAGGAAGTGGTTCGACAAGCATGTATTTTATACATTTGTAATCTTTGGTATTTTAAATTTAAATAATAAAGTTTTTAATTTAAATAAGAGTCATAGTAAAAAACATCTTCAAATGAAATCTAATTCTCCCATAACGAAAAGACAATTATCCAATGATACATAACTAAAATGCAAAAGAGAATAAGAGAAATTATTTTTTAAAGAAACAACTTATAAGTATTTATAGAAAATATTATATGCTTAAAAAGCTGAAAGATTAATTTTAACCTAAAATCTAATTTACATGTATAACAAGAACATAAAATAAAAGTGCTAAATTATTATGTAAATGATATATTCCTCATGTGGTTTAAGTGAAATTAATATGTTGGAAACAATACGAGAGGAATTTCAAAATCAATGTGTGAAAAAAGAGATGCATTTTTCAATCTTGCAAGCACTTTGTATTTTCAAACAAACATACATATTTTCAAATAGTAATCATCATATTAAAAAATGGTTAAGAATAATTTTCATATTTTTCATGTTTATGCAATTTAGATAAGAAAAAAAAACTAATTCATTTCAAGCCAATTTGTATTTTTCTTTTTTAGAATATTAGTTATTTTATCAAACTATTTCTCTCTAAATATAATAAATTGTAAGAAAAATACTCGCACGAAGCGCGAGAAAACTCTAGTGTTTACTATATAAATACTCGGTATTCATAACCACCATCATCACATTTGTTTTAACTATTTCTCATATTATAGAGATGGCTTCTCAGAAATTCATTAGTTTTCTAGGTAATGTCAAGCCTTTGAAGGCGTCTTGGCGTATTCAAGTTAAGGTGCTTCACAAGTGGAAGCAATTTAATTCTAAAATTGGTGAATCCTGGGAGGTGGTTTGAGGCATTGTATGGGAGGCTGTGTAGGACACCTTTATGTTAGACCCAAATGGGGCAGAAGAGCATTTTTAGTGCGAGTTTTGTTCAGGTTACGACAAAGAAGATCCATGTTTTAAAACTGAATATGAAAGAGGCTATGGATCGGCAGAGGAGTTAAGAAACAAAACGTACAAGCTTTTTGTCTTATTATAGCAATACGTTAAAGCATTCTCCACTAGAGATTTGTCGTCTTTAACAGATTTTAAGCAAATACAGTGAGAATAATAAAAGATAAAAGATTATAGAGATTGTTAATCGCATAAAATAAAGAAAAACAGAAGAGAAAACAGAGTAGATACTTTCTTGCATTACAAGGCATAACTTCTTTTATATTCTCAAAGCATCAAGATAAGCTTTTCCGTCGAGTGCACGAGAAAACAAACCACCCTGGTACTCTTTCATGGTCAGTCTTTTGAAATTTGCAACCTTTTGCCTTTCGACGAGAGTTTTGGCGGGACCAATTTCTTTATACATTCCTGGATTGTGAAACGTCGCAATAGATAGCCTCTCTTTCTCTGAATTCACAACTCCTCGATGCTCGATGCTTCGGTATGTCCCATTCGTTAGGATCTACCCAAAAAAACCCATCATTAGAACCATTTACAAATGATCTGTTACCATATTGGTTTGCTATAGTCTTACCTCTAAGACGTCTCCAATGTTGACAACGAAAGCATTTGGGAGAGGTTTAACAGGAACCCATTTCCCATCTTTCTTGATTTGGAGACCTTCAACTTCATTCACCTGCAATAGTATGGTGAGTCCAACCGAATCAGAATGTGGAGTTAGACCGATAACCTGATCGGGTTGGGGACACGGCGGATAGTAATTCGTCCTCATACTTTGGACTGAATCAACATCATGAATTTTTTTTTCTATATCCTCTGGTTTGACCTCTAGGGCTAGCGCCATTTTCGATACTAAGATCTTAGCTACGCTCTGTACTTCAGCGGAATACTTCTCCAATGTATCTCTGATGAAAAGACCGAAATTTAAGTACGATTATAACCTCGGTATTTATTATGTTAACACAATTTGATGCAAGAACCTGAAGGGAAGAGGTAGCTTGGGGACCAAGTGAGGCTTGCGTGATTGAACAGGTTGCACTATAGCGAAGAACAAATCTGCCCAGTCGAGTTTCTGATCTTCTGAAACCACAAAAGCTTGTCCGAAACCTTCAATCTCATTTGGTTTTTGCCAAAACTTCTTCTTCTCTTCCATAGGAAGGTTGAAGAAATCTTGAATTTCCGACTTAAATTTGTCCAACAAACTTGGATCTATTCCATGGTTTATTAGCTGTAGATACAGAAGATGGCCATAAGGACATAATCACATTGCTTAAGTTTGACATGGTAATTTAAAAAGAAATATAGGGGTTGGTTTGAAAGAAACAATTTGTATTTGAGCAATTTCTTGAAATAATAGTAGTATATTCTAGACTTGCCCGGAAACAAAATGAATTTTTAATGAAAAAAATTTAACTAAATATTTCATGAACTCCTGCTAAAGAATTTTAAGGAGCTCTTCAACTATAAGTTTCATTAATGAAATTTATCTTCAGTTTACATTTTTTTTTTGGATAAACCGTTGGGAGTTCATAACATTTGACTCATAATCTCCTTGGTACCCAGAGTAAGCCTTTAGATATTTTGATTTAAAGGGGAGGTTTTAGTTTACATTCAATTATCTGTTTTTAGTTTACAGAAAATTCTTAACGGTTTTTAGTGAAACACAATATTTTGATTTGTTAAACATTCATATGTTTATGATTCGAAAGTAAAACGACAAGGTTTTAATAATACATCGTTTAATCAAAGGTTTATACACAATTTTGGGTATTGATTTTTTCTCTATATCTAACATAATGTTGTAATAGATACTAAAAACGATTTTCTGCTAGAAATCTTGCATTTCACAATCGAATTTCAGGGAATGACGGCTCCAGGCGATTTGCAAGGTGATTTTAGGGTTTTGGTTACGGTTGATCAAGATGCTACTATGATGGATCTAGGGGAGAAAGGGCGGCCTCCGGGAGGAAGTATTGGCTGAGGATTTTGCGGAGGCGCGATTGGGTTTGGAGTTTTGCGATGGGGAGGACGGAGAACCAGTGATAACAATAGGAGAGGAAGTGTTAGATGCGATGAATAGTTTATGGAAGAGGTGTATGATTGTGAAAGTTCTAGGGAGGAATGTGTCGGTGGCTGTGTTGAGTCGAAGGTTAAAAGAGATGTGGAAGCCAAAGGGATCGATGTTTGTTATGGATCTCCCTCGTTAAATTTTCATGATTAGATTTGAGAGCGATGATGAGTTTTGGCTGCTTTACCCGGAGGACCATGGAGAGTATTTGGGAGCTATTTGATTGTTCAAGCGTGGTCACAGAAATTCGATCCGTTGCGGGATGAGATAGCTACGACGCCGATTTGGGTTAGGTTGTCAAATATTCCAATTAACTTCTACCATAAAACTATCCTTATGGGGATTGCTCGAGGGTTGGGTAAGCCATTGAAAGTGGATTCAACAACGTTGAATTTTGAAAGGGCTCGCTTTGCATGAGTGTGCGTGGAGGTTAATCTAAAAAAACCGTTGAAAGGATATGTGATGATTAATGGAGAGCGGTATTATGTGGCCTATGAAGGACTAGTCAACATTTGTTCGCGATGTAGGATGTATGGGCATTTGGTGCACAACTGTGAGAAGAGAAGCCAAGAAGGAGGACAGGGAACAATAATGATGAATCCCAATATCAAAGACAATAATGGTGGTACACATGGTATGGAGACTAGTGAGAAGATAGTGAGTTCACCGGTGATGCGGTTCAATACAGGGGCGAATGCACATGGGGATGTACCGATGGAGGATGGATTCAATTTCGTGAGACGGAATGGTCGGAAACGATAGACGCAGGTGAAGCAAGTGGTGTTTGCGGCGGCGGGGCAGATAGATCCAAGAGAGGGCCCACGCGGTCGAGAGATTCGAAGAATATTATGGTATTCAATAGCTTTGGAAACTTAGGAGACGATATGGTATCTTCTGAGATTAGTGGAGGAGGAATTGCGTTCGAGTCAAATAAGGAAATGAGGATACTTCCAATCAATTGAAATTTCGTAGGAGTATTATACAAGGAAGAGGGGGATCGGCCAAGGGTGTTGTGGATATGAGTAGAGTTGGACTCAGAGGAGGAAACAGAGAGAAGAAGATTGGGCCCAATAAGATATTTGAGGAGAAATCTATTCGGCCCAGACTATTGAAACAAAATGGTCCTACTAGGGGCTTGGATTTTGGCCCAGTTGGAGGGGAATTAGAGTTATCTCAAAATGGAAAGAGTCTTAGAGTTGAAAGAGAAAGTTTGAGTTGGTCGGGTGGTGCGATAGCACTTACTGATGGAGAGTCTTTCGCCCTTGAGAATGCAATTCATAATGAGAGAAGTGATGGTAATAATTCTCATTTGGAGCAGACCTTTGATGGGCAGGAAGGACGTGGTGTTGGTCGGAGGTGGCCGTCGGAGGTTGGGACGGAACCAATTAGCTTGGTGGATGGGACTCAATGATGGTGTTCCTCGGTTTTTCCAATTTCTTTTCAAAGATTATTGATGAATTGTCTATTATGGAATTGCCGGGGGGCCAATAAAACCAAATTTAGACGAGCGATTCGATATATGATGAAGAAGTATAGTACGGATATTCTAGCGATTTTCGAAACCCATGCTGGAGGTGATAAAGCTAGCACTATCTGTCGAGGTTTGGGGTTTGAGCACTCTTATAAAGTGGATGCGGCTGGACAAAGTGGCGGGTTGTGGTTGTTATGGAGAGATGGTATTGGGGATGTGATTATTGTCGAAGCAGCTGATCAATTCATTCGAGCGAAGATCACGAATGGAACTGAGGTATTGAATTTAATCGTGGTGTATGCTGCACCATCAGTTAGCAAGAGAAGCTGTTTATGGGATAAGTTACGGGATGTCATTCGAGACACGGAGGGACCCGTCATCGTAGGTGGCGATTTTAACACCATTGTTCGAATGGATGAAAGGTCTGGTGGTAATGGTTGATTTTCAGTGGATTCTCTAGCGTTTAGGGAATGTATTAATGATTTATCCTTGATTGCATGGGATTTAAGGGTAATAAGTTTACATGGAAGAGAGGAACAAGGGAGAGTACTTTTGTGGCTAAGCGTTTGGATCGGGTTTTGTGTTGTGCTCATTCAAGACTGAAATGGCAAGAGGATGTCATATCTCACTTACCAATTTTGTCTTTGGATCATGCACCACTCTATGTTCAACTTTCACCGGCTTTTGGAGGAGACCCGAGAAGACGGCTCTTTCGGTGTGAAGCGGCTTGGCTCCAACATACGAGTTTTAAAGATTTATTGACGACGTCGTGGAGAGGCGACATCAGTACTCCAGCAGCGTTGAATGACATGAGGCAGATACTACACACGTGGAATAAAGAGGTATTTGGGGAGGTCACAAAGCGCAAAGAGAAATTGGTGGGAGATATTAAAAGGGTTCAAGATTAGTTAGAGTTTGCGCAAACGGACGCCTTGTTGATCAGAGAAGCGGAGTTAGTATAGGAGTTGGATGTTGTCTTGGAAAAAGAGGAGACAATTTGGTTTCAAAAATCACGAGAGAAGTGGATTCTGATTGGGGACCGAAATACAAAATTCTTCCATACTTCAACTATTATACGACGAAGGAAAAACAGCATTGATATGTTGAAAAATGATGAAGGACGTTGGATTTCAAATGTGCAGGAACTGGAGAAGCTAGCCATAGATTATTATAAACACTTATACTCAATGGATGACATTGAGGCCGAAGTTGACAAACTTCTAAACGAAGGTTTTTTAAGGTTATCAAGGGAGGAACAGAGGGATCTTGGTAAGCCTTTTACGGCTGTAGAAGTGGAAAGGGCGGTGCAAGGAATGGGTAAATTCAAAGCTCCAGGGCTTGATGGTTTTCAACCCATTTTCTATCAACATTGTTGGAATGCGGTAGGAGATTCGGTGGTTCATTTCGTGCTAGAATTCTTTACTATGGCTGTCTTACCGCAGGACACGAACGATGCACTTATTGTGCTTATTGCTAAGGTTGCAAAGCCAGAGAAGATTACGCAATTCAGGCCCATTAGTTTGTGTAATGTCTTATTTAAGACGATAACAAAGGTGATGGTAGTGAGGCTGAAACGTGTGATCAACAAGTTAATAGGGCCGGCTCAAGCTAGCGTTATTCCAGGACGATTAAGCACCGACAATATAGTTATTGTGCCAGAAGTGGTGCACTCGATGCGGCTGGTCTTTCGAATTCTTGGATTAAATGGATAATGCAGTGTGTTTCGAGTCCCTTAATGAACCTATTATGGAACGGTGAAAAAACAGAGGCGTTTACACCGATGCGTGGACTTAGACAAGGAGATAGAATTTCACTGCATCTCTTTGTTTTATGTATGGAAATGTTGTGTCATATGATCGATCGATTGTGGAGAAAGAGTGCAAACCGATGATCTAATTTTGCTTTGCCGATGATCTAATTTTGTTCGCCGAAGCATCAATTTCGCAGATTAAAGTGATTTATAGGGTGTTGGAGAAGTTTTGTTCTTCCTCGAGTCAAAAAGTGAGTTTAGAAAAATCTTCGATTTTTCTATTCAAATAACGTCTCACGGGAGCTTGAGAAACGGATTAGTGATGAGAACGAGATTAGATCTTCACGTGATTTGGGAAAATATTTAGGAATGCCATTGTTGCAAAAACGGTTGAATAAGGACACATTTGGGGAAGTTTTGGAGAGAGTTTCTTCGCGATTAGCGGGCTGGAAAAGTCATGTTCTTAGTATGGCTGGAAGACTAATGCTTAAGAAGGCTGTTTTGGCGTCGATATCCGTACATTCAATGAGTTCGGTTTTGCTCCCTAAATCGACATTTTCACTGGATAAAATATCGAGAAGCTTCCTTTGGGGGAGTACGTCGGTGAAGAAGAAACAACACCTAATTTTTTGAAAAAAGTTTGTTTAACAAAGCATGAAGGAGGTTTGGGAATTCGTACTTCAGCAAAGATTAACAAAGAACTTATCACAAAAATTGGTTGGAGGCTTCTCAATGACCATGATAATCTTTGGGTTAAAGTAGTAAGGAGCAAATACAAAGTAGGGGATGCTCAAGATTGGAAGTGGCTGACGGTGAAAAGTAATTGGTCAGTAGTATGGAGGAGTGTGGTGACACGGCTCCGGGAAGTAATTGTTTCGGGTCAGAGATGGGTGATTGGGGATGGAAGAAAAATCAAGTTTTGGATTGAGAAGTGGATCTCTAAAGAGGCTTTATATAGCCTGGTTACTTCAGACCTGCCCGATAATTTCGCATTGTTAGTGGCTAAAGATTTTGGAACAATGGTGTAGGTTGGGAGTTTGAGAAGATTGCGCCTTATGTCCCGGAGAGTAAATGTCAAGAATTGATGGCAATGGTGTTAGATAATGTTACATGAGCTACATACCGTCTTTCTTGGGGAGGGAGTGACAATGGAAAGTTTTTCGTTGCGTATGCATACGAGATGTTAACTCGGGATAGGGTTCCTCGTCCATACATGGGAGATTTCTTTGGTCGGAGTTGGACAGTCGCAGCTCCGGAAAGAGTGCGCTTGTTCTTATGGTTAGTAGGGAATCAGGTGATCATGACAAATGTGGAGAGAAAGAGGAGTCACCTATGTGATTCGGATGTGTGTCCGGTATGTAAAGGGGGGCTTGAAACTTCTCTACATATCCTTAGGGATTACCTGCGATGGTGGGTATTTGGGAGAGGATTGTTCCTCCACGAAAGCGACGTGAGTTTTTTGCTTTATCCTTATTGGAGTGGTTGTATAGAAATTTGAGCGACGGAGGATTAGTAAATGGGATTCCATGGTCTACAACATTTGCGATGGCGGTTTGGTGGGGATGGAAATGGCGTTGCAGGAACGTGTTTGACGAAAATAAAAGATGTCAGGATCGTGTCAAGTTTATTAAGGATTTGGCTAAAGAAGTAGCGCTAGCGTATCAGACGAAAATAGTGCAGCCGGTTACAAATGCTAGAGTGGATAGTTTAATAGGAAGGTCCGGCTTCTGGGTGGCTAAAGCTAAATACGGACGGAGCTTCTCACGGGAATCTAGGCTTAGCCACAGTGGGAGGAGTGTTACGGGATGAGGAAGAGAAATGGTGTGGGGGCTTTGCACTTAACATAGGACGCTGCTCAGCACAGTTGGCGGAGTTGTGGGGTATGTACTATGGTTTGGTAATTGCTTGGGAGAGGAAGGTTTTACGGGTGGAATTGAAAGTGGATTCGGAGCTTGTAGTTGGATTTCTGAAGAAGGGGATAACCAAGGCTCATCCTCTATATTTCCTGGTACGATTGTGCCATGACTTTTTATTAAGGGATTGGGTAGTCCGGACTTTGAGACAAATCCGACTGTAATTGTGTTTCTAGTTTTTATTTAAATAAACCCCGAGAAATTCGTTTCCCGGTTTTCAACCAAAAAAAAAAACATAATGTTGTTATCGAAATTGTGTCATTGTACCACAAAATCATGAACATATGTTGTTTTCAACAATTAAAGTGATGTGTTTTATACTTTTATTAAACAGAATCATTTAAGGTTTTATATAGACTGATAGTTGATTCAATTAGTTATCATCAAAATTTAGTTGATTTTTTTTTTAAATTGAAAATTTTTCCATATTTGTTTTGTCACATGAGATTTTTTTCCAATTGAAATCCCAAATTAGTGTAATTTTGTAAAATATGAGTTCTTGCAGATAAATTTTTCATATTAATGGACTTGACTAGAAAGAACAAATCTAAGCTCCATATGAGGTCCAATATGTTACTAAAGAAAGACAATGGGTTCTTTTGTAAAATAGTAAAGTGTTACCTGGAAAAATCCCCATTCTTTGCATGCAAAGTCGAGTTTCTCAACCTCAAAGTAGTCCATGGCGGTCGAAGAAGACAGCCGCTTCATGTCGATGATTGGGATCTCTGTACTTAAATAAGAACCATCGGTGACTTTAGTTTTGTCTTGAACAGACTGAACATACCTAGGAGGAACTGTCGTGATCGGCTTCTCCTGAACCATCTCTTGAACAGAAGGAACTAAAATCGAACTCCACCGAGCTGCTCCTTTAGCTTCCATGGCAGTTTGTTTTTTAGGCCAAACCGAAAAAAAGAAAGTGTTGGAGATATCAATGTTGTGAGAAAATTATTGTTGTTCTGTAGGTGAACTGAAAAGCATACTTGGATTTGCTAAGACTTATGATTAATTAAATTGACCCGGATCCTCAATAATACCGAAAAGTGATTGATTAGAATAGTTGGGAGAAGGAAGAAAACACAAATAGTAGTGAGAAAACGATATACACGACCCAATTCTTATCGAACAATTATTGGGTTCTATCTTTTTTTTATTAAACAATAAAACTTGAGTTATATGGACCACCAATTTAACTAAATCATCTATATCAAATCAATTTAAACAATCAATACTCTATTATCTAACTAAACAAATTAGATAGATCCTAAACCCCAATCTCAAACCCTAAACCCCAAAGCTATATACCCTAATTTGAGAATAGTTAATGTGAAATAAATCCTAAACTCCAAACTCAAACCCTAAATCTCAATACTATACCTTAATTTAGGAATAGTTTACTCAAACAAAAAAATTTAAACTGCAAATTCATTGATAATCAATTTTTGAGTTTGGATTAACTAATCCCAAATTATGATAATAGTTTTAGGGATTAGAGTTTGGATTTAAGGTTTAAGGAATTTCTCTAATATTAATTATTTTTATTTATTTAGTTAGATAATAGAGTATTAATTTTTTTAATTTGTTTGATGTAGTAAATATGTTACCTAAATTGGTAGTCCCTACAACTCAATTTTGATTGGTTAGTAAAAAAGATGTGAATAAGGGGGTTAACCTAAAAATTGTTCATTCTCATATATGTCAATAAAGACATGTCGGTTACTGTAGTCATTTAGAACATCATTTTGGTGAGATATCCTATCAAACAATATAATATTAATAGTTTTAGTATGTTTTAAATTGTAAGATTCACTAGTTTAGATTATAATTTGTAATAAACTCTAGATTATTTGTTTATGCGTTGAAATTTAGATATTGGTGTTTAGGTTGATAGATTGCTTTGAAATTGATATTCTGGAATAACTGGTTTATTGGTTTAAATGATTTATAATTTAAAGGATTTAATTGCTGGTTTAATTATTTATGTGTGATTTTCGCTGGTTGATTGAAATGTGTTTTGATTTTGAGGATTATTATTTATGGAAATAATAATCCGAGTCAATTAAAAAAAAAGGCTTGGTTGTTTCATTTTGGGATCAGAGCTCATACGGTTTCAGGGCTATTAGAAATGTTTGATTTGAGACTTTGTTTTTGAATTGATTAGAAGTGGTTAGTCAATTCCGTGAGTTGTAGAGTCTTAGATCATCCTCTCCAAGCCTTCAATGAGATTTGACGGTATGTGATTGTTTGACTTTTATTTTGTGATTTCTGGTATGTTAGTCTGTGTTTTTGGAAAATGCAGAGTGATGGATACTGGTGCTAGAGGTCGAGGTAGAGGTTGAGGCCGTGGTAGAGGCTGAGGTCGTGGTCGGGGACAAGTGATAGAGTCATCCGAGAGTGCGGCGCAGAGTGCGACGCATGAGCAGGCTTCTGAGACGCTGATGCATTAGGAGGGATCAATGGGCGATGTCAGTGTGAGTGTTGTCGATGCCGGTGGTGGTGCCGGAGTAGCTGGTGCTGCAGGAGGCCCAGGTCGGGGTGCTGCTGCAGGTGGAGCACAAGGTCCAGATGATCGTCAGACGCAGATGCTAGCGCTGATACTGGAGCGGTTACCAGGTGCAGTGCTAGTACATGCTCCAGTGGCGGAAGTGCAGCAGAGAGCTGTGGTTGTGGAGTTCCGTCCGACTTATCTTGAGATGATGGGTCAGATTCAAAGGCTTAGTACATCCTTCTTTTCAGGCGATGTTGGGCTTGAAGAGGCTGGTGAGTGGCGCATGAGGATGGAGCGCAAATTCTGTTTGATTCGATGTCCGGCGGATTATCAGGTAGAGTTGGCAGGCTAACTTGAGGACACGTTGTAGAGTGTCAGAGTATGCCTCGAGGGCGAGACTGATAAAGGTAGATGTAGCTATCATAGAGGACTTGAGGGGCTATACAGCTGCAGTGATTCCTGTAGTGGTTACTCCTCCTGTTCAGCCGAAGAGACAGTAGCAACAGAGTGGATCTAGTTCTGGGAAGAGCGGTAAGCCTTCGCAGAGCCAGAAAAAGAGATTAGACGATACTACGAGATCAAGCCAGAGTGGACGTGGATGTTTCGGATGCGGGAGCACGGTGCTTTGTGTAGCGAATTGTCATAAGAGGGAGGTTTCCGGCGAGGCTAAGGTTTGCTTCTATTGCAGAAAGTCGGGGCATATCAGGCCGATGTGTCCCCCAGCCGATGGCAGTGGCGGCAGTGCAGCATGTGGCGCAGATAGCGGTAGTGCAGCTGTTGGCTCAGATTGGAGGAACACCGCGTGTGTACACGCCGATAGAGCCCTGAACATCGCCTATATCTAAGGCACCTTACATGATGGCTCCAACAGAGTTGGCACAGATGAAAAAGAAGTTAGAAGAACTGTTAAGTAAGGGATTTATTCAATCGAGTACTTCACCGTGGGGAGCGCCAATATTGTTTGTGAAGAAGAAGGATAGGAGTTTCTGGTTATGTATTAATTACTGGGGACTTAACCAAGCTACAATGAAGAATAATACCCTCTTTTGAGTATTGATGAGTTGTTGGATCAGTTGAGGGGTGCTACTTGGTTCTCCAAGATAGACTTGGCGTCGGGATACTATCAGATTCTGATAGATTAGGTCGATGTTTATAAGACTGCCTTCAGGACGAGATACAGTCACTTAAAGTTTGAAGTGATGCCGTTTGGATTGACGAATGTACCAGAAGTGTTCATGCGTTTGATGAACTGCATACGCCAGGAGTATCTTCATTGATGATATTCTGGTGTAGTCGAGGAGTCTTGAGGAGCACGAGGTGCATCTGAGGTTAGTTCTAGAGCAGAAGATGTTTGCTAAGTTGAGCAAGTGCAATTTCTGGTAGTGAGAGATGGGGTTTCTTAGTCATATTATGTTTGTAGAAGGAATTTTTGTGGATACGGCTAAGATTGAGGCTATCCGAGATTGGCCCGGACCGACTAATGCCACCGAAATCAGAAGTTTTCTTGGGTTGCAGGATATTATCAGAGGTTCATCAAGGGATTTGCGAGTATGGCGCTGTCTATACGAAGTTGACCGGGAAGGATGTTCCGTTTATTTAGCCTATAGAGCGTGAAGGCAGCTTTACGAAGCTGAAGGAGATGTTGATGAGTATACCTATGTTAGTGTTGCCCAAGCCGGGTAAGCCTTATGCAGTGTACACCGATGCTTCTGGGATTGGTTTGGGTTGCGTATTGATGCAGGATGGCACGGTGATTGTGTATGCTTTGAGGCAGCTGAGGGGTGTTGAGCACAACTACCCTACATATGATCTAGAGTCGGGTGCTGTAGTGTTCGCTCTGAAGATCTGGAGGTCCTATCTTTATGGTAGGAAAGTGCAGATTTTCACGGATCACAAGAATCTGCAGCATATTTTTACTCAGCCAATGTTAAATGTGAGGCAGAGGCTCTTGGTAGAGTTGTTGGCGGATTATGATCTGGATATTGTTTACCATCTAGGTAAGGCTAACCTGGTGGCAGATGCCCTGAGTCGTGGGAGAGTGGATTCGGCTCAGGAGAAAGATGTAGAGTCGCTAGTAGACGAGATTAGCACTTTGCATTTATGTGCTATTTCGGAGGAGCCGTTGGGTTTGGAGGCAGCTGATCAGGTAGATCTTCCAATTAAGATACATATGGCTCAAGAGAGTGATCAGAGTTTTTTCTGATTATCAGGTCTCTTTGAACGGGACAATTCTTATTCGTGGGCGGGTTTGTGTGCCAAAGGATGAGTCGTTGAGGTAGGAAATTCTGAGTGAGGCTCATGCGAACAAGTATTCTATTCATCCAGGAGTGAATAAGATATATTGTGATCTCAAACGGTACTATCATAGGGTCAGGATGAAGAGAGTTGTAGCTGAGAGGGTCGCGAAGTGTGATACGTGCCAGTTAGTGATCGCCGATTTTCTTGTTTTAAGGGTACTGATCGATACAAGAAGCATAGTAGACATTATATTTAAAGATACGCTGGAGCGCATGGGCATCACGCTATCCAATATTAAGATATTTTTGAAACCATTGATTGGCTTTTCTGGTCAAACAACTATGACATTGAGAACCATCAGGTTACCTGTTGTGGCTGAAGGCGTAACAAAAGTGGTCGAGTTCTCCGTATCCGATAACCCAGCAGTTTATAATGTCATCATGGGTACCCGTGGTTGAACTCGATGTGGGCAGTAGCTTCCACGTACCATTTATGTGTCAAATTTCCAAGTCCCAAAGGTATCAAAACAATGAAGGGAAGTCAGAGAGAATCCCGAATGTGTTTCATGGCTGAACACAAACTGCGCAACCTTGTTACTGATCAAGAGTCCAAGAATGAAGGAAAGGAGATGAAAGTAGACAGAGAACCGTTCAAAGACCTCTCTAAGATCTTATAGTAATTACAAATTACGGAGGATTGCAAAGAAGAGAGCGTCGTGCCAACTTGCGATCCTACCGCCCTGTATGCATTGATGACCAACATCCAGAGCGCTGTGTGGAGATCGGTGCTGACTTAAATGGCGACATCAAGAGCGATATCGTCTTATTCCTTCGGAGAAACATCAACACGTTCGCCTGGATCGCCGAGGATATGCCTGGAATCGACATCAACGTCACATCTCACGAGCTCAGCATTGATCCAACCTTCAGGCCAGTGAAGCAGAAGCGACAAAAGCTGGGTTTCGAAAGAGCGCTGGCCATCAATGACGAGGTGGAGAGACTCTTACGTGCGGGCTCAATCATGGAAGTCAAGTATCCAGAGTGGCTTGCAAATCTAGTTGTCGTGAAGAAGAAAATGGCAAGTGACAAGTTGCAGAGTTTACCCATTCGAAAGTGGAAGTGGGATATGATCACGATGGATTTTGTGGTGGGATTAGCTAACTCGTGGACTTATGATGCTATTTGGGTGATAGTGGACCGTTTGACTAAGTCGGCATATTTTCTGTCCATTAAGAAGACTGATGGAGGTGCGGTTTTGGCTAAGAAATATGTGAAGGAGATTGTGGACTGCATGGGGGCTAGCTTGTATTGTGTCAGACCGGGATTCCAAGTTCACTTCACAGTTTTTGAGAGCCTTTCAGGGTGAGATGGGCACTTTGGTGCATATGAGTACAACATATCATCGGTAGACTGATGGGCAGTCAGAGAGGACTATTCAGACTTTAGAAGATTTGCTGAGGATGTGTGTCCTGGATTGGGGTGGTCATTGGGTGGATCACTTGTGCCTAGCTGAGTTTCCTCACTACAACAGCTTTCAGGCGAGTATCGGGATGGCTCCTTATGAGGCATTGTATGAGAGGCCGTGGAGAACACCTTTATGCTGGACCCAAGTGGGGGAGATGAAGATTTTTGGTGCGAGTTTTGTTCAGGAAACGACGGAGAAGATTCGTGTTTTAAAGATGAATATGAAAGAGGCTCAGGATCGGTAGAGAAGTTATGCTGATAAGAGGAGGAGTGAGTTGGAGTTCGCGGTCGGAGATAGAGTGTATCTCAAGATGGCTATGTTGCGATGTCCTAATAGATCTATTTTAGAGAATAAGTTGAGTCCGAGGTTTATGGGTCCATTCCCGGTAGTGGAATGAGTTAGACCGGTGGCATACCAGTTAGAATTACCTCCGATTATGAAGGCATTTCATAAGGTATTTCATGTATCGATGTTGAGGAAGTGCCTGCCTACTTCAGAGGACTTGGTGGCTAAGATTTTAGAGGATGTTCAGCCTGACTTGTCTGTGGTGGCGAGACCTGTGAGGATTCTCGAGAGGAGAGTCAAGGTGTTGCGTCGGAAGAAGATTCCACTGTTGAGAGTTTTGTGGGATTGTGCTGGTGCTGAGGAGGATACTTGGGAGCCTATGATGAAGTTGAATTTTAGCAAGTGGTTCGACAAGGAGGTCGCAACTTGAGCTTACTTCTATCTTTGTGGTTCCGGTTTCAGAGTTAACATGGTGGTATTATTGTTTTTATTTCTTGTATTACGTTTGCATTGTAACGATTATACATTTTTGGAGATTTATAAAATGGAGTTTCTTATATTTTGATGTTTTTGTAAGTTGAGCGGTTCCTTATATGTATGGGGTTTAGTGTTGACCAGTGATTGGTCGTGTTCGTATTCCGAGTTAGGGAATATTGTTTGTGGACTATGTGAGGTAGTCCTTGTCCGAGATATTTATAGGCGTTTAGAATTTATTTCCCTAGGGGTAAGGTGTCTCCGAATAACTCATTGTTTTAGGAGATGGTGATTCTCATGTGCACTTGTGTTAAGAAATGGTGGTTCTTCTGAGTACTTATTGTAGAGATGGTGGTTCTTCTGGGTACTATATTAGAGATGGTGGTTCTCCGGTATACTTATCTGGGATGGTGGTTCTTAGTATAGGTACTGCGAGATGGTGGTTCTCTCGGGGAGGATGGTGGTTCCCATGTGTTAATGAGATAAGGGTAATAAATGTCTGAAAATGGGCGTATAAACATGAGATTAGAGGTGTGTCTCTGGAATCATAGAGTTGATCTCGAGTAAAGCTGGTTGGTGGGGCCAGGAGTATTCGATCTTTTGTAGACGGTTTTGCAGATTCGAGGTAAAATCCATTGTTAGTGGGGACGAGTTATAATATTTTAAAACCAAAATGTGTATTTTTGGTAGGGGTGTCGATCAACACCAAGGGTGTGTCGATCGAAACCAGTGTTTTAGAATTGTTTTCGGTTTGATTTTTAATTGCTCGGTTTGGGTGCGGAACCCTAGGTCGCTTTTCAAAAAAGGTTGTGGTCGTATTTTTCATAGAAAAATCGTGATCATTGAGCAAAACTAGAGAGAAAAGAGGTTGTGAGTGAGTTTGATAGATTTCTATTGTTCTTAAGCTTGAATTGTGTCTTATAGAGCAAGGTTTGAAAACGTAGTGTTGTTCTTCGCGTGTTGATAGAAAAATCAGAGAATTTGTTTTGAAATCGAATTTGATTTCGTGAATTCTTCCGTTTGCTTATATTCAATCCTTGTCGACGTGAGTGCGTGATTGGGTTTATGAATAAATGGAATGTTAGGATTTTTGTGTGATTGTTTGATGGAATTGAGGTTGTGAATGCATAATTTCGTTAGTTATTGACTAATATTCATCTATTTATCGTATTGCATATTGTGAGATTGTTTGCTCGATGAAACAGAGTCGAGCCACGTGAGGATTCAACTCGGTTCTGTTTTCTGCAGTGTCGATTGACACCTAGAGGAAGTATTGATCAACACCCTGGTGTTTGTGTTCGTGGATGGAGTGTCGATCGACACGTAGTGGTAGTGTTGATCGACACCCTGTCACATTTTTCTGTGTTGTGTTTGGTGTGTCGATCGACACCGTGGTGGTGTGTTGATCGACATTGATAACTGTGTTGCAGATTTTGGTTAATGTTCTTGTTTTGGTAAATGGAACGTTGTGAAATTGCTTGTTGATTGTGTAGTATTTGACATTCGTTGTCTTTATTGTGTAACCGGTAGACGGGATGACCGTCTCACTAAGTATTTATGATAATAGTCACACAACTCTTTTTCCTATGTGTTGCATATAAAGGTAAAGTATGTTCGTGGGATCATGGCTGGGACGAGGGGATGATTAGAAACTCTAGATTATTTGTTTATGCGTTGAAATTGAGAACCTAGTGTTTAGGTTGCTAGATTGTTTATGGTTTATGATTTGAAGGATTAGGAATAATTGGTTTATTCGTTTAAATGGTTTATGATTTGAAGGATTTAATTGCTGGTTTGATTATTTATATGTGATTTCCGCTGGTTGATTGAAATATGTTTTAACTTCGAGGATTATTATTTATGCAAATAATAACCCGAATCAATTTAAAAAAAAAGCTTGGTTATTTCATTATCTATTCTTATAAATACATTTGTGTATGTTTTGGTAGTCAAACAAATCAACCTTTCTAATTTCTTCGAATAATTTATTCTCAGGTTTGTTCAGACCTTTTTTATACATTTTATATTCTTTAGTTCTTATAATCGTCAAATTTTCTCGAGTCGTTTTCCTGCACAAAGAACACCAAAGTACATCGGAATCGAGCCATAAGAGGAGATGTTCGAATAAAAACTTATTTAATATCAAGGGTTTATATATAGTAAATTAATTAATTAGTTTAAGTGAGCGTAAATGTAGTATTTTATCATTTCTTTTGGTTTATTTTTTATTCCTAATATATCTTCGAGTTGTCAAATTTATACATGTTTTATTGTCGGCCAATAACTTCACGTAGGGCTGGGCACGGGGCGGGTATCCGGTTTTTTCGGCCGCCTTGATACCCGCCTTGTTATTTGCGGGTAATTGAAATTTCGCCTTGATATTTTCCTTGCTCCGAACAGGTACCCGCCTAAACAAGTACCCGCTTTTTTGAGCCGCCTTGGTACTTGGCTTGTACTTGCGGGTACTTGCGGGTACTTGCGGGTAATAGCGGGTAATTTGCGGGTATTTGCGGGTAATTTGCGGGTAACGGGTATGGGACGGGTAACGGGACAAGTATTGAAAAAAAATTGTGGCTTGGTACTTGCAAGTAATCCAATATCCGTCTTGTTACCCGGCTTGTTCAAGGCGGGTACTTGTTTTTACGGGGCGGGTACGGGGCGGGTCGGACGGGTCGGGCGGGTACCAAGTATTTGTGCCCAGCCTTGACTTCACGCAATCTCTATAATATTCAAAATTGTTTCCTCCTAATTTATCATTGATACGATTCTCTTAAACTAAATCTTTTTTCAAAAAATTCAAATTATTTTCTCGCTTTGTGTCATTTTTCGGCCTTAGTGGTCTACGTTAAATGTTTACCATATAAACTAGGTGACTTCCCACACCGTGTGCGGGTATGAACATTATTTCGTAATTAAACCGCATCTCGCTCTAGTAGCCATTCTAGTTAGAGTATGCATACCTTATTCTACACTTTAATCGTTACCTTTGTGAGTTATGATTCTTATACCCTTGTTGAAACTAAAAAATGAGATTTCTATTCATTCATAATTTTGTAAAAGACTGTGATATAAAAATAAATAGAAATATACATCAAATTATAATACATACTATACAAATTAACAAAAGCTTTTACCAACAAGTTTTCTCAAAAGATTTTCAAAAAGTATGAAAGGAGAGTTTTGTTTTGGTATGATAGACATTATGATAATAGGTTAGAATGGATGGAGTGAGTTTTTGATCTATAGAAATATTGTTTAGGTAAATCATATATATAGAGTTAGTAGAATGTTTTCAGTTTTTTACGTGATTGTATGATAAGTTATTTAGTTTATTAGATATTTAGAGTATATTTTGGAATATCCCTAAAAGAAATCAAAACAAAAATATACATAGTTGGATATCCTATGTGAAAATCTCTGATGTAAAAATCAAAACTGAAATATAAATAGTTTGTTATGAAAAGAAGTTATTTAGTTATGTAAAATCTCTTCCGTGAACAAAAGAATTTAAATTCTTGTTGTTAAGATTAAATTGTTTATTCTTTTTTTTTATTCGGAAGAAATTATTAATTCAGTTTGTTAAATATTTTTTCAAATTAAACAAATATCACAAAAAGAACTCAAAACTGAAAGAGAATAATTAATTCAGTTGCTAATTGCGAACAAAACGGTTTTAATCGATTAAATTGTTTATTCTTTTTTTTTGGTTGGGAAGAAATTATTAATTCTGGAAATATAAATGTGTTTTCAAATTAAAAAAATGATTAAAATAGTTAAAAACCATGTCATATTTTTCACCATTCCAAGTCATCATTTTTTGAAGAATGGACCAATGAAATTAAAACAATTAAAACACCTAATCATCTATCAATAAAACAACTTTCATTTAATACTCGGTATTCATTACCATCATCATAACATTTGTTTTAACTATTTCTCATATTATAGAGATGGCTTCTCAGCAATTCATTACACTACAAGAAAACAGCCGCAAATCCGACGGAAATTCCGACGGAAGTAATTCCGTCGGAAATTTTCCGACGGTAATCCGACCGATTTCCGACGGAATGGAAATTTTTCAATTCCGTCGGAAATCTGTCGGAATTATTTCCGACGGACCACAGACCGTCGGAAATCGGTCGGATTATTGGACCGTGTAACTAGCCGTTGCCGACGCCGGAGGAGATTCCGGTCAGTTGTCGGAAATCCGTCGGAAAATATCAATTTCCGACAGATTTCCGACAGACTCCCAACTAGTCTGTCGGAAATCTGTAGGAAAAAATAGCCGTTATATAACCGTTATATAGCCGTTATTATATCCGTTGTTTTTCCGACGCTTTCCCGACAGATTTCCGACGGTCAGCGTATTTATATATATGATTCCACACATCTTCATTCACTCACAAAACAACAACAACTTCCAACCAAATATTTGTTAGAAAAAAATCGTTAAGAGAGTGAGATGTCATCTTCTAGATATTATAGATCGTGGATGGATGAAGAGATGTATGATCCGGAGTCGAATACATTAAATCCAAGTTATGCACGAGGTATATGCGAGTTCATGTCGGTTGTCGGGAATCGAAAGGTGATAAAATGTCCAAGTTTAAATTGTTGCAATTCTCGTAATGTTAATGTAGAACAAGTTTGGCATCACTTGTATACCGTTGGTTTTCTGCCGGGATACAAAATTTGGTTTTTTCATGGAGAAACTAATAATGATGGTGCTAGTAGTAGCAGTGCACCATATGTTGCGGATAGCTTAGGCGAACATAGAATGGAGAACTTAGGTGAACATAGAACAGATAGCTTAGGCGAACATAGAACGGAAGTAGATTTTGGTGTAGGTACCGCTGAGATGGTTCATGATGCGTTTAGAGAGAATTTGCCATCGATCGTAATAAGGGAGGATAGACTAGAAGAACCATATGAAGAAGCTAGAAGATTTTTTGATATGTTAGACGCAGGGAAGCAACCATTATATGATGGGTGTAGAGACGGACATTCCCCTTTATCAACTGCTAGTAGACTGATGACCCTTAAGACAGACTTCAATTTGGCGGAAGAGTGTGTTGATGCGATAGCAGATTTTGTGAAAGATATTTTGCCTGAAGATAATCAGGCACCTGCATCATACTACGAGATACAGAAACTTGTAGCTGGTCTTGGTATGCCGTATCAGGTGATAGATGTATGCATCGACAACTGTATGCTATATTGGAGAGAAGACGAAGACCGGAGAAGATGTAAATTTTGTCGTAAACCGCGGTATCAGGAAACTGGTGGGAGAGTTCCAATTCCATATAAACGTATGTGGTACTTACCATTGACAGCGAGGTTAAAGAGGTTATATCAATCTGTGCGAACGGTAGAACAAATGAGATGGCATGCAGAGCATCGTCAAGATGGAGAGATTACACATCCTTCAGATGCAAAAGCGTGGAAACATTTTCAAATGTTGTATCCGGATTTTGCATACGAGTCAAGAAATGTGTACCTCGGGTTAAGTACGGATGGTTTCAATCCATTTGGGAAGCATGGAAGGCAGTATTCTTTGTGGCCCGTAATCGTAACACCGTATAATTTGCCCCCTGGTATGTGCATGCGTCGAGAGTTTTTATTCCTCTCCGTTCTTATTCCCGGCCCTGAGCATCCGAAGAGATCACTTGATGTATTCCTCCAGCCATTGATTTATGAGTTACAAATGCTATGGAGTCACGGTGTCGAAGCATTTGATGTTTCACGGAAGCAGAATTTTCTGATGCGTGCGGTCCTTATGTGGACTATTAGCGATTTCCCAGCATATGGTATGCTATCTGGATGGACTACTCATGGAACATTATCGTGCCCGTTTTGCCAAGACAACACTGATGCTTTCCAATTGAGGAATGGAAGAAAGCCATGTTGGTTTGATTGCCATAGAAGGTTTCTACCGGACGGCCATCCCTATCGTCGGTGTAAAAGATTATTTAAGAAAAATAAACAAGTGTTTGATGCTCTAATTGATGAGATAGACGGTCGTACTATATTGGAGCATTGAGAGATTTTGGTGCTGAGAGGACTCCTGATTGTGGGGGTAATGGGCATGAACCGCTTTGTGGTGTAGGAGGAGCTCACAACTGGCACAAGAAGAGTATATTTTGGGATTTGCCGTATTGGAAGGATCATTTATTAAGGCACAACCTCGATGTGATGCATATTGAAAAGAACTTCTTTGACAACATCATGAATACGGTGTTAAACATTCCGGGAAAGACAAAAGACAATGTGAAGTCTAGGATGGATGTTTCAAAGATTTGCTACCGTGCTTATCTTGATCGTATTCCCGATGGTACATATCCTTTTCCTCCGTACCGATTGCAAATACAAAAGATAAGAGAATTTTTCCGGTGGATTGAACACGAAGTTAAATTCACTGATGGATATGCAGCTAATCTGGGTAACTGCGTAGACTCGCGATACCTAAAGTTTTTGGGACTGAAGAGTCATGATTGTCATGTACTGATGCAGAGGCTTCTTCCATTTGCTTTTACCCATCTCCTTCCTCAAACTGTCCACGAAGCTATTGCAGCAGTTGGTGCTTTCTTTAGGGATTTATGCACGAGGACACTTACAGTTGAGGGGATCCGCAATTTAGATGCCAATATACCAGTGATCCTTTGCAATCTTGGGAAGATCTTTCCGCCGTCTTTTTTTTATGTTATGGAACATCTTCCCCTACACCTCCCCCGCGAAGCCAAACTAGGTGGTCCCGTTCAATTTCGTTGGATGTATCCTTTTGAGCGGTACATGTTCCATCTAAAGAAGAAGGTCAAAAATTTGGCTCGAGTTGAAGGTTCTATTGTCGCACAGAGTATCAATGAAGAATCATCACAGTTTGCGGAATATTACTTTCCGCGGGAAGTTAGTACGAAGAGTAGACGTCCTGCTCGTTATGATGATAAAGGTGAGAGAGTCACGTATGCCGCGATTGTCCCTGAGATGTTTTCGCAAGTTGGCCGAGTGATTGGGAGAGGGAAGAGACGCTTCCTATCACAAGCAGAGTGGAGTCACTTACATATGTATATCCTAACGAATTGTGAGGAGATGGCGGAGTACGAAAGGTAAAAACAGAACTTATTTAAATACATCTTGTTTTTAATACCTAAGTAATATATAGGTTTCATATGTTATATATTTTTTGTTTGCTTTCAGGATTTACATTGCATCAATACGTCGCTATTATCCAGAAATGACAGAAGACGAACTTGGAGAATCTAAGGAAAACGAGTTTCCAAATTGGCTGCAATATTACGTAAGTTTTAAAAAAACGCTTACATTTCTTAAAATTACTGAATTAATTATTACTTAATTAAATGTTTGTTTATTAATTTGTCTAAATTATTATCTCAGGTTTCTGAAGGAATGAAGAATGGAGAAAGGTTTCCGACATGGTTACAAGAGATAGTTTCAGGCCCAAGCTTTGAAGCAACTTCATATGCTCGGTATTGCACTAGGGGATTTGCATTTAGGATTCATGAAGAAAGGCCGAGGGCAACTGCAGATTACGGTATTTCAGCTACAAGTGGTGATGTAGTCTACTACGGGATTCTGAAAGAAATATTGCAAGTGCGCTATCCAGGAATGTTGGGCATGAGGTGCATTGTTTTCTTGTGTGAGTGGTATGATCCGTCATATCCAGAAGGTGTCCAGGTGAGCCAATTTGGCGTCACTTCAGTAAATTCTTCTAGGAGACTGCAAAAGTATGACCCATTCATCCTAGCATCACAGGCAGACCAGGTTTGATTTTAAAATTTTATAATACGTGCCTTATAGATAAATAATGATATTGTAATTGCCTAAACTAAATATGTTTGTTTCAGGTATGCTACATTTCTTATCCTAGGGTAACACATCGAGGAGATCCTTGGATTACAGTGACTCCAATTAATCCAAGAGAGAGACTATATGGAGTTGCTGAGCAAGATGCTATGCAACCAACTAGAATTACTCCGATGGCTCCAGTTGATCATTCTTCAGCGGTGGACCTTTTTGTTGATTTCACTGAATTTGGTGATAATATCGTACATTCAGAATCAGAAGAAGAAGTTGGAGAATTTGATGAAGACGAAGACACAATTCCTTCGGAAGGATCGGATGAAGAAGAAGAAGTTGGAGAATTTGATGACGAAGAAGTTGGATAATTTATATATATATATATATATATTTTTTTTTTTTAAAATGATATATATATATATATAATTCCGACTTATCTGTACATTTATTTATATATATATATATATATTTAATATAAAATGATTTATATATATATATTTTTTTAAAAATGATATATCTGTCGGAGATCTGTCGGAAACATATATATATTTCCGACAGATTTCTGACAGATATATCATTTTTATATAAATAAACTTTTTTTTATTTTATCTGTCGGAAATCTGTCGGAAATATATATATATTTCCGACAGATTTCCGACGCAATATTCATATCATGCTAACCTTAAAAGACGACACGTGTTACCCTTACATCTGTCGGAAATCAGTCGGAAATATATATATTTTTCCGACTGATTTCTGACAGATTTAGGGTTTTGAGGCCAAATTCCTGAATTTTGAGAAGACAAAGTCTCGGCATACAATTCTGACAACTAAAGTGAAAGATAATTGAGTAAATAACATTCTCGATGTTATACCGAACATGTTTTGCGATTTTGTCATGTTTCAACCAAAAGCCTTTCATACAGTTACATATACAAAACAGTAGATGTTTACGGAAAATACTAAATGTTTAGAATTTGAAAGTAACAATGACCATTATCAAGTATTTTATCTTCCAAATATTGCTTCAACCATACTATTAACTTGTAACTACGAAAACAGATCATAAACAAGCTTAAAACCTCAAATCCGTCGGAAATATATATATATTTCCGACAGATTTCCGACGGATAAAATAAAAAAAGCTTATTTATATAAAAATTATTGTCTGTCGGAAATCTGTCGGAAATATATATATGTTTCCGACAGATTTCCGACAGATATATCATTTTTAAAAAAAATATATATATATAAATCATTTTATATTAAATATATATATATATATATAAATAAATATACAGATAAGTCGAAATTATATATATATATATCATTTAAAAAAAAAAATATATATATATATATAAATTATCCAACTTCTTCGTCATCAAATTATCCAACTTCTTCGTCATCAAATTCTCCAAGTCCATATATATATATATAAATCATTTTAGATTTCCGACGGAATTGGAGATTTCAAGTAAAAATATGTACAAAATGCTAACAATTTTTCCAAAATAAACATTTTGGAAAAAAATGTTAACAATGCTAAATATTGTTTAAAAATTACCAAATTTTTCCAAAATGCTAATTCATTAATTTCCAAAAAAGACATTTCTTAAATTTAATAAACATTTCCTAAATTTCTTCAATTCCTTAACCCTAAACCAAAAAAAAACATTTTTTAAATTTAATAAACATTTCTTAAATTTCTTCAATTCCTTAACCCTAAACCAACAAAAAAACATTTTTTAAATTTCCCATACACTAAAACCACAAATCTGTCGGAAATCTGTCGGAAAAAGATTCATTTTTCCGACAGATTTCCGACGGATTTGCCAATTTTTACCCGCGAAATGAAAAATAAACACCGCGAAATCAGTCGGTCCAATTACACGCGGTCATTCAAATTTTTTGGAATTCCGACGGAATTCCGACAGATTTAAAGCTGTCGGAAATTCTGGGAATAAAACAGATTTCGTTCTTCTTCTTCTCTTCGCCGTTTCTTCTTCTCTTCTTCTTCTCTGGAAAATCCGCCGCCTCCTCCGCTCCTCCTTCGCCGTCCACCTCCGATTTCGCCGTTTCTTCTTCTCTTCTTCGCCGGAAATCCACCGGATTTCGTCTCTTCTTCTTCTCGCCGCCTCCTCCTCTTTCTCCACGCCGCCTCCTCCTCTTGCTCACCGCCGCTGCCTCCTCCGCTCCTCCTCGCCACCGGAAATCGCCACCCATGTGGGAAATCCCAAGTCATTTGTAAGTATCAATTGATTTTGTGAATTGATTTTGGTTAGATTTAGGAAATGAGTTTGTGAATTGATTTTGGTTAGATTTAGGATTAAGATTAGGGTTAGATTTAGGGTTTTGGAAGTTATATTATGAAATTTGGAAATTGTTACTAATTTTATGAAATTGTTACTAAATTGTTAGTATTTTTACTAATTTTTACTAAATTGTTAGGGTTTTTAAATTGTTATGAAATTGTTAGGGTTTTTAAATTGTTATGAAAAATTAGATTTATGATTAGGAAAAATGAGGGAAATTGATTTAGGGAAATTATTTTTTCCATAAATTTTTAGAATATTTTTAGCAAGTTTTACTAATTTTTAAACAATTATAGCGATTAATTTAAAATTTTAGAATTTTAATTTTTTAGAATTTTAAATTATGTAACAATTACTTAAGAATTTTAGAATATCGAAATAATTGTAAATTTAAAGATAATGACTTAATTTTTGAATTTATATCTATATTTTAAAGAATTTTAAACAATTAGATTTAGGAAAGTTTTTAAAAGGTTTATAAGATTGTTTACAAAACCTTATAAAACTATTTAAAAACCTTATAAAACTATTTAAAAACCTTATAAAACTTTACAAAAACCTTATAACACTATTTAAAAACCTTATAAAACTTTAAATTTTAAATTTTAGAATTTTGGAAATTTAAATTTTAAATTCCACCTCAGAATTTTAAATTTTACAATTTTGGAAATTTAAATTTTAGAATTTTGGAAATTTAAAGCAATGTTTTTCTAAACCATTATATTTTTATAATTATAGATTTTTCATATATTTAAAATATATTATCATATAAATCTAGGGATTACGGTGGTTTCGCTGCTGCATCTGGCAGCGGCCAATCACGTCGTCGTCGTGTGAGTAGATCTCGTTCGACTTCCACGTCTACACCTGCACCGTCGTCTACACCTCTAGAGACGCCGGTGACACCAGCAACCACCACAGCACCGTCGCAGATTAGCGTCGAGGACTTCATGGGTCTTCCTGGACGAGAGAGGTTGACTAGACTCCATCCAGACCAGCTAGGTAGAGACAGATGGTAAGTTTTTTGTTCCATTTATGTTTTTTTTTAACAAATTTAATTTAATTGCGACTAATGTCACATTTTTTCCCGTAGGTTTGGTGATTCTCGCAGCGGGATTTCGAAGTCCCTCAACAAGATGGAAAACTCTTTGCTCAGCCGTCCTTATGCGACGTACACCTTGATGCCACTGGAGGATCAAGATATGTGGTTTCGCCAATTTGTGGTAAGTCATCTGTTTTCACAATTTTTACTTTCATTTAAATTATTATTATTTATATTTAATTTTTGTATTTGCAGCAAGAATTTAGGTGAGACCCACACATGACCGCTCTGGTTAGGAGAGAATTCGACTCTTATGCAGCACTGCACTACTCGAAGAAGGTGTTCGAGTGGAAGGATAAGTGGCTACACGGTCAGGTGCCAAAGGAGATGGTGGAAAAGGCGGAGTTGTGGAACGGGTTCATCGCCTATTGGCAACTAGAGGCGACCAAGGAGAGCTCTACATATCACTCTAGCAACCGGAACAGCCAGCGCAACGGCAAGGGACCTGCCACCCACAACCTTGGAGCTACCAGCAAGAAGACAAAAGCTAGGGATATGGTAAGTTTTTCATTGAACGTCTTGATTTTTATTAAATTTTTTTTTATATATTTATATTATTAAATAAATATCTAACAACTGCAGGCTAAGGAGTTGGGTCGGGATCCCAACAACTTGGAACTTCTGCTAGCGACACACACCGACAAGAATGGTGTTGTCCAGGATCAGGTAGCTCGGGAGATTCAGGAGAGCGTCCAAAGAATGGAAGAGGAGTACATTCTCTCTCAGCCAGACGTCGAAGAAACCCCTCCCCTCACCCAAGCCCCGGACGACATCATCAACCAATTCGTCTTAAAGGTATGTAAAATTTAAATTAGTTTTCAAGTCTTTTTCATTTACAATTTAATTTGTTCCGCAGGTTGCTCCGCAGAGCAAAGGGCGGCTTTATGGTCTTCCCGACGATGCGGGATCATCGGAGTCTTCTTGTTACTACAGCGAGACATCCGACCTGAGAGCCCAGATGAAGGAAAAGGACGTCGAAGTTGAAGGTTTGAAGACGACGGTCCAAGAGATACGAGATGCACAAGCCGCCCTAGAAGCCGAGCGGATGAAGGAGAGAGCCGAGCGGGACAAGGACATGGAGATGATGCAACGGATGATGGCGTACTTGGGGCGCAACCCGGATTTTCCGCCGGGGCCCACCACTTAGATATTTATTATTAACGTTTTGTAAAACAATATTACTTTTTATTTCTACTTTTAATTTTATTTTAATTTCTACTTTTAATTTTATTTTAATTTCTACTTTTAATTTTATTTTAATTTAAATAATTCAAATTTTAAATTTTAAATTTATATTAAATTAATTATTATTTAATTTATTATTATTTTTAATTATTTCTACGAATACGTCGGAAATTTATCCGTCGGAAAGCTGTCGGAAATAAAACCGTCGGAAATATGTCGGAAATAATGACGTCCGAAGTCTGTCGGAAATAATGACGTCGGAAGTCTGTCGGTTTACTAGTAGTCGGAACCCATCGGAAAGCTGTCGGTTTTGTTTCCGACAGGTTTCCGACGGCAGTATTTCCGACGGAAATCCGTAGGAAATTTCCGACAGAATTTCCATTTCCGACAAGATAGAAACGACAGACATATCCGTCGGAAATCTATCGGAAAACTCTTATTCCGACAGACTTCCGACGGATATTTCCGTAGGAATCGCGCTGTTTTCTTGTAGTGTTAGTTTTCTAGGTAATGTTAAGCCTTTCAAGGCGGCTTGGCATATTCAAGTTAAGGTGCTTCACAAGTGGAAGCAATTTAGTTCTATAATTGGTGAATCCTTCGAGGTGAACATAGCTGATCAAAAGGTTTGTCTTTCTTTTGTTATATCTTTTATGAAGTAATTTATATTTGTTTTATACAAGACCAACACCATTTTTTCTTTATCTAGGGTTTGAAGATCCATGCTTCCATAAGGTAGCTTTTGGTCACAAAGTTTGAGAAAACATTGGTCGTTGGTGAATGGAGGCAGATTGAAAATTTCAATCTCACTAAGGCCTCTGATCAGTATAAGGCATGCAGCCATCGTTACAAGATGGCTATCGTGTACTCAACTTTAGTTGTAAATTGCCCTCTTCGATCAGAAAGCGTTTTCCTTGGTCTTGCTGAGTATTTAGCCATTTTATCCAGATCACTTAACACTAGCATATTAGCTGGTTAGTGGTGGGGCAAATTGTCAGTGTTAGAGACATGGAGACTTTGCAAGTTAAGAATAAGGAAACCATTAAACTTGACTTCGAGATCCGTAACTCCAAGTTGGTATTGTTTGTTTTAAGTAACCTTTATTAGTTGTTTGTAACTATTCACAATTTTACTAATATTGTAAGAGTTGATTATAGCAATGATCATCTACCATGTATCTTGTGGGGAAAGTATGCACAACAAGTGTAGTGTTTTATGGTTGTCAAGATTCTGAAGATGGTGTTGTCGGATGTCTTATACGTTTTGCCAAGATTAATGTTACCGAGGTATAGTAAAATTGATTACATAAATTTTGTACATAGATGCTTGAATCTATTTAATTATTTTTTCTTTATAGGTGATTATCATATCACAAATGCTTTTGATGCTTCTCAAGTAACTCTTTATCCAAAGTTGCCTGATCTTGCTGAATTTAAGGAGAGGTATAAAAATATGTAGAAAATGTTTTTTAAATTTATATTTGTACTTACGATGGTCTTTAATTTCAGTATGCCAAATGATGGTTTGGTTCTTAAAATTTTGGAAAAACGAGTCCGAAATATTGACATGGTTCTCAAGGAAGAGTGTTTCGATCAGTTCCCAATGGTTTCAATCAATGAATTTCTTAACTGTAATGAGGTATTTTACTCCTTCTTTTATTTTTTTTTTACTTTTTATTTTTTAGTTTTTATTTCTAAATGAAATATGTTTTTAATGTTATGTAGGTTGGGAAGTGTAAAATCATGTATACCATTGCAGCCATTGATACTGATTGGTCCTGGTTTTATGTTACATGCAAAAAATGTAACAAAAGAGTCTTCAAGAACAAGACAAAAGATAAGAAGGCTGGCAAAAAGACATCTTTCTATTGTGATTTTTGCAATACTTCGAATGTAACAGCAGTGGCGGTGAGGTATTATTATAGGACTAATATTTATATTTCTCAATTATTCTATCCACTTCCTTTATCTTATTTGTTATTATCCATTTATTAATAAAGGTATAAGCTCCATGTTATTGTCATGGATTCATCTAGGCAAGCAAAATGTATGTTATTTGATAGCAATGCTTTCTCGGTTGTCAATTTTACTGCCATTGCTCTGGTCGGAGGAGAGTATGACGAGGTATTTTATTTCTCATTTTTTTGCTTTTTACTTTATTTTTTCTTTTTGTTTTTATATTATAAATCCATTCTCTAAACAGATTGAAGAACCGGAAGAGTTGCCTAGTCCATTGAAAAACATTATTGAAAAAACTTTCCAGTTTCTTATTTCTGTTGAGAAAGATAATATTTGGCCATGACACGACACTTTCAAAGTTATCAAAGTATGGAAGGGAGAAGATTTAATATAGATTGATTTGGATACTTTATTTGATGATCATGTGAATACTAATTAATTTCAGTCTGCTGACCAGGTATTGTTAGTTGTACTATATTCTTATTAATACATTCATATAGAGAATACATTATAAGGTAATTTTGTTGTTCATATTGTAGATTCCTTTAAGCCATTCCTATACTGAAGATGCTTTTGAATCTTTGACTGAAATTATGGTCACTCCTTATTCCAAGCGTGATCAAAATGGTGGAAGTAAAGCTGCTTCTGAGTCTTCAACGAAAAAGAAATAATGCTCCAATGTTCGTAACAATGATGTTGTGGAAGGAATGAAAGAAAGTGATTATGCTTATGGTGATACAGGAATTGGACTATTCGATGATTGTGTGGTTACTGGATCAAAGTTCATTGAGGTGTTTTCTCCCAGTCTTGGGGATGTGGATGTGAAGAATTTAAAGTCCGTCCGAGTGAAGATTGAGAAACCTTGATAGAGAAATCGTTTTTATCATTTATCCAACATTTGATGTTTTGAAGCTTTACTTTCTATTTTTCTTAAGGCATTTGTTTCTTAATAACTATGGAATTCCATTTGTTTCAGTTGGCTTTTAAATTATTGTTGCAATTTTAAATATTCTTAATTGGAATTTGCTCTTTTTAAATTATTGTTCAAATTCTTAATATGATGGAATTATTTCCATATAAAGTAAACTGTTATCTCTTCAGCTTTATTTGTTTAGTGCGTATGATTAGTACGTATTTTTTTCTTTTCTATTAATATTTCACATTATCTTTGCGGTGTAGTACGTACTTTTTATGATCCTTGAATACTTTTATTTGCGAAGATATTTACTTTCTTTCTGTATTTATTGACCAGAAGTTCATTTTAATTTTATTAACGTAACTTCTGCTTTTTAAAATTTAATGACAGAGAGATTGACAAAAATACATATCTTTTTTTTTTGTTATAAGGCCAGATATATTGTAACGACCGCAACTCAAAATTGTATTTTCTAGTGGGTGTCGATTTACACTACCAGAGGTGTCGATCGACACTCCTTCCATAACACAATTCAAACACGAACCCACGATAGGTGTCGACTGACACTAGCTCTAAGTGTCGATCGACAACACGACACATAAACCAGGATCGAGCCAAATTCTCTCGTGGCTCGACTTCGTTTCATCGAGGGTCAATCTCAACAACCACATGTACGATTTACACACAAAATCATACGGAAACAATACAGGAAAAGCAATACTAATATCGATTCCATGAGAAACCATTAAACAACAATCTAACATCACTACCCATAACCACGATCGCACACTCACCTCGAATTCGGATTGGAAAGGATAGGAAAAGGAATTGCACACAAAAATCGACCTCTACAGGGCTAGAAAACAGCTTGAACGATCAACACCACGAAGAACGATCAATTCAAATGCTCAAAACCTCAAAACAACACTTCCTATGAATCACATAGTGATGTTAGGTTGTTGTTAGATGGTTTCTCATGGCCATGTTTTGGAGGAGAAAATAATAGAACTCAGGCCATCACTTCCTATTAATCGTACAGGTACTCAGGCCAAATCAATACTAATATTACTCAGGCCATGTTTTGGAGGAGGAAATAAGGACTCTGCATGCGTTTTATAACAAGTACTCAAGCCATGTTTTGATTTCTCCTCCAAAACATGGCCAAAAGACTCTCCATGCGTTTTATACTCGACTTTAGGACTTCTCCCTTAAACCGTAATAAACCGCACGATAACATCGAACCGAAAACGTTCTGAACATTGGTGTCGATCGACACACCACAAGGTGTCGATTGACACCCCTTACCAAAATCAACATTTTGGTTTGCGGATGTTACAACTCTCCCCCACTACTCTAGATTCGTCCTCGAATCCTAACACACTGGCCACCACGACCCAACTTCATGACTCACCGCCGTCAACCTCCGACCATACTCCTGATCTAGCCTGATTAGCCACTCGCGAGACCATCATCCAAATCTCGCAAATCGTCTACTATAGATCTATCCTTGACCCAACCTGATCAGCACCACTCGAGGTCATCACTCTTGATCTCTGAACTTCACAACCAGACTTATGCTTACCAGTATTTCTAGACATTAGTTACCTTCTCACACATATCCCCAACTCACTTACTCTTAGGAACACCTCTTTTGAGCTAACGATACACCAAAATACTCATCCCCTTGAGAGAAACCCTCATATCTTAATACTTATACCAGGAAAACCTGATTTCCCTAAGTATGCTGGGTAATCCTCGCCCCTCTGGAGAATCCCCATCCCCTAATAACCACTCAGGGAAACATATCCTCATTCCTCTAGAGAAAACACCATCTCCTAATAACACTCATGAAAAATCCTCATCCTTTTAGAGAAATCCCCATCTCCCAATAAACATTCAGGAAAAATCCTTCTCCCTTTGGAAACTCCTCAACCCCCTGGAGAAATCCTTATCCCCTCTGGAGAAATTTTCATCTCCTAATAAGTACTCAGGGAAATCCTCATCCCAATAAGCACTCCGGGAAATCCTCATCCCTCTGGAGAAATCCTCATCTCCTAACAAGTACTCAGGGAATTTTTCATCCCTAATAAGTACTCCGGCGAATCCTCATCCCTTTGGAGAAATACTCATCTCCCAATAACCCTCTAGGAAATACTCATCCCTCTAGAAGACTACTCATCTCCTACACCCGATATTCTCTGACCCGGAATATCACCACCATCATGACCAACCGCTGGTCCACACTAAACTGCACATACAAGGAAAACTACCCCATGTGATCTACACCCGATATTCCCTAACCCAGATGACCAACATGACCAACCGATGGTCAACGCTAAACCACACATACGAGAAGAACCACTCGACCTTAACCAGACAGAAATATAAAAAACTTCCATCATATAAATCTCCAAAAATGCATAAACGTTTCAACACAACGATAAATACATGTACTCCAAAAAAACCAAAGCACTGAGCCAACTATGAAAACCGGGACCACAAGGATAGAAGTAAGCTCAAGCCATGACCTGCTCATGGAAACACTTGCTCAACTTCAACTTCATCTTTGCCTTTGGCTCCCAAGTCTTCTCCCCCGCACCGGCACAAAACCACAACTCTCTACAGAGGAAACTTCCTCCGACACAACATTTTTATTCTCCTCTCGGGAATTCTCAAAGGTTACGCCGCCACTGACACATCTGGCTGAAGATCCTTCGAAATCTTAGCCACCACTGCCTCCGAATATGCAAACATTTCCTCAATAATGACACCCGTGAACCTAGAATCCCTGTTTGACACAAAACTGGCTTACACTCCCTACAACCTCTATATCTCCTTACCAAAAACCTTAGCCAACACCATGGCTCTATAGATCTCAAACTCCAACATAAATCATATCCTACTTCCACTCTGGAATGGGCAACTCCACATCAATCAACTCGGGACTAATGCTCAACCTCCACTAGCTGACATGTATCGTACTCAGCAACTCACCTCTCGGTTTTACTTGCAATCACATACCCAAACTCTGAGGTCTAAATCCAGTCACATCCCTATGCCACGATCAATTACTCATACTCATCCAGACACCCTCACACTCTCGGGAACACATCCCTTGAGCTAACGATGTTGGAGCCACTCCACTCTGTGGACGTCTCCCTCAAGCTATGATTATGTTGGAAAAATGCTTCCTTTAGAGTTATCAATTCATACGTATAGAAGCACTTCATAACTAGAACTACCTCCCATGATACCGACCTTTCATTCCATATTTCGGAATAATAACTCACTATGACCAAACACCTGGCCAACATAGCCAACCCCCTTAAGATCCTCTCTAGACCTCCGAAACTCATCACCAATCCCATGTTTATATGCACATTACATGCATTTATTACTCTTAACTCCCTTCCTTAACTCACATACTCGTAGGAACATATCCTTTGAGTTATCAATATCTAGGGAAATACTCATCCCCTCGAGAGAAATCATCATCTATCCCTACTTATACTGGGAAATTCTCATCCCCATAAGTATACATGGAGATCCTCATTTCCCCTAGAGTAATAATTCCATAACGTCTATAAACATCTAAAAATCTAACGGCAAGAACTACCTTGCGTAGTTCGAAACATGATATTCCCTAACTTGGAATATCATCAAATCCTGACCAATCCTCAAGTCAACTCAAACAACCCAAATGAACAGGGTGTTCCACTAGAGTCCCTCGAAAAAGACAGTCTTAATTCCTCATAAACTTCTATTTTTAGACTCTCCATAAAACTCGATGCAACTCCACACCCTGACGACTAATGTCGCAAAATAAATAAAAAATACTTATCTTATAAATTTCAAAATGTAATATCGTTTTAACACCAAATGAAAATACAAAAACAAATCCAAAACAACATAGAAGAAGCTAACAACTCTGAAACAGGAGACAAAAAAAAAAACCAACTCAATCCTTGACTTGTCTTCTCAGGTCCTCCGCCCTCGCTGCTCCGCTGCAGTCTGCGCCACCGCCTGCGGGGTCCCCGGCTGAACCGTCACCACTGTCATCTTTTGCAACTTAGGTCACATCGGCCTGATATGCCCTGTCTCTCTGCAATGATAACCCACTCGAAAGTCCCGAGCCTCGTTCTTCTTATAATAATTCTTCAGTTTATGGTACATGCCTCCACACCCGAAGCATCCCTGCCCACTCTAACTTGCTCCAAAAATATCATCCCGTTTTCTCTTCTGGCCTTGCTCAGACTAACCACCCTTGCCAGACCCCGCACCACTCTGCTGATGCTACCTCTTGGTTGGACAGCAGGAGCAACTGCCGCTAGAACTCCCGCAGCTGCCTGACCTCTCAGATTCTCCTCAATACCTGAAGTAATCTCTACCAGCTTTGCCCTCGAGGCCTAATCTGACACTCTCATAATCTGACACTCTGCACCGTGTCCTCATCTCAGCCTGAACTCCCCTCAGGAACCTCTTCACCTGCGTCTGCTCATCCTCTATGCCTCGATCCGTATAAACAATCAGTATACTGAACTATGCATCGTACTCACGCACAATCCTGTCACCGTGGACCAACTCCACAAACCTCATCCCGAGACGATCCAGAGCCTCCTAAGGAAAATAGTTAGTGTTGACCTCAACTAAGAAATCCCCATAGGTCCACATTGCACATGGCCTCCTGGCCTCAATGCATCTGAACCACAAATGCGCATTACCACTCAGGTAATGGACTACCAACTCCACTCAATAATCCTCCGATCATATAATAGAACGGAAGTTGCGCTACACTATCATGCGCCACTCATTTGCCTCCTCAGGCCCAACAACACCTAAAAATAAAGGGGTACTCAGTCTCTGCATTTAACCCATCATCTCAAGATAAGTTAGACGTAACTCCACAACCACAACCCTCAACTACACCTCTGCAACTTGAGCTACAACTGGAACTTAACCTGGAACCACCGCCAGAAATCGCTCCATTAACTGTGTCATCATCCCCTAACGACAATCCAAACGATCCTAAGCTGCCACTAGAACAGCACCCACACAAGGGCCTCTCGCAGGACCAGTCTTACTGGCACCTCTCGCGGCACCAACAGTACTCACACTCGTACTTGTCTCGCTCACAGATCCCACATGATGCATCTATGAATTAATCGCTTGCTCCTGTGATGCACTCTTGGAGGACTCAAACACTAGTCCCTGACAATGACCTCGACATCTACCACGTCTTCTACCTCTACCCCAAACTTTAGCAACAATATCCATCACTCTGCATTTTCCAAAAATATGGTCCAACATACCATAATCACAACATAAGGTCAAACAAAGACATACCGTGGAATCTCTTTGAAGGCTCAGAGAGGATGATCTTAGACTCTACAACTCACAAAATTAACCTACTACTCATAGCCAATTCAAACAGCAATCTCAAATTAGCCAATCAAGCTACTGCCCTAAAACTGTAAGGGCTCTGATACTAAAATGAAACAACCAAGGTTTTTTTTATATAATTAACCCAAATTAATATTCCTATAAATATTAACCCTCAATGGTTAATTCAACAACAACCAAACTAGCGGAAATCAAACATCAACAATTAAACTTGCAAATTATTTAAACCGTTTATTCTAGAATATCAATTCAACCATAAATTAGCAACCTAATGCCAGGTTCTAGAATTCAACGCATAATCACATAATCTAGAGATCCTAATCATTCTCTCGTCCCAGCCATGATTCCACGATCACAAACTTTTACCTGCACCACATGGAAAAACGAGTTACGTGAGTATTATCACAAATACTCAGTGAGACGGTCATCCTGTCTACCGGTTACATAATACGGATAACGGATGCCAATTACTACACAATCACTCAACAGTTCACAATGTTCAAATTACCAAAATAAGAACAATTAATCAACAGTTCACAACATTTGATTTACCATAAATAGAACAATCAATCAACAGTTCACAATGTTTGATTTACCATAAATAGAACAATCAATAAGAATCTGCACACATCAACTCATTGTTGATCGACACACCAAACACGAAACTCAACACTTTCAAGAGGATGTCGATCGACACTACCACTAGGTGTCGATAAACACTCCTTCCATAACACAATCCAAACACAAACCCACGATGGGGGTCAATCGACACTACCTCTAGGTGTCAATCGACACCACGACACAAAAACCAGGATCGAGCCAAATCCTCTCGTGGCTCAACTCCGTTTCATCGAGGTTCAATCTCAACAACCATACACACAAAATCATATAGAAACAACACAGGAAAAGCAATACCAATATCGATTCCATCAGAAACCATCAAAAAACAACCTAACATCACTATCAATAACCACGATCGTGCACTTACCTTGAATACGGATTGGAAAGGATAGGAAAAAGAATTGCACACAAAAATCAGACCTCTACATGGCTGGAAAACTGTCTGAACGATCAACACCACGAGGAACGATCAATTCAAACGCTCAAAACCTCAGAACAACACTCCCTGTGAACCACAAACTTATAATTTTCAAGGTCTCAATCTTTTGCTCTCAAAATCCTTATTTTCTCCTCCTAAACGCGGCCAAAAGACTCTGCACGCGTTTTATACTCGACTTTAGGGCTTCTCCCTTAAACCGCAACAAACTGCACGATAAAATCAAACCGAAACCGATTGAGAATATTGTTGTCGATCGACACACCACAAGGTGTCGATCAACATTTTGGTTTGTGGATGTTACAGTGTTTGTTTGGTTTGGTTTTGAATTTTAGTATCTTGATCTGTATTTTGGGAAATGTAGAGAATGATGGCTAGAATTTTAGTATTTTGGTCTGTATTTTTGTATTGATCTGTTTGTTATAACTATTCCGCAAATTAGTGTTTCTTTCCGAATTTCACAACTGACGTAATATGAAGATTTTATGTTTAGTAAATAAATTAGTACGTTTCTGTTAATGTAAATGTATTATATTTTTGCGATTTTGGCTTCCTCCTGCTTCCTAATATGAATTTTTGTTTCCAAATGTTTACCTTTCTTATCGGTGCTCAATATCTTTGCACAATCTCTATAATATTCGACTTTTATTTATAATAATTGTTGATTCCGAAGATTTGCTTCAACTCAATCTTTTTTTGAAAAAATTGAAATTTTTTTCCCGCTTGGTGTTAGTTTTCAATCTAAGTGTGTTAGGTTAAATCCTTACTATGTAAATAGTCTGTACTCATTGTTCCTTACCACCAAATTCACATTTTTCTTTAACCATTCCTCATTTGATTTATTGATGTCTTCTCAACAATTTATTAGTTTTCTTGCAGATGTCAAGCCGTTTAAGGGAGCTTGGCGGATTCAGGTCTAGGTGCTTCATACCTGGAAGCAGTTTCATTGTAAACATGGTGAATCTTTGGAAGTGATCTTAGTTGATCCAAAGGTTTGTCTTGCTTATATTATATCTTTTTATGAAGAAAATGTATTACATTATTTATAGAATACCTAAACAAGTTTGTCTTAATCTAGGGTATGAAGATTCATGCTTCCATAAGGAGGCCTTTGGTTACAAAGTTTGAGAAAACTTTAGTCGTTGGTGAGTGGAGGCACTACTAGAAAACAATTCATAAATGACTATTGTTTATGACCACGAAATCAGTCACTAATATTTGCGACTACCTTTAGACAGATTTGTGACGAATTTAAGACTATGATAATATCAGTAGCAAATCAGTCGCATATTTGTGACTGATAAAACTGGTCGGAAAGTTGTTACACATTAGCGACATATTTACGACCATTTATCGAAGGTTCTGAAGTAGTCACAAATTTAAGACTAATTTGTGACGTTTTAGCTCGTGCAACATTTGCGACCCTTTCGTAACGATCTTTTCAGTCACAATTTAGTGTCTACGAAAATAAAGTCATAAAAGAGTCATAACATTCATGTCGGGACTAATTGATGGATCCTTAAAGAATTTTTAAATTTTGAGAATATGTTGTTATCGATTTATGGATTATGACATTTTTAATGAAATCCGTTGTTATTTGTTTGATGAGTTTTAAATTCAATTCAAAATTTAATATTTTTGAAAAAGTTTAGTTTTTAGCGATTTTATAAATCTATTAGTATCTATTGTTATTGGTAGATGTATTTGTTCTAGTTTTACTTATTAAACAATATTTTGAGAATACTTCATAAAACAATTGGATCTTATAATTCTAATAACTAATTTTTTTTTCGTAACTACACAAAACACTCCGCATATGCTTTGATTAAAAAAATTCTAAGTCTTTAAAACATAATTATTTTCGAAAGGGTAGAAATATATTTTAGTACAACTCAGTAATGATTAGTTACAATGGCACAATGATTACAATATGCAGGCAACTGGTTCCCTTCCTGAGTTTGAACTAGTGGATTAACAACTATTTAAGTTTTGCAGAAAATATGTCGTAAAACAGGTGCAAAGTATCGGCAAAATGCAACGCAAAACTTACGATGTTACAACGTAGTCATACGACGTATTTGCCATACTTTTGCGACGCAGAACTAAATAGCAAAGTCTGATAGCCCCCACGAGTTCGAGTCTGAGTAACAACAATTGTTTTGAAAATTAGTAGTGGCGATTTTGTGACTCTTTAGTGACAATATAGGGTTTAGGGTTTCAGAAAAGTCACTAATCAATCGCAAATTTAGTAAAGGGTTTTTAAAAATCTGAAACCCTATACTAACGTCATATAATAGTCACAAATATACAACTACTTTGTGACACATTTGCAACGCACAAGTAAATCTGCGACTGATTAATGACTACTTTTACACTCCATTTTACATTACTACACATTAAAACCAAAAATATATGCTTCTATGATTCATAGCTGTATTTAGCTTGTACTAAACTCAATGACAAGTAGCTAAGATGTGATTGTAGTGAGTATATCAATTTGCAAAAAAAAAAAATTATGTGAGAATCAACATTTCATATACTTTAGGTTATAACACTTAGAAGTTTTAAACTAAGATTAGGTAAAGTTGATGTTTTTCTAAATCAGCTTTGTTAGTGGTGGTATAATGGGTATATCATTTTATCTGGGATATATGGTTTAGGGAAATGGAAGATGAAACAGTTTTTGGTCTAAATGTTTAGGGTTTAGGGATTTCATTTGTAACACCCTCTAAAGCGTCACAAATTTGTCATAAATTAAAGAATACTTTGAGACGTTTTAGTGACTAAATTTTTGTGTGTTTATAATTTGGGATTTCAAATTATTTGGGCAAAATAATGAAAATTTTGGGCCGAAACTTTCCCCCCCTAAAAACATTTTAACTCAAAAATATATGATTAGGGTTTCATTCATCCAAAACCCAAACTTCTTAACTCTTTTTATCTGTTTCGATCTCTGTGTTCATCATCTGTTCCTTCTTCTCTTTCTATCTCTTTCACTCTGTATGTTCATCAATCTTCCTCTCTTCATCAAAGTTTCAATTTCACCTTCATCATGGATGCACGAGATAAAGTCGGTGGACAGAGAGGACTTAGAGGTTGCAGAGGAAACTCTGGATCTAGAGGTCGTGATGGTGGATATAATCGTGGTAGTGGACTGTCGGCGCCGCTGGTAGATCTATGGTCAGTGGTGGTGGATTTAACGCCGGAGTAGATAGATCTATGGTCAATGAGAGAAAACGAAGCAGGTAAATGCGGAAGATTTAGTTCTCGATACGGCGATTAGAGACTGGGTTTAGATACCTCTCTCCGTTGTGATGGTTCTCATCGGTATTCTACGATACTTCGTCTCTAAGCTCATGCGTTCTTCTCCAACTCCCGATGGGATGATAGCCAAAGAAGGGTTTGGATTCTTCTATTTCTCTAGATTCTCATCTGTTTGTTTTTCATTGGATTTTGATTTGTTCGGTAATCCAGACACATTGTAATTAGGTGAAACAACCAAACTTTTTTTTATTATTAATTAACCCGAATTAGTATTCCCATAAATACTAATTCTCAATGGTTAACTCAACAACAACCAAACCAACAGAAATCAAATATCAACAATTAAACCGACAAATCATTTAAACAATTTATTCTAAAATATAAACTCTAAAGTAAACTAGCAACCTAAACACTAGGTTCTAGAATTCAATGCATAATCATATAAACTAGAGATCCTAATCATCTTCTCGTCCCAGCCAGATTCCACGATCACAAACTTTTACCTGCAACACATGGAAAAACGAGTTACGTGAGTATTATCACAAATACTCAGTGAGGTGGTCATCCCGTCTACCGGTTACATAATAAGGATAATGAATGCCAAAAATACACAATCAACCAACAATCACCATGTTCCACTTACCATAATAAGAACAATCAACCAAAAATCTATACACATCAACTCAGTGTCGATCGACACACCACCACGGTGTCGATCGACACAACATACACAATTCAATAATTCCAACAAGGTGTCGATCGACACTACCACTAGGTATCGATCGACACATTATCCATGAACACAAACGAAATACGAAACCACGATGGGTGTCGATCGACACTTCCACTAGGTGTCGATCGACACCACTGCACATAAATGAAAGTCGAGCCAAATCCTCTCGTGGCTCGACTCTGTTTGATCGAGGATCAATTTTAACAATAAACAATACAATTTACACACAAAATCATATGAAAACAACACAGGAAAAGCAATATCAATGACAATTCCATCACAATCCATCCAAAATCCCTAATAAACGGTTATCTATAATCACAATCGCGCACTCACATCGATTGGATGAAGGAAACATAAAGGATTACAAGATCAAACCATAAGCAGCGATTCCTTTACTGGAAATCACCGAGAATCACTGTTTAACCGTTCTCAACACTCCCACGAGCCTTTAGAATGAAAAACCATGAGAAACGGCTCACAAATCCCCTCAATTTACCTTTTTCTCTCAAGAACCCGACAATTCCCCTTCTTAAACCTTTCACACGTTTTCTTTCTCTGAAAAACGTCCAAAATTTGCGGTTGGGTCTCTTATAAATGACCTCCTAGGGTTTCGCACCCAAACAGACCCAAATTGTTCAATTACAAATCAAACCCAAGGACCATGCTTCAAACCCACAAGCTCAGATGTTTTTGGATCCTAACATGGCCATGGATATGATGAAGAAAATTTTGTCTATGATTATACCTCAGGTAAAGCAAATTTGAACTCATCACTCTAGGTGTTATCTGTAAATTAGGAAGCTGATGAATTCTTCCATTTGTGGCAGACACTTACTTTTGCATGGGTCAACTTCTTCTCCTCTGGATTTGTTGCAGGCCTGTTTCCCTTCAAATAATATTTCCCATAGTATCTTCTTTTTAGATTCACATACGCATTAGTAAAGGATCACATTGTTTGCCTTTATGGTTCTTTTTGGGTTTTTTATCACCTCCTTTACTCAGAAATCTCAACAATTCAGGTTCATTTGAAACTTCCTAATCTTATCTTGCAGCCAAAATACCATTTCTGCAGTCTCAGAGGTTCAAGTCAATGTTGCACAACGGGATCGACTTGAGCATTGTTGATGTTAGCTATGTGAGCAGCCATTCATGGTATGTAACTAGTTACATAGAGACTGGCATATGTTGGTTTTTTTGTTTACATCTCTTGTTTTAGGAGTTGTTCTTTTATGTCTCAGGTACTACTTAAACTTGTTTGGATTAAGAGGTTTATTCATTCTTATTCTTGGAGATAAAAATGGTTAGTGTTCACACACTTCCTAATCACGCCATTTTCCTCAAAAGTTATGACTTTGAGCTTTCTTTAGTCATTGCAAGTGTTCTCTTTCTTATGTAGCAATTGATGATACACAACGAATGATGGAAATGGGTGGATTTGATTTGATGCATCGAAGGTATTATTTTTGTTTTCCTTGCATCGATTCATAACTTTTTTTTGGCTTATAGATACCTTTTCTTGAATCATCATCCTACACTTTTCATTATGCTCTTAGTCCAAACCTGATTTTGTATCGTTGCATTTGTAAATTTTCCTCAGAGCTTGGGTGCTGAAAAGGATGGTCTAGACATCATTCAACATGATTGGGCTTTACCCAGACATAAATGTGTGTTGTTCACAGATGTCTGCTTATTCATTCCATGATCTATGTATTAGGTTTCATCAAAGCGATGGTGAAGATGATCGAGTTTATGAAGAAAAAAGATCCAACACTTAGGTTGCTTCTTCAACTCTTGAACTCTCTCTTCTTCTTGTTTTTTGGTCACAGGAACTCTCTCTTCTTAACAAAACTAGCATGTTGTAATACTTTTTGTACTTTGGTTTCAACCCTTTTGTACTTTAAATGCTTGCTTATGTAGTATACTTTTAATTTCAAGTTTTTTGGTTATTTATTTTATTTGGACAATTCAAAACAAAACAAATAAATAAATAAACACAGATAAGTAGCAATTTAGTGACAGAAAAGAGACTAAAACTAGTGACAAATCAAACACGAGCGATGCTAATTAGAGGAAAAATATTAACAAGTTAGTGACTACTATGTGACTACACATGATTTGTAACAAAACCACAGTAGTCGCTAATCAGTCGCTAATTTACGACTACATAGACAGACATATATTAGTTCCAAATAAACAACAAACACAAGCGATACAAACCATTCACAAATTTGCAACGAATTTTATCAGTCACTAATCCGTCGCTTATTTGCGACTCCATCTTTAAGTCCCAAAGTCGTCGCAAATTAACAACTAATTGTTTAACTGAAAAAGTAGTCGCAAAATTGCGACTGATTTGCGATGCCAGAAATTAGCGACGAAGGTTTAGCGGCGAATTGTTTTAGTCACAAAGTAGTCGCAAATGGGTCATTTGTGACGATTTTGTGACGATTTTGGGAGTCACAAATGGCATGTTTTCTAATAGTGAAGCAGATTGAAAATTTTCGTCTCACACAGGCCTCTGGTCATTACAGAGCATGTAACCATCATTACAAAATGACATTCGTGAACTTAACAACCGTTGGAAAATGTCATGCTCGATTAGAAAGTTATTTTCTTGATCTTGTTGAGTTTTTGGCCATTTTTTCCGGATCACTAAACTCGAGCATTTTAATTGGTCAGTTTTAAATTTTTTTATTTTTTGTCAAACTCATTATATTAAATTAAAAGCTCTTGGAGCTAGCGGATACAACCGGAGATATACAAGCACTGCAATAAAACTAAAGATAGAAATGCTAAGGGGCGAGGATTGCTCGGCGTAATGAAGATACTCATGGAGAAACTTCACGTGAAACCCTAAGCGGATTCCTCGAAAGAGCACCAAATAGTCGGATTTTGTACCGACATTAATACACAAAGAGCGGTCAAAGATTACCGTCTTTGATAGTGAGAGATTGTTGGCTGGTATTGTTATAACCCTGTTAGTACCTAAGGCCGGCCAGAACGGTCCTAGTTTTTCAAATAGGCGGCTTAGGGAAAAGTTGGCTTGGGAAAGGTAGAGGAAAGACTTAGAAACATTTTGGTTTGGAAAATAATTAGGATTGATCAAAGGAAACTCACCTTGGGTCGGGGAAAATGGCTAAAGTCCCAACCCATGTACCGCGGGACAAGGGAACAAAACACGGTACATGTACCGTGGAACAAGGGAACGGAACGCGGTACATATACCATGGGATGGATAGAACAGTACCAGCGGATAACAGGCCAAGATACGAGTAGCCAAGGACCAATCCTGTACCGCGGGTCGAAGGACTTCAGAACAGTTCTGTACCGCGGGTCTGGTGGCCTCAGAACAGTTCTGTACCGCAGGTCCAGAGGCCCGGATCAGTTCCGAACCGTAGATCCATTGGCCTCGGACCATTTCTGTACCGCGGGTCTAGTGGCCTTGGATTGGTTTTGTACCGCGGGACGAGGCTGTCGGAGGCCAGCACAAGGTCGACCCAGGACAGAGCTAAACCGCGATCTAGAGAACGTGTGGTGGACAGTGTGCCACGTTGTGAGTTGCTCGGCTCGACATGTGTCAGGCCGCGTATTTGCCACAACGCTGGGACGGAACTGACATGTATCAGCACGTGTCAGTACCGGGTGGCACAGTTCCGGTTTTTGACACTTGTCCCCAATAGGTGTTGGAATGTCTTTTAGCCACTTATTCCGAGCCTTGGCTATATATATGGTCCCTCCCTTAGTCATTTTCCCCCATCACCATCAGATCCCAAAGTCTCCCTTTATCCCACCCCTTGTCCGAGGCCTTTCCTTAGCAGTCTGCCCCATTCTCACCATCGTCCGAGACTCTAGTTCCTTAGTGTCCTTGTGGAGTCTCGATTGTTGACCCGGGAAGGATTTCTTCAGCGCCAAGCCTTAGGATCCGTTCCTAGCGTCCGAATCTCATCTTCTTCCGAATATGTGAGTGGGTCACGGTGATTGATGAGTAGAATCCCCGCGGGTTGTCTGTTTCCTTTCGATTTTAATGCTTAGTTTCTCACTGTGTGTTTGAATCTTTGCATGCTTCATCTGTTGAACTTGAATATTTACGCTAAGTCTTTTATACTCGTTTTCCTTACTTCACGTCTGTTGTCTTGATTGCTTTGCCTGTATAATTGACCTTAATCTCGAATCGTTTTAGCCTTGGAAGTGTTGGATGTTTGATGGTTGATATGCATTATATGGGAAGTGTAGCATGTGTCGGATTCATGTTGCATATCACTTAATGTGGATTTTATGGGTGCTCATATGTTGGATTATGTTGCATCGAGTGGTCCTTTGTTCCTGATGAAAGATATATGTAGGATTTATGTCATGGTCGGTTCGTGGGTCGCGCCCATAAAGCCATGATACACGACGGTGTATCCGGAAAGATTAGAAGACTTTGTGTCTTGCTTTTCAATGTACCAGGAACATCGAGGGATTCGCAAGGCCTTACTGAGTTTCATTCATGTGAATTGTTTTTCCTTAGGACTTGCACGTTTATTGCTTGTTCTTTGACGTTTACTCGTACTGCCTGCTTGCTTCTTGTTTTTATTTCCTTGATGCTTTGGGGAGTTTGGGTGGGTTGTAATTTTGGCTTCACTCGCTGAGTAACTTTAAAGTTGCTTATTTCATCTCATTATTTTATCTTTCAGGAAGTGTTAGAGGTAAAGCTTGTCTGTCGGTGTTGGACTTAGGAGGGCCGGAGTAGTGTTTTATTAATCTTGCCGCTTATGTTTATATTATGTATGATTTGGTTAAACCTTGGATCTGATATATATGGTTTTTCCATGGATTTCTATACATAATATATACTAAGTATAAAGGGAACATTTTCTAAAATGCAAGTAACACTGCTACGCGGGCTTGTCTGGTCCCAAAACAACCGTTCTGTTTTGGCCCGAGTTGCAAAGCCTCAGGACCGGGACCGTGCGGGTAAACCATCCCGTGAACGGCCGGCCTTGAGTCTCTTGATCCGTTTTTGGGACTTGGGATCGGTTGGTCTCGGAGCGGTATGTAGCGTTTCTGGTCAAAGGTTGTTGACCGATGATCGGGGGCATTACAAGTTGGTATTAGAGCATGGTTTAGAATCATGCTAAGTTACTTGCGGTTTTTAAATGATTTATCGAGTAAATGAGTCACAAGATCGATCGAGGGTCTGGCTAGTCCAACTCTTTAGCACTTCATTATGTTGAATAATATATGAATCTAGTGCTTTGGTTAATGAGAAACTTACCTTTGTTGCGAAACTTTCCTTTGTTGCGTTTCTGTTAGGTTAAGATGCCGAGATGGATTGGTGATGATGGGTCTGAGTCAGGAGTAACGAACCAGCCTTCAGATGAATTCAGGGAAAACATATTCGATAGTGATTTCTCCGATAGTTTCGGTGACTCTGGTTTTGTGGTTATCTGGTATAACCGAAGTCCGAGTATATCAGAAGATATTGAGGACATGGAACTCAACGAATTCCCAATACCTTTTCACTATGTGATGAACGATCAACATCTGGTCTTGGGACCAGAGCCATATTATCATCAAGATGAGCCAGAGCTAGGAGAGTTTGAACCTGAGAAAGATCCTGACGAGGATCCAGAAGAAATTCCAAGTTTGAATGATCCTGAGCCGGTTCCGGAAGTTATCATAATTTCGGATTCACCTGAGCAACCATCTGTTCCTTCGGCACTGCATCCTCTAGAAATTATTAATATCTCGTCTGACAGCGAAATGGAGGATAGTCCCATTCGAATACCTTTCAACCTGCGGATGCTTCATGACTACTCACCTACTCCGGGACGAGTAGTGCCTGCAACAGCCCCACGGTCAAATGTGGAGTCGCAACTACAAGTCATTGAGTATTGGGAAGATAGGCTTCGACAGTTAGGATCTTACCAAGGTTGGCTTGACAGTGGTGATCCGCAAACTATTCTAGATGTTCCATCCAAAATTACTCAAGGGGAAAGGGCTTTGGGAAGTCATGAAGCCCCGCGAACCATTCGTGATTTTCCCACAGCTCCAGAAACTATGAGACAAAGCCAAAATCCATGGGTAATGCAAGGGAACAATGAGGTGGATCAATCCTTATCTGGAACGAGCCAAGGAATGGGGTCTGCATCTAATACTCCCATTTAGTTTAACATATCTTTTGGAACTACGAAAGAAAGAGGATTTGAGACTCAAGTATCTGGGCAAGATTTGCACTTCTGGCCCGAGCGAATGGTACCAAAGAAGATAGTCTACCCTTACCGCGACTTGGTGCCAAATTTGTGGAATAAATGGGCACGTATCTTATTTCTGCCCAACGGTAAACTGGAACAGAGAAGTAAGCAAGGTTGTATGCGTTCATTGTGCCCGTGAAGGACATCGTGGAGATGAGTGTCTAATAATTCATCCAAAGATTCCGTTCTACCCGACTCTGACTCAGGCAACGCCCCACCTTCCATCGAGCGGCACCGTATAACTTATTAGGTTATGTCCAAGGTGTAGATATCCTAAGTGTCCTTCCTGTCAGGTATAAGGATGTTAACCTTAAGCTCTTTTGGTGTAAGATATCTATGTTGATATGTTCGAATAAGTTTTGGTCACCTAATTTTCTTTAAGGTTGATTCCAAAGCTAGGGTTCTATGGGTTTGATGTAAAAACGGTTATGATCTCCTGGGAACAATGTAATATTTGGATGTAAGATTAATGTTAAGTATTTTGTATAGATGATGCTTATTGCCTTTGAATGTTTTATAATATTTTGCACTCTTAGATGCTTAATACTTATAAATGTTTAAGGCATTTTGCATTATGTAATGTTTAATACTTGTGCATGATCCATCCTTCATATTACTCATAACCTGTTCCATTTTATTGTTCCGAATAGAATTCTTTGAGCTAAATTTCGCTGAAAACCTAAGTCTCGAAATAGGCCGGATTGCCTAAGTTCATGGTTGGATTTCTTTGGAAGTCAAGAGCTCACGGGAACCTATGTAAGTGGAAGTCTAGACCTTGCAGACTAAGGTTAAGCAATTAGACTTTCTGTCTGAGATCTAAGGAATCCTTGTCAAGGGTGATCTGTTTATGAAAAGTTGAAGTAAGCTAAGATTTGGCTAAGTATTGAATGAGGAATGAGACCAAGTTTGGTTTCATTTAGATAAGTTAATCAAGGCATGTGAGGTTAAAAGTTCGAATGAAGAATTAGTCTAAGGGGGAGGAACACTCTTTATGCTTTAGAATTCGGGACGAATTCTGTCTAAGGAAGGGAGAATGTTATAACCCTGTTAGTACTTAAAGCCGGCCGGAACGGTCCTAGTTTTTCAAAGAGGCGGCTTATGGAAAAGTTGGCTTGGGAAAGGTAGAGGAAAGACTTAGAAAGATTTGGTTCAAAAAATAATTAGGATTGATCAAAGGAAACTCACCTTGGGTCGGGGAAAATGGCTAAAGTCCCAACCCATGTACCGCAGGACAAGAAAATGGAATACGGTACATGTACCGCGGGATGGATAGGATGGTACTAGCAGATAACAGGCCACGGTACGAGCGGCCAAGGACAAATGGACTTTGGAACAGTTCTATACTGCAGGTCTGGTGGCCTCAGAACAGTTTTGTACCGCAGGTCCAGAGGCCCAGTTCAGTTACGAACCGCAGATCCATTGGCCTCGGACAAGTTCTGTACCGCGGGTCCAGTGGCCTTGGATTGGTTCTGTACCGCGGGACGAGGCCGTTAGAGGCCAGCACGAGGCCAACACATGACGGAGCTAAACTGCAATCTAGAGAACGTGTGGTGAACAGTGTGCCATGTCGTGAGTTGTTCGGCTCGACACGTGTCAGGCCGCGTATTGCCATGACGCTGGGACGGAACTGACATGTGTCAGCACGTGTCAGTACCGGGCGGCATAGTTCCGGTTTTCAATACTTGTCCACACCAGGTGTCGGAATGTCCTTTGGCCACTTGTTCCGAGCCTTGGCTATATATATGGTCCCTCCCTTAGTCATTTTCCCCCATCACCATCAGATCCCAAAGTCCCCCTTATCCCAACCCTTGTTCGAGGCCTTGCCTTAGCAGTCTGCCCCATTCTCACCATCGTCCGAGACTCTAGTTCCTTAGTGTTCTTGTGGAGTCTCGATAGTTGACCCGGGAAGGAATTCTTCGGAGCCAAGCCTTAGGATCCGTTCTTAGCGTCTGATTCTCGTCTTCTTCCAAATCTGTGAGTGGGTCTCGGTGATTGATGAGTAGAATCACCGCGGGTTATCTATTTCCTTTCGATTTTAATGCTTAGTTTCTCACTGTGTTTGAATCTTTGCATGCTTTATCTGTTGAACTTGAATATTTAGGCTAAGTCTTTTATAGTCGTTCTGCTTGCTTTACGTATGTTGACTTGATTGCTTTGCTTGTGTAATTGAACCTAACCTTGAATCATTTTAGCCTTGGCAGTGTTGGATGTTTGATTGTTGATATGCATTAGATTCATGTTGCATATAACTTAATGTGAATTTTATGGGTGCTCATATGTTGGATGCAGTCCTTTGTTCCTGATGAAAGACATATGTAGGATTTATGCCATGGTCGGTTCGTGGGTCGCGCCCATAAAGCCATGATACACGACGGTGTATTCGGAAAGATTGGAAGACTTTGTGTCTTGCTTTCCAATGTACCAGGAACATCGAGGGATTTGCAAGGCCTTACTGAATTCAAACTGGTTGCATTCATGTAGACTTGTTTTGCCTTCGAACTTGCACGTTTATTGCTTGTTCTTTGACGTTTACTCGTACTGCCTGCTTGCTTCTTGTTTTTATTTCCTTGATGCTTTGGGGAGTTTGGGTGGGTTGTAATTTCGGCTTCACTCGCTGAGTAACTTTAAAGTTGGTCATTCCATCTCATATTTTGTCTTTCAGGAAGCGTTAGAGGTATAGCTTGTCTATCAGTGTTGGACTTAGGAGGGCCGGAGTAGTGTTTTATTGATCTTGCCGCTTAATTTTATATTATGTATGATTTGGTTAAACCTCGAATCCAATATATATGGTTTTTCTACGAATTTCTGTACATAATATATACTAAGTATAAAGGAAATGTTTTCTAAAATGCAAGTAACACTGCTGCGCGGGCTTGTCCGGTCCCAAAACAACCGTTCTGTTTTGGCCCGGGTTGCAAAGCCTCAGGACCGGGACCGTGCAGGTAAACCATCCGGTGAACAGCCGGCCTCGAGTCTCTTGATCCATTTTTGGGACTTGGGATCGGTTAGTCTCGGAACGGTACGTAGTGTTTCCGGTCAAAGGTCGTTGACCGATGATCGGGGGCATTACAGGCATGCGTAATGGTGAGGAGACTCGAGAGCCGTTGGTAACATCAATAGCAAAATGCCTTAATTTCCTATAATCATAAATAAAGCCCAAAAAAATACCTTGCTCCAAGCCGAAGATGAGAACTGAATTAAAACAAGGCCTAGATGAAGTTGCAAAATGAACCAAGGCCCAGATAAGAAAGTAAGTAGCTGGCGCATTGAAAACTTGTTGTAGCTAGCTTAGCTTTAGAATCACGATCGTTGTACGGAGCCGCCATCTCCAACCAAAAGTTGAAGATCGTGATGAGCAGATCTGACCATGGAGACGTCGATGTCTGTGGCTACTTTAATAGAGGAAACTCCATCGTGAGGGAATTTTGCATCCTCAAAAACCTACGATAGCGGTTTTGTATGGTGGATGGCGAGATCGGAGATAAGTCTTCACGTTGAGTGAGATCTGCGTTTGGTCTCTTGTCGCCAGAGAATTCGAAGATGTCGAGTCCGTGGGTAATGGTTGCGATAGAGAGAGGAGTTCAAAGATCGTCGATGAGCTCAGATCCAATGACTGTACGGCGACTGATCTAGTGGACATGAATCTCCTCTCGGTCTGGTGGTGTTGGAGGAGAGCGGAGGAGATGATGAGCAGTGTTGCAGTGATGGGTGGCAGAGCGTAGCACCGAAGAAGATGAGAAAGAATTAGTAGCTATAGATAGCATAAGAAGAGAGCAGCAGAGAAACATTGTGAAGAGTAGCCGGAGGTGACGCCGACGAGATTCTGAACTCGCCGGCGTCGGGAATGATGATGGCTAGAGAGAGAGTTTTTTTATTGGTCTTTCACGTTGTTAGAGTTTTTAATTATTTGTTTATTATATTTGTATGTTAAATTTTGTAAAAACTTTCAATTTTTGTCGTGAGTACAGATGTAGTGGGGCAAATTGTTAATGTTTGTCGCTTGGAGGTCTTGCACGTGAATAACAAGGAAACCTGTGAACGTGAATAACTCCAAGTTTGTATTGTTGTCTTAGGGTTTAAGATTTAGGCTAATTTTTTGTTATTATTCTCATTCTACTAATAGTGTAAGAGTTGATTATAGAAATAATCGTCTACCATGTACGTTGTGGGGAAGGTTTGCACAACAAGTTTATTATGGTTGTCAAGATTCTAAAGACGGGATTGTGATTTGTCTTATACGCTTGGCCAAAATAAATGTTTGAAGGAAGAATATTTCGATCAGTTCCCTATGGTTTCAATCAGAGAACTTCTTAACTGTAATGAGGTATTTCATTTTGGGTTTTTATTTATCCTTATGTGTGGGAGTCGAAACTAACACAACTAAATTTGTCAAAGGTTGTTGAAGGGAAAGAGATCTCTAGGTTAAAGCGTAAGAACGTAAGTTGCAATTACTGTAAAGAAAATTTCTATTGATTTTTTGTGAAATAAGTTGTGGATCCCCTTTACAGGAGATGTTTACAAGTATTTATAGTTTCTGTTAAGTCTGCTAGGTCGGCTAGGTCTGTTCCGTCGGCTAGGTCATCTTCCTTCGAGATTAGGAAAACTCCCTGATTGTATGAGATCTTTCCTTATCCTTTGATAACGTTTGCTGGGCTTTGCTAGCGAGCACGTTTCAGTTCCTCCAAGTCATCTGGGCCCAGCCCACTTCGTCTTTAGTACTGACCCGACCTTAATAGATATAGCACATTTTGTTTACGCTCGGGCCTGCTAGCTCAGTTGCTTTGTTAGCTCCGTTGCTTGGTATGAGAACTCACCTAGCGGAACATGTTGGATGACCTCGTTCACCTAGCAGAGCTTGTTCGTTTCTATACTTAATCATTTTAGACATCGTCCGTTGGTATTTCTGAGTCCTGTTCAGACGCCCGGAGCCACCTACTACTGTAGGATGTCCTCCGCACAGTTGTTTAGCGACGTCGGTTGTCCCTTCTTCTCCTTTCCTCCGGAGGGTGGCTTGCGCTGCTATGACTCCTACTCCTCAGTCTCTCTTCAGGGGACTAAGGTATGACCTTGTTTAGCATTTGCAATTCGTGGTGGTGATCCAATGGTTATGTTTTAATAGTGGATTTTTTTTTTGTTTCTACAGCTCATCGGCGAGATCAACCGTCTTGTTGTTGACTATGAGGACGCTGTGACCCAGAAAGATGCAGATATTGCGACAGAAAAATCTCAAAGTGATGCTTACTTAGCATTGGCCAAGGCGAGGAGAGTGAAGGTCAAGAAGCAGAGAAAGGAGCTCGCGGCTTTACGGAATCAGGTTGAGGAGCTCACGGCAAGCTTAAGCATAGGGGAACTTCGTGAGAAGACGAAGGTACAACATGCCGTTGACAAGACGAACCGTGAGATGGAAGCTAGACTCGCGGCGCAGATGAAGCTAGCGAAGCAGAAGGTTGGTGAGATGAATAGACTTCCAAGAGATAAGATGATTGATTACATAGAATGGAGGGGCAACCTTCAGGTATGATCAATACTTAAAATTGATGTGTATGATTCATGATGAGCGCCATTGTAATGTATGCATGTTCTTTTCAGATCATTGAACAGATACGACGGACTCCGCAATTCGACTACGATGCCGAGGTCGAGAGGCTTACTGATCAAAAGAAGAACTTAGCTGGTTCGTACAACTACTTCAAGGGATTGGTGGATGATTTAGAGAGCATCATCGAGTCTCCATTAGGTGAGCGAGATGCGGAGCACGCAGGACATGTCGACCCGCCTGCGGGACCCTGAGATGACGAGGAAGATATCAAGATGGACCAGGCCGAGAGCGAAGCGGAGAGTGAGGCGGAGAGTGAGGCGGAGCGCGAGGATGATGATAAATGCTGTGTTATCTTTTGCTTTCAGACTAGTCCGCTAAGTGCCTGGATGGCTTTATCCTTTTGTTTCGGATTCGAGCACCTACGAGTGTTGTTTTTCTTATATTGCTTATGTCGTTACACCTTAGTAGCAGAAGGTGGCGTTGACATTATTAGGATTTTTACCCTGTATTGGGTAATTGTACAGGATGATGATAAATGCGGTTTAGTATGATCTTTCTGTTTCATTGGTGTTCTTTGCAAGTAACATGGTTTACCAAAACGTTTTGAGTAACGCCTGAACTTCTTTACTTAGAAGTTTCGTATTGATTATACCAACCAAGTGAATGGTGAATTTGTAGATGATCATTCGGGTTTACGCAAATGTTATCCTTGTAACAAATACGCTCCCACAATGAACACGTAGTGACCAATGTGTTGTTGGGTTTAGAAGACAAACATCGCTGGTGTTACAAGTGTTTTCTTCATTAAAATACAAGCTCCATTGGTGATCATCGTGGGCTGTAAGTCCGTATGAGGACGTAGTAGTCAGATCTGAAAATTCATTAAGTACAAGATGTATCACTGTGGCCAGCAGTGACGGTTGAGTTATCAAAAACAAGTCTGATATAGTAAAGATTCATGGAAATCCGTAAAGGATGTAAGTGAGCTATGTAGCTAAGACAGAATAATCCGTAAAGGATGTGATTGAGCTATGTAGCTAAGCCAAAATAATTCGTAGATGATGTTTATGAGAAAGAGGAGAGACTCCAGGTAACATGTTTTATTAATTGCAACAAGGTAATAGGAGTATACAAGTATACGTACCCCACTCCCCCCCCTCTTTCGGAGGAGGGGGTAGTTGAACCCGTCTGAGGACGAGCTGCCTACGTACCCTTTGGAGGGATCAAACCACCCGTAGTTCCATTGAAGTATCTTAGTGATTGTACTTCTTCAAATGTTGCGCATTCCAGGAACGCGGTATTGGGATGCCATCCATGTTTGCCAGTTCGTAGACGCTAGGACGTACTACTTTTGTAACTCGGTAAGGGCCTTCCCAGGTAGCTCCAAGTTTCCCAGCGTTGAGCTCAGCAGTGTTCTGGAAGACCTCCCGTAGTACAAGGTCGCCTTCGTAGAATGTGCGAGCTCGGACCTGAGAGTTGTAGTATCATGCCGCAGCATGCTGATAGTTAGTGATGCGAACTAATGCATTATCCCGTCTTTTGTTTATGAGATCAAGCTCGTCAAACATTAAAAGATGGTTAACTCCCTCTTGACCCGGAAGCAAACGACGCCGAATGCCTGGGAACTGAACTTCTGAAGGAATGACACATTCAGTTCCATAAACCAGGGCAAATGGAGTTTTGCCGGTGGCTCATCGCGGAGTAGTGCAATGTGACCAGAGGACACCGTCTAACTCTTCTGCCCATTTACCTCTCTTAGAGTCAAGACGCTTCTTCAGACCATCCAAGGTTGTCTTGTTAATTGCTTCTGCTTGACTGTTACCTTGGGGACATCGTGGAGTCGACTTGCTGAGACGTATCTTCCATTTCTCGCAAAAAGCTTCAAACCGAGTAGAGATAAATTGTGAGCCGTTGTCTGTGACGATTTCGAATTGGACTCCATGTCTACATATTATATTCGGCCACACAAAAAATTCGACCTGTGCATCCTTAATGCTTGCATAACCTTCAGCTTCAACCCACTTAGAGAAGTAGTCGGTGAGAACGAGCAAAAATCGCTTCTGTTTGGAACGGTGTAGAGGACCGACTATGTCCATGGACCAATCTTTGGAGCATGTCGTTGACATTTCTCATATTTTGCTGCAAACTTCTCACAATCCTTGATCATGGTTGGCCAGTAACTACCGTGACGCTTGATCTTGACGGCCAATGCTCGTCCGCCGGAGTGATTACCACAAACTCAACTGTGAACTTCCTGCATGATTTGTCGAGCATTGTTGCCCTGGACACAGCTTAGTAAATGTCCAGAAAATCTCCATTTATAAACGTTTCCATCAAGTAAAATGAAGCGTGCAGCTTGAGCGCGGAGTTTGCGGGCCGCCCACTTGTCTTTAGGCAGGATTCTATCGTAGAGATAACCACGAATACTATCTAACCAGCGTCTATCACAGCCATATACCAATTCAGGACGTTCGTCATTTTCTATTAAGATATCTTCAGGCGTTAGTGCGGTAGATCACTCGTGAGACGTTGGTTCGTCATCACGTTGGCGACAAGGTAGAGGAGCCAAACTCGTTGTAGGAACGTCGAGGTCCATTGGTTCGGATGGATTGGTCGCAAGATGGCGTGTGGCGGAATCATCCATATCGTCGATGCTCGGAAGAATGGCTTCTATTTCAAAGACTTCGGTTACCGGGACCTGTTCAACCGTATGCTCTGTCATTACAACATCATCAGCGACTTGGATCTGGACAACCGTAAGCTCTTTTATTGTAACATCAACAGCAGGGATATGTGTAATAGTAGGTTCAGCTACCAAAGCATCTTTCCTTGCTTTCCTAGCTGCTTGGGAATGCGTAAGAACACAGATGATTTCGGATGGAAGGATGCTAGGAAACTCAATGAATTCAACTGGAATGGTTCTCTTCAACTCAGGATCACAAGGCGACGTCGAAGCTAATGCTGCGAGTGCATCAGCATTGGTGTTTTCCCCTCGTGGAATCCGGGTCAAAGTAAACATATCAAATTCTGCAGCTAACTTCTTTGCGAGCTTGAGGTATGCCTCCATACGCTAGTCCTTCGTTGCGTACTCGCCATTGAATTGATTGGCGACCAACTGAGAATCACAAAACGCATTGACCTTGGTGATCTTGAGTCCCTGGGCAAGCTTGATGCCAGCGATAAGAGCTTCGTACTCTGCTTCATTGTTGGATGCTCGGAACCCCAAACGAAAAGATTGTTCAAGTATTTCACCAGTCGGAGATGTCCGCCGAATACCGATGCCAGAACCAAGTTTAGAAGAGGAGCCATCGACGTGGAGTTGCCAAAATAAAGGAGGCTCTTCCACGATTATCTCTGCTGGTGGAAGTTCAACTAGGAAATCGGCCAAGACTTGAGACTTAGCACAACTTCGTCCGCGGTATTCGATATCATACTCGCTCAGCTCTATAGCCCACTTTGCGAGTCGTCCTGACAGACTAGGACTATGAAGAACAGACCGCAAAGGGAAAGTACTGAGGACCACTATGCTATAGGACTGGAAGTATGGTCGTAGCTTGCATGCAGACATTACGACAGATAATGCGAGCTTCTCCATCGCAGGATAGCGTGTTTCTGCATCAGTGAGTGTCTTACTAACGTAAAAAATTGGCTTCTGCTCACCACGTTCGTTTCGTATCAGGACTCCGCTTACGGCTGTATCCGACACGGCAGTGTATAGGAACAAAGGCTCTCCTTCGACTGGCTTAGGAAGGACGGGTGGACTGGCCAAGTATCTCTTCAACTCTTGAAAGGCTGCTTCACACTTCTCTGTCCACTCAAATCTTTTGTTGCCGCGGAGTGTGTCATAAAATGGTAAACACTTGTCAGTGGAGCGGGAGATGAATCGGTTGAGTGCCGCTACCCTTCCGGTTAATCGCTGCACCTCGCGTTGTGACTTAGGCGAAGCCATGTTAATTAGTGCATCGATTTGCTTTGGATTTGCTTCAATACCACGGTGAGTGACTAGGTAACCAAGAAATTCCCCTGACGTAACAACGAATCTACACTTCGCTGGGTTCAGCTTCATGTTGAAAAAATTGAGACGTTCAAAACATTCTTCTAGGTGCGTAACATGATCTTTTGCTTCCAATGACTTGACAAGGATGTCGTCGATGTACACCTCCATCGTTTTACCAAGCTGATGAGCGAACATCTTATTGACCAAGCGTTGATATGTAGCGCCAGCATTTTCAAGACCGAATGACTTTACTTTGTAGTAGTAGATACCGCGATCAGTAATGAATGATGTCTTCTCGCGGTCCTCGGGGTTCATCATAATCTAATTGTAGCCAGAAAACACATCCATGAATGTGAGTAGCTTGTTTCCGGCTGTGGCTTTGACGAGATGATCGATGTGAGGTAAAGGCACTACAAGAAAATAGCCGCAAATCCGACAGCATTTCCGACAGACTTTAATTCTGTCAGAAATTTCCGACAGATTCCCGACTGCTTACCAACGGAACTAAAATTTTTCACTTCTGTCGGAATTATTTCCGACAGACAATAAAACTGTCGGAAATCGCTCGGAATGTTGGACGGTGTAACTAGCCGATATCGACGCCGGAGGAGATGCCGGCGGTTTGTCGGAAATCTGTCGGAAATAAATTGCCGTTAACAATTTCCGACAGATTTCCTATAGACACTCAAATGTCTGTAGGAAATCTGTCGGAAAAATAGCCGTTATTATAGCCGTTATTATATCCGTTATCTTTCCGACAGATTTCCTACAGATTTCCTACGGTCAGCGTTTTTATATATATGATTCCACACATCTTCATTCACTCACAACAACAACAACTTCCAATCAAACATTTGTTAGAAAAAATCGTTAAGAGAGTGAGATGTCATCTTCTAGATATTATAGATCGTGGATGGATGAAGAGATGTATGATCCAGAGTCGAAAGCATTAAATCAAAGTTATGCACGAGGTATATGCGAGTTCATGGAGGTTGTCGGGAATCGAAAGGTAATAAAATGTCTATGTTTAAATTGTTGCAATTCGCGTAATTTTAAGGTAGAACAAGTTTGGCATCACTTGTATAGGGATGGTTTTATGCCGGGATACAAAATTTGGTTTTATCATGGAGAAACTAATTATGATGGTGGTAGTAGTAGCAGTGCACCATATGTTGCGGATAGCTTAGGCGAACATAGAACGGATAGCTTAGGCGAACATAGAACGGAAGTAGATTTTGGTGTAGGTACCGCTGAGATGGTTCATGATGCGTTTAGAGAGAATTTGCCATCGATCGTAATAGGGGAGGATAGAGTAGAAGAACCAAATGAAGAAGCTAGAAGATTTTTGGAAATGTTAGACGCAGGGAAGCAGCCATTATATCATGGGTGTAGAGACGGACATTCACCTTTATCAACTGCTAGTAGACTGATGACCCTTAAGATGGACTTCAATTTGGCGGAAGAGTGTGTTGATGCGATAGCAGATTTTGTGAGGGATATTTTGCCTGAAGATAATCAGGCACCTGCATCATACTACGAGGTACAGAAACTCGTAGCTGGTCTTGGTATGCCGTATCAGGTGATAGACGTATGCATCGACAACTGTATGCTATATTGGAGAGAAGACGAAGACCGGAGAAGATGTAGATTTTGTTGTAAACCACGGTATCAGGATACTGGTGGCAGAGTTCCAATTCCATATAAACGTATGTGGTACTTACCATTGACAGCAAGGTTAAAGAGGTTATATCAATCTGCGCGAACGGCAGAAGAAATGAGATGGCATGCAGAGCATCGTCAAGATGGAGAGATTACACATCCTTCAGATGCAAAAGCGTGGAAACATTTTCAAATGTTGAATCCGGATTTTGCATACGAGCCAAGAAATGTGTACCTCGGGTTAAGTACGGATGGTTTCAACCCATTTGGGAAGCATGGAAGGCAGTATTCTTTGTGGCCCGTAATCCTAACACCGTACAATTTGCCCCCTGGTGTGTGCATGCGTCGAGAGTTTTTATTCCTCTCCCTTCTAATTCCCGGCCCTAAGCATCCGAAGAGATCACTTGATGTATTCCTCCAGCCATTGATTTATGAGTTACAAATGCTATGGAGTCACGGTGTCGAAGCGTTTGATGTTTCACGGCGGGAGAATTTCCATATGCGTGCGGTCCTTATGTGGACTATTAGCGATTTCCCAGCATACGGTATGCTATCTGGATGGACTACTCATGGAAGATTATCGTGCCCGTTTTGCCATGACGACACTGACGCTTTCCAATTGAGGAATGGAAGAAAGCCATGTTGGTTTGATTGCCATAGAAGGTTTCTACCGGACGGCCACCCCTATCGTCGGTCTAAAAGATTATTTAAGAAAAATAACCAAGTGGTTGATGCTCCAATTGATGAGATAGACGGTCGTACTATATTGGAGCAGTTGAGAGATTTTGGTGCTGATAGGACTCCTGATTGTGGGGGTAATGGGCATGAACCTCTTTGTGGTGTAGGGGAAGCTCATAACTGGCACAAGAAGAGTATATTTTGGGATTTGCCGTATTGGAAGGATCATTTATTAAGGCACAACCTCGATGTGATGCATGTTGAAAAGAATTTCTTTGACAACATCATGAATACGGTGTTAAACGTCCCGGGAAAGACAAAAGACAATGTGAAGTCTAGGATGGATGTTTCAATGATTTGCAACCGTGATTATCTTGAACGTCTTCCCGATGGCACATATCCTTTTCCTCCGTACCGATTGCAAAAAGAAAAGGTCAGAGCGTTTTTCCGGTGGATTAAAGACGAAGTTAAATTCACTGATGGATAAGCAGCTAATCTGGGTAACTGCGTAGACTCGCAAAACCTAAAGTTTATGGGAATGAAGAGTCATGATTGTCATGTAGTGATGCAGAGGCTTCTTCCATTTGCTTTTACCCATCTCCTTCCTCAAACAGTCCACGAAGCTATTGCAGCTGTTGGTGCTTTCTTTAGGGATTTATGCACGAGGACACTTACAGTTGAGGGGATCCGCAAATTAGATGCCAATATACCAGTGATCCTTTGCAATCTTGAAAAGATCTTTCCGCCGTCTTTTTTTGATGTTATGGAACATCTTCCCCTACACCTCCCCCGCGAAGCCGAACTAGGTGGTCCCGTTCAATTTCGTTGGATGTATCCTTTTGAGCGGTACATGTTCCATCTAAAGAAGAAGGTCAAAAATTTGGCGAGAGTTGAAGGTTCTATTGTCGCACAGAGTATCAATGAAGAAGCATCACAGTTTGCGCAATCTTACCTTCCACGGGAAGTTCGTACGAAGAGTAGACGTCCTGCTCGTCATGATGATAGAGGTGAGAGAGTCATGTATCACGCACTGGTCCCTCAGTTGTTTTCGCAAGTTGGCCGAGTGACTGAGAGAAGGAAGAAACGCTTCCTATCACAAGATGAGTGGAGTCACTTACATATGTATATCCTAACGAATTGTGAGGAGATGGCGGAGTACGAAAGGTAAAAACAGAACTTATTTAAATACTTCTTTTTTTTATATACCTAAGTAATATATAGGTTTCATATGTTATATATTGTTGTTTGCTTTCAGGATTTACATTGCATCAATACGTCACTATTATCCGAATATGACAGAAGACGAACTTGGAGAAACTAAGGACACCGAGTTTGCAAATTGGCTGCAATATTACGTAAGTTTTTAAAAAACGCTTATATATCTTAAAATTAGTGCATTAATTAATACTTAATTTGTGTAAATTATTATATCAGGTTTCTGAAGGAATGAAGAATGGAGAAAGGTTTCCAACATGGTTACAAGAGATAGTTTCTGGCCCAAGCTTCGAAGCAACTTCATACGGGAAATATTGCACTAGGGGATTTGCATTTAGGATTCATGAAGAAAGGTCGAGGGCAACTGCAAATTACGGTATTTCAGCTACATGTGGTGATGTAGTCTACTACGGGATTCTCAAAGAAATATTGCAAGTACGCTATCCAGGATTGTTGGGCATGAGGTGCATTGTTTTCTTGTGTGAGTGGTATGATCCAAATCATCCACAAGGTGTTCAGGTGAGCCAATTTGGCGTCACTTCAGTAAATTCTTCTAAGAGACTGCAAAAGTATGACCTATTCATCCTAGCATCACAGGCAGACCAGGTTTGATTTTAAAATTTTATAATACGTGCGTTATTGATAAATAATGATTTTGCAATTGCCTAAACTAAATATGTTTGTTTCAGGTATGCTATATTTCTTACCCTAGGGTAACACATCGAAGAGATCCTTGGATTACAGTGACTCCAATTAATCCAAGAGGGCGACTATATGGAGTTGCTGAGCACGATGCTATGCAACCAACTAGTATTACTCCGATGGATCCAGTTCCAATTTCTTCCGCAGTGGACCTTTTTGTTGATTTCACAGAATTTGGTGATAATATAGTACACTCAGAATCAGAAGAAGAAGTTGGAGAATTTGATGAAGACGAAGACACAATTCCTTCGGAAGGATCATAATCGGACTCAGAGTAGTTACATTATATGTTTGTATTATAAAAAGGTTTCATATGCATTGTTTTCTAATTTTTTTTAAAAAAAATCTTTTTTTCTGTCGGAAATCTGTAGGAAATATATATATATTTCCTACAGATTTCCGACAGAAATGGATACATATAGTCTTCTGATCAAAACTTCATTTGAGTATATCTTGCCAAAACCCATGTCGATCGACGGTATGGGGTTGTCGATCGACACTGTCTCTTCTGTTTTTTTTTTATATTTTGCAGCTTCTGTCGGAAATCTATAGGAAATACAGATTTCCGACAGATTTGGGGTTTTAAGGTCAAATTTCAGAATTTCGAAAAGACACATTCTCGGCATACAATTCTAACAACAAAAGTAAAAGATAAGAGAGTAAGTAACCTTGTCGATGTTATACAGAACATGAATTGCGATTTTGTCATGTTTCAACCAAAAGCGTTTCATATAGTAACTTATATAAAACGATAGATGTTTACGGGAAATATTAAAAAACCAACTGTTTAGAATTTCAAAGTAACAATGATCATTATTAAGTATTTTATCTTCGGAATCATGATCCTATCATGCTATCAATTGGTATGAACGAGAACGGATCGTTAACAAGCTTAAAACCCCAAATCTGTCGGAATTCAGTCGGAAATATATATATATTTCCGACTGATTTCCGACAGATTTGGGGTTTTAAGGTCAAATTTTAAAATTTCAATAAGACACATTCCCGGCATACAATTCTAACAACAAAAGTAAAATATAAGAGAGAAAATCAATTAATCGATGTTATACAGAACATGATGTTACATATACTAAACAATAGATGTTTACGGGAAATACACGAGGATACTAACTGTTTAGAATTTGAAAGTAACAATGACCATTACCAAGTATTTTATCTTGCAAATCAGGATCCAATCATATTATGACCTTGTACCTACGAAAACGGATCGTTAAAAAGCTCAAAACCACAAAACTGTCGGATTTCTGTCGGAAATTTCCGACAAATTTCCGACAGAAATACCAAATTTTACCCGCAAAATGAAAATAAATACCACGAAATGGGACGGTCCAATTACACGCGGTCATTTAAATTATTTGGATTCTGACAGAATTCCGACAGTTTTAAGGCTGTCGGAAATTCTAGGAATAAAACATATCCCCTTCGTTCTTCAGAACACAAATCGACGGAGAAAACCACCAAAATCGCCGCCGCCGCCTTTTTCCTCCGCCGCCGATCCTCTCTCCCGACGTTTCCGGGTCTCCGGCGTTTGTTCTTTCTCCCACCGGATCGCCGTTCGTTCTTCTCTCTCCCACCGGATTTCCGGCGTTTGTTCTTCTCCTCGATTCTTCACCGCCGGTCGTTCTTCTCCGGAGTTCTTCTCCGGCGTTCGTTCTTCTCTTCCAGTCATGGATGATATTCCTTCACATTTGTAAGAAAACCTCTAATTCCTAATTCCTTTTGGTTTGTGAATTGATTTGTGAATTAGGATTAGAGAATTGATTTGTGAATTGGTTTGTGAATTGATTTTGTGAATTGATTTGTGAATTTGGTAATGTTGAAAAATTTAGGATTTATAATAAACACTTAGCATTTATAAAAAATTTAAGGATTTATAAAAAAAAATTTGGTAATGTTGAAAAATTTATGAATTAGGATTAACATTTTTAAGGATTTATAAATAATAGTTTGCATTTTAAGGATTTATAAAAAATTGTTAGCATTTTAAAGGATTTATACAATTTTATAAACTGATTTAATCAAATTTATAAAAAATTTGATTTTTAAGAATTTAAAAATCTCAATTCTATAAATTAAAAATTTTTAAATAGCAATTCTATAATTTAAAAATAGCAATTCTATAATTTAAAATTAGCAATTATATAATTTAAAAATAGCAATTCTATAATTTAAAAATAGCAATTTTATAATTTTAAAATAACAATTCTATAATTTAAAAATAGCATTTTAAAGGATTTATAAAAATTTATAATATGATTTATCTACAAAATTCTATAATTTCAAAATGGTTACAATTCTTTATTAAAATTTTTAAAAAAAACACATAAATCTCTTACATTTTTAAAAAAATTAAAAAATTAAAACTTTAAAAATTTTAAAATTTAAAATCTATATCCCTAAAATCTATATATAAATATAGGGATTATAGTGGTTTCCGAGCATCTGGCGGCGGGGCCAGCGGCGAACGTCGTCGTCGTCGTCAGAGTAGACCTGATGCGGCTACGACGTCTGCACCATCACCGTCGTCTACACCTGTACAGACGCCGGAGATACCACCAGCCGCCACACTACCGTCCCAGATTAGCGTCGAGGACTTCGTGGGTCTTCCTGGACGAGGGCGGATACCTACGCTCCATCCAGACCAGATCGGTAGAGACATATGGTAAGTTTTGTTACATTTTTTCTTTTTTTTACTAATTTAATTTAATTGTCACTAATGTAATTATATTGTTAATTTTTTTTTTCTTAGGTTTGATGATTCTCGAAGCGGGATTTCGAAGTCCCTCAACAAGATGGAATGTTCTTTGCTCCGCTTTCCGTATCCAACGTACGGCAAAATGCCACCGGAGGATCAAGAATTGTGGTTTCGCACATTTGCGGTAAGTCATCTGTTTTCACAATTTTTACTTTCATTTAAAGTATTATTTTTTTAATTTAATTTTTCTTTTTTCAGCAAGAATTTAAGTGGGACCCACACTTGACCGCAACGGTCAGGAGGGACTTCGACTCATACGCAGGAAGGCACTACTCGCACAAGGTGTTCGAGTGGAAGGATAAGTGGCTACACGGTGAGGTGCCAAAGGAGATGGTTGAGAAGCCGGAATTGTGGAACGGGTTCATCGCCTATTGGCAACTACAGGAGACCAAGGCGATTTCTTCATATCACTCTAGCAACCGGAACAGCGACCGCAAGGGCAAGGGTAAAGCCACCCACAACCTCGGAGCTACCAGCAAGAAGACAAAGGCTAGAGATATGGTATGTTTTTTATGCCATTCTTTGATTTTTATTAATTTTTTTTAGTTTTATACATTTATATGAAATAAATATCTAACAACTGCAGGCTAAGGAGTTGGGTCGGGACCCCAACTACGTTGAACTTCTGGTAGCAGCACACACCAACAAGGATGGTGTCGTCCAGGATCCGGTAGCTCGGGAGATTCAGCATGCCGTCCAAATAATGGAAGAAGACTATATTCTGTCTCAGCCACAAACGGAAGGAACCCCTCCCCTCACCGAAGCCCCGGACGAGATCATCAACCAATTCGTCTTAAAGGTATGTAAAATTTAAAATACTTATCAAGTCTTTTTCATTAATTGAAATTTCTTCCCCAGGTTGCTCCGCAGAGCAAAGGGCGGATTTATGGTATTCCCGACGATGCAGCATCATCGGGGTCTCCTTGTTACAACAGCGAGTCATCCGAGCTGAGAGCCCAGATGAAGGAAAAGGAGGCCGAAATTGAAAGTTTGAAGACGACGGTCCTGAAGATACAAGATGAAGCTGCGGCGGACCGGGAACAGGCGAAGAAGGACCGGGAGGCGATGCAACAGATGATGGCGCAGTTAGTTTCCTCGGGTTTGCTTCCGCGGCCGCCAACGCCGCCGCCCAGCGCTTAGATTTAAATTGTTTCAATCGTTTTGTAATACAATTTAACTTTTTATTTTAAATTAAATATTTTTATTTCAATTTATATAATTTAAAATTTTAAATTGCAAATTTATATTAAATTAATAATAATTAAATTTATTTTTATTTTTACTAATTTCTACGAATCAGTCGGAAATCTGTCGGAAATACACTGTCGGAACTCAGTCGGAAATAAACCTGTCGGAACGCAGTCGGAAATACACCTGTCGGAACTCAGTCGGAACGTTGTCGGTTTAGATGTTGTCGGAAACTGTCGGAAATCTGTCGGAATATTGTTCCGACAGATTTCCGACAGACGTATTTCCGACTGCGTTCCGACAGGTTGCCAGAGACTTATTTCCGACAGGATTCCGACAGCTCACCGGATTCCGGCGAGCTGTCGGAACTCTGTCGGAAATACGTCTGTCGGAAATCTGTCGGAATTTGTGACGGATTTCCGACAGAATTATCATTTCCGACAATCTAGAACGGACAGATATATCCGTCGGAAATCTGTCGGAAAATGCCATTTCCTACAGATTTCCGACGGATATTTCCGTCAGTTTCTCGCTGTTTTCTTGTAGTGAGGAAAGCTGTCTTTCGGGCATGCTTTATTCAGATCGGTGAAGTCGACACAGACTCTCCACTTGCCGTTCTTTTTCTTCACGATGACTGGATTCGCGAGCCACTCTGGATACTTGACCTCCATGATTGAGCCCACATGTAAGAGTTTTTCTACCTCGTCATTGACGGCCTGCGCTCTTTCGGAACCAAGTTTTCGTCGCTTCTGCTTCACCGGCCTGAAGGTTGGATCAATGATGAGTTCATGAGAGGTGACGTTGATGTCAATTCCAGGCATGTCCTAGGCTGTCCAAGCGAACGTACTGATGTTCCTTCGAAGGAATGAGACGATGTCGCTCTTGATATCGTCATCTAAGTTAGTACCGATCTCCACATAATGCTCTGGATGTTGGTCATCAATGCATACATGGCGGTAGGATCGCAAGTTGGCACGACGCTCTCTTCTTCGTGATCCTCCGTAATCTGTAATTGCTATAAGAGGTTGGAGAGGTCTTTGATCGGTTCTCTGTCTACCTTCATCTTCTTCCGTTCACTCTTGGACTTTTGATCGGTAACAAGATTAAAAAAGATTGTGTTCAGCCATGAAACACATTCATGATTCTTTCTGACTTCCCTTAATCGTCTTAATACCTCTGGGACTTGGAAATTTAACACATAAATGGTATGTGGAAGCTATTGCCCTCATCGAGTTCAGCCACGGGGTACCCATGATGATATTATAGACTGCTGGATTATCGGATACGGAGAACTCTACCACCTTTGTCACACCTTCAGCCATAACGGGCAACCTGATGGTTCCCAACATAGTTGTTTGACAAGAAAAGCCAGTCAACGGCTTCGAAAACGTCTGCATCTCGGATAATGCAACACCCATGCGCTCCAGCGTATCTTTAAAGATGATGTCAACCGTGCTTCCTGTATCAATCAATACCCTTGATACAAGAAAATCGGCGATCACTAACTTGATTACCAAGGGATCATTGTGTGGCCTATCGAATCCATTAGTTTCATCTTCTTTGAAGGATAGTACGTCATTTGTAAACTTGGAGGGTGCGGAGAAATTGGCACTAACTTCTGCACGTCGTTGATAAGCTTTGATCGAAGAAACCGTATCTGCACAGTAATGGGATCCCCCCATTATCATAAGAATTTTTTGTATCTTTCCTACATTTCTGGTTGCCCCGCGTTGATGCTGCGCGGGTAGAGGGTTGGGAGTCTTAGGTTTCCCTGTCTTCTGAAAGAGTTTCTTCTGCTTTTCGTATCACGCGTGAACTGTTCCTCGATGAAGCGCATCCTGGATGGTGGATGGTGGACGCAGAGTCATCTCTTCCTGGTAGGGAGATCCGAATCTGAGCGCTTTCTCTAGCGCTTGTAATGCAGCCGTGTTGATTATTCCTTCCATCTTGGATAACACTCCTTTGAAACGATCCAAAAAACTTCGTAGTGACTCATTCTCTCCTGGAGCTATAGTCCATAGATCAGCATCGGACGTACGCTTCTCGATGTATATCGCGTAGTGTTTCAGAAAGGCAGCAGTTAATTGGTTGAAGCTATCAATCGAGTTAGACGGAAGTCGCGAGAACTACTGCAAGGTCGGTCCTTTGAGGTTTTCCACAAATAGTAAGCACTGACCAGCGTCCCTGTCTCCTTCTCTGAAGCTTGCTCGTCCCATTGCTATAGAAAACGCCGTCAGATGTTTGGTGGGATCTGACTTGCCGTCATAGGCAGGGATCTTCATCTTTCCTAAGTCGGTGATCACTGCTCTAGTTATTCGCGCTGTGAACGGAACGTTTTGCGTCTCCTCTAGGACATTGTCCAACTCAGGAGCGTGGCTCATTGCCTTGTAAATTTGAGAGCGGAAATCCCTCATCTCCGCTCCTGATCGTGCCATGTCGGTTCTTATTCGTGCCATCTCTTCTTTCTGAGACTGGATCAACGCTCTGCGCTCTTCCTCCACCTCGGAGCGTTCATACCAGAGAAGGTCTTCTTCGTCGTGAGGTTCTTGAATCTGCTCAATGGCTATTTTGCGAGCAGGTACGTTACGCAGAGGGCGTTCATCCTCTGGGTTCTCCAAGTTGATCACCGGTGCCATAATTACTTGTGGTCGCGTAACTGTAACAGGTGCATCCGAGTTCCTTTCCATGTGTGGCTCCTCAGGACGATCGAGGTGAAGGCTCCGGATTCTGGGAGCGTTGATCGGGGTCGTAAAATCCAAGGACATCAGGTTTATACACCCAGCGGGTCGCCTGAACATAGGTTCTCTTCTGCGACCTCGGTCTGCGGTTGCAAGGTCTCGTAGTTCTTCCACAGCTTGCTTCTGCTCCGTTGATTTCTTAAGCAGCGCATCTAATATCGCTTGTAGGCCAGTTAAAAATGCATGAGTCACCGTTGCGGGAGTTTTAGGAATGATTGTATCGTCGGTGTTGTTACGACGCTGCTGGTCAACGATGCGTCGTTCTTCGGCGATACGTTGCTCTTCGGCGATGCGTTGCTCTTCGGCGATGCGTTGCTGTTCGGCAGTGAGTTGTTGATCGTCGCTCATAGCCATCGTACGATCGATCGTTCGTAAGCTTTTTCGAGTAAGAAAATCTCAAGACTTCCCCTTAGTCGGTGCCAAATTGTGGGAGTCGAAACAAACACAACTAAATTTGTCAAGGGTTGTTGAAGGGAAAGAGATCTCTAGGTTAAAGCGTAAGAACGTAAGTTGCAATTGCTATAAAGAGAATTTTTATTGATTTTTTGTGTAATAAGTTGCGGATCCGCTTTACAGGAGATGTTTACAAGTATTTATAGTTTCTGTTAAGTCTGCTAGGTCGGCTAGGTCTGTTCCGTCGGCTAGGTCCTCTTCCTTCGAGATTAGGAAAACTCCCTGATTGTACGGGATCTTTCCTTATCCTTTGATAACGTTTGCTGGGCTTTGCTAGCGAGCTCGTTTCAGTTCCTCCTAGTCATCTGGGCCCAGTCCACTTCGTCGTCAGTACTGACATGACCTTAATAGATATAGCACATTTTGTTTATGCTCGGGCCTGCTAGCTCCGTTGCTTGCTCTGAGAACTCACCTAGCGGAACATGTTGGATGACCTCATTCACCTAGCAGAGCTTGTTCGTTTCTATACTTAATCATTTCAGACATTGATCCTGAGAGATGAAAATCGACCCCAACATTATGTTTTTATTCTTCATTTGAAAATTCATTTTTTTTATGCAATGTAGGTTGGGAAGTGTAAAAAATCATGTTTACTATTGCAGCGATTGATACTGATTGGTCATGGTTTTATGTTACCTGCAAGAAATGTAATAAAAGAGTTTGTAAGAACAACCCAAAAGATAAAGATATTTTGGAGTCTGGCAAGAAGATATATTTCCTTTGTGATTTTTGCAATAACTCGAATGGGACTTCAGTTGTGGCGAGGTTTGATTATTCAAATATTCATGTATTATTTATATAATTCAATTATAATTCAATTCCATAATCTAATATATTATTGATTTTGTTTGCAGGTCTAAGCTCCATGTAATTGTCATGGATTCTTCTGGACAAGCAAGATGTATCTTATTTGATACCAATGTGTTATATGTTGTCAATTGTACTGCCGATGATCTACTTGGAGGAGTATATGATGAGGTAATTAAAATTTTCCCAATAATGTTTTTATATTTCATTTTTGTTTTTTAACTATTAAATCCGGAACAATTGCCCGGAGAATTGAAAAACAAAATTGGGAAAACTTTCAAATTTCTCATCTCTATTTACAAAGACAACCTTTGGCCAGGAAATGACACTTACTAAGTTAGCAAAGTTTGGTACGGAGAAGAAATTATTAAGATTGATTCGGAGACTTTATCTAATGATCATTTGAATCCTAATTCATTTCAGTCCGCTGACCAGGTATTTGTGGTTGTCATATATTCAGATTAATACATTCACATAGAGACTAAATTATGATGTTCTTTGCTATCAAATGTAGGTTCCTTTAAGCATTTCCTATAGTGAAGATGCTTCCTATTATTTCCACTCCTTTCAAGCGTGATCGAATTGGTGGGAGTGAAACTGTTTGTCAAAGTTCTTCCAAAATAAAACAATGCTCGACTGGTCTGTTCTTACCAAAGATGTTTGATATGGTCAAATTAGCTTTTGAACTATTCTCTCAAATTAAGAGATCGATTATAGCACTTAAGGTTATCGAATCCATAAGGAATCAGATTGCACAATAGATTTGAACTTTCGGATTAAACTAAGCAGAATAAAGTTGTAATATAAATTGCAAAAATACAAAACATGATGATTGCAAGTGATTTAAATTCAATAAAGAGAAACGCTAAACTTTAGGGAATTCGCAGGAATAAATCCAAGTTGCAGAATAAAGTTACTATTGGGATAATTGATGATGCTCAATTCTAGAACTTAAAACACTAAGGTAAAGTAAATCAACTGCCGTTGCAAATACTATCTATGTTTAAACCCTAAAAAACCAACTGTCGTTGCGAAATCAGATTGATCTAAACAAGCAATAAATTCAGGTTCGATTGTTCCCAAGGATTCAAAGCCAACTGTCGTTGCGAATCGAATCCTTGCTCACCTATGATTCATCTACTAAACAACCTAAGATATCCAATTCATGCCTAAATCAGAATTCAAAGCAATCAAGGTGAAGAATACAAATATGAATGCAAAATCCCAATAGTAATTAAACTCTACAACTCTTCATTATCCTTTAAAAAACCCTAAAACCTAACTAGAGAATTACTCAGACATAGTAATGAATAATAAATCCCTAGTATAAATATCTCTAAATAAAATAAAGCATAGCCTAAACAATGGCTGAAAATAAGTATTTATAAGTACAAAAGTCGGCATGGGCCCAATTGCAAACATCTGGGCTTTTTGGCGCGAAAACAGAAATCTTCCGAAAACTTGATTTCTGGTCACGAAGTTGGTTGTGTCGAGCGACGTGATAAGTGTGTCGCTCGACGCTTGTAAAATCTTCATGTCGATCGACAGATTAAGCCATGTCGATCGACACTAGCTTCATAACTTCATTCCGAACTTGCGACTTTGACAGCTCGTTCCATTCTGCTCCAAATTGCTCCAGTAAACATCAATTGAGTCCAAACATCTTGTACCTAATATAAAACATAGAAGACTCGAAAACACCAAAAGACTCTAAATAAACAGACTTATATCATATCTAAAAACCATAAAAACCAAGATATATCAACTCCCCAGACTTAGCCTTTTGTTTGTCCCTAAGCAAAACAGATATTATCACTACTTTAGGAACCACATACCTTGCAAAGTCAACGGTAGTACTTTCCCTAAAAGTATATCAGTCCTCCAAATTGAATCCAACCCCCTTAGAGAATTTTAGACTTTCAGTCGCAAACCCGTTTAGTTATTAAGTGCGGTCTCATCGAGGGAATATCGATCGCTGGACCATCTAGATTCTTTCACTTCTTTTAACACTTTCCTGCATTTCACCTTCTCTCTTCCCTCTGAAACTGTATCCAATTAAGGATATCATAGAGATGCATTGCCCATTTTAGAACTTTTTCTTCAGGATTTTTCAGATTTTGGACTTGCATTTTTCTGCTTGAACTACACTTTTCTGTAGACTTTTTTAATACCTTGGCATCGCTATAACTTCACTTGATCAGCCCTCACCACTAATGTTCTTGTGGAGACAGGGTCATGAGGCTTTTTCTTTTTGATCTAGGATAGTTGTATTCGTCATTTGGGAAGAAGTTTTAAGAGCGGTCCATCCTCGCTTTCAAATGTTTGGAAGTTGAATCAAGTCTTGCGATTTCCAACGCCCAAGACAAGAGATTAGAGATTTATTAGGGTCGGGGTCTGCAACGTCTTTCTGGCGTTCTCCAGAAATCTGAACTCGCTCCGTTAAACCGATCCACTTCCAGTTACCCACCTCAGAAAAACCAGCCAACTTGCTTTGGAAATGGTCCTTGAGTGATGTTCAAAGGAAGTGGAAAGGGGAGTTTTTGACCCGAAAAATTTAAACTTGACTCTAAAAACTCAAAATAAAACACTATAATTAGCAACTACCTCCCCCAAACTTAAACAACACTGTCCCCAGTGTTATTAAATCCAAAGAAGGTAAAGAAAAATAGATAAGAAACGATACGAATGAAAAATCAAGTGAGAAATTGTCACCTGGGAGTCGTGTTGAGCGACATGAACTCTGTGTCGATCAACACTCATAGTTTGGTCGTGTTGAGCGACTTGGAGGTCCACATCGATCGATACAATAATTTCCTTCGTTTCGAGTGACACGTATTGGTACGTCGCTCGATACAGTAGTCTGATGTTCAACCTCACTTGCATTCATACGTTCAATCTCTGAAAATCAAAACAAAAACAAAACCAAAACGTAAAATTGAAAAATAAAATAAAATAAAACATAATTATTAAACTCACAAGTGGGTTGCCTCCCACTAAGCGCTTGTTTTCAGTCATTAGCTTGACTGTGTCAGGACTCAGGACTTTGGTGGATCTTTAGGAGGTTGTGTTCTTTCCTTATCCTTCAGGAAATTTGTAGCTCGCCTCATTGCACTTGTAATTCTAGCTCCCCCGGACTTATCAGAAACAATTCCAGGAAAAAGCCTTATCGTGTTCTCCATCATTTGTTGAATAACAGCTTCTCCTTTCTCCTTCAGGTCTGAAGGTATGACGATTATGAACTTGGAAAAAGGCATGGAAACTCTCTTACGCTTAACCTTGATGATATTTACCTCTTCCTTAGAAACTGAAGAATGCAGTTCGCGTGCTTCAGGAACTAAAATCGCAGGAATCACAGCAGGAGCATTCTGAACCTTCTTCATATCATCTCCAGGATCTAAAGCCATCTTTTCTCCTTTATGAACCATCCAACAAGCAATGTCCTCGAGAAGGATTGCTAAATAGAAGATCTCCTTGTCAATCTTAGTGAAAGATATCCTCTGATTAGGGAAATTCAAGATTGCGCCCACAATAGCAAGGATGTATGAGCCGAGAACCATTTGCTTAGTAGTCTCGATAATGTAGAAATCAGCTAGCACAAGATAATCCCCTATTCGAATTTGCAAATCTGAAATGAATCATGCAGGAGCTACTAAAGAAGAGTCAACCAAATCGACAAAAGCATTTGAAGGTTGAATATTCGAGATCCCCAGCTTCTTTACAACATCATGAGATATGACGTTCATGTTCGCTCCTGTATCCAAAAGAGTGCCTTCCAATTTCATTCCATTAATCGAACAGGGAACTATGAATTGTCATGGATTATCTAGCTTGGGTAGCTTCCTTAGCGACGGTAGAGTAAGCTTCTTGACTGTCTTTGACTCCTGAACAATGTTTCTGGTTTAAGCTACAGGAGAAGGATTCTTGGAACTTTCGGGAATGGCAGTGGTGGCTTGTAGACTCGTTCGATAGCATTGATAGAAGATTTCAAAAAATTTGGTCTAATCTGCAGATCGTGTCGAGCGACACTATGCTTATGTCGATCGACACTTGCAATTTTATCTCGTCGATTGACAGATGTAACCACGTCGATCGACATGCTCAGCTCCTTCGTGTCGAGCAACACGTCTCCTCCATCGCTCGACACTGGTTCTGCATTTCCGAAAATTGTATCAAACTCATCGAAATAATCATCTTGAACAACTGTTGGATGCTCCGTTTCAGATATTCCCTCTGGTCCAATCTTCAATCTAATCATATTTGAGTGATGCCTTTTCACCGATTCACTTGTCTGAGCCACTTGCATATCCAACTTTTTCATGTGAATGTTCAAAGACTCGATCTTTCCATTCAAATCCTTGTAGACAGAATCCAGCTTCCCATTTAAATCAACAGTCAACTTCTCCTGACCTTCCAGCATTCGCTCAATCATAGACTCCATTTTACTCTCTGGATTCGGAGGTAGAGGCTTCTGATAAGAAGATGAACCATAGTCCCTTGTATAGTTGCTGTTCTGAAACGGCTTCGTGAATGAAGAATCATATCCCTGCTGATTATTGAACTTCTGATATCCAGATCCAGTAACGTAGTTCACATCTTCGGGTTCAAACGTCTCAACTTCCTTAGCAAAATGAACCGTCTTCTTTCCTGCTAGAAGATCGTGCATTGAATCAAGCTTCTTTGTAACCTCTGCAAATTGATTACCATGGACGTTATTTCCTTGACTCCTCTCGAAATTGACGCTTTTGGTACTGTTGCTTCTTGCTAGATTCTCAATGAGTCTCAAGGCAGTCTCTTGGGAATTCTTGTTGAAATTTCCATTGCTCGTAGCATCCAACGTGGTAGCATATCTAGTGGCAATCCCTTTGTAGAAAATGCTCAGCAGCTGAACATCTGTGAAGCCATGATGCAAATAGTCCCTCTGGTATCCTTTAAATTTATGCCATGCAGCCTTGTATGCTTCGAAATCGCCCTGTCTGAATGTAGCAATCTTCGCTCTGAGATCTTCAGACTTCGCATCATCAAAGAAGTTACTTAAGAAAGCATTCTTTGTATCCTCCCAGATTGTAAGCGAGCCTGGAGGTAGCATTCTCACCAATGCTTTGCTTCCCCATGTAGAGAGTATGGGAAAAGCTTGCAGAACAGATAATCTTCAGAGACTCCGTTAGCCTTGATGCTAGATGCCAAGTCTTCGAACCTTTCAATGTGATCCATAGGATTCTCATGAGGAAGACCATAGAAAGGGTCCTGAGCTACTAGTGAGAAGTATGTCGGCTTCAACTCAAAGTTGTTTCTCTGGAAAGGAGGCGGACGAATCGCAGACCTATTAGCGTAGAACTGCTCAGGCCTGTTAAAATCAACGTGTGTGCGCCCTGCTGCAGGATTCACATCGTTTCTCAGCCCAGCTGGCTGAATCTGGATTCCCTGTCGAGCGACAGCATTATCGTGTCGATCGACACGTTAATTATCTCCCTGTCGAGCGATAAGCTCTCTCTATCGCTCGATAAGACGTAATTCCACGCGTCGAGCAATCTCCTCCTCGTGTCGCTTGACACGGTCTTGTTCTTCCCGAGCAAGTCTGATTTCTTCGTCGTGTCTCTGCTGCTTGTCGTCGATCTGCTCGACGATTTCTTCGACGATCACAGTACCATCGTCGTTGATCCTTTCTCCTTCTTCGTTGTACTCAATCCTGCCGGATCACGCAGGATTTCATCTTCTCCCGGTCTCAGTACAATACATCCTTGAGCAACCAGCGTTGCTGCTCTTCTATTCTCACGCTCTAAACGTGCAAGTTCCTGAAGACCGTAGTTGACTAGCTCTTTGTCCTTGTTGCTCCTAGTGCAGCGATCAGACATACACCTGAAACCTCAAAGTTAAAAACTAGTTTAGTAAACAAAAATAAAAAGTACTTAGACAAAATCCTAGTGATAAAAATTTAATGGATATGACTCCCTGGCAACGGCGCCAAAATTTGATATGGTCAAATTTGTCTTTGAACTACTCTCTCAAATTAAGAGATCGATTGTAGCACTTACGGTTATCGAATCCACAGGGAATCAGATTGCACAATAGATTTGAACTTTCAGATTAAACTAAACAGAATAAAGTTGTAATATAAATTGCAGAAATAGAAAACAGGATGGTTGCAAGCGATTTAAATTCAATAAAGAGAAACGCTAAGCTTTAGGGAATTCGCAGGAATAAATCCAAGTTGCAGAATAGAGTTACTATTGGGATAATTGATGATGCACAATTCTAGAACTCGAAACACTGATGTAAAGTAAATCAACTGCCGTTGCAAATACTATCTATGTTTAAACACTAGAAAACCAATTGTCGTTGTGAAATCAGATTGATCTAAACAAGCAATAAATTCAGGTTTGATTGTTCACAAGCATTCAAAGCCAACTGTCGTTGCGAATCGAATCCTTGCTCACCTATGATTCAGTTCCGGTAATTTAATAATGATGTCTCATCTACTAAACAACCTAAGATATCCAATTCAGGCCTAAATCAGAATTCAAAGCAATCAAGGTGAAAAATATAAATATGAATGCAAAATCCCAATAGTAATTAAACTCTACAACTCTTCATTATCCTTTAAAAAACCCTAAAACCTAACTAGAGAATTACTCAGACATAGTAATGAATAATAAATTCCTAGTATAAAATATCTCTAAATAAAATAAAGCATAGCCTAAACAATGGCTGAAAATAAGTATTTATAAGTACAAAAGTCGGCATGGGCCCAATTGCAAACATCTGGGCTTTTTTGCGCGAAAACGGAAATCTTCCGAAAACTTGATTTCTGGTCGCGAAGTTGGTTGTGTCGAGCGACGTGATAAGTGTGTCGCTCGACGCTTGTAAAATCTTCCTGTCGATTGACAGATTAAGCCATGTCGATCGACACTAGCTTCAAAACTTCATTCCGAACTTGCGACTTGACAGCTCATTCTATTATGTTTCAAATTGCTCCAGTAAACACCAATTGAGTCCAAACATCCTTGTACCTAATATAAAACATAGAAGACTCGAAAACACCAAAAGACTCTAAATAAACAGACTTATATCATAGCTAAAAATCATTTAAATCATGATATATCAATGTTGTGGAAAGAAGCAATGAAACTGATGTTGTTGCTGAGTGTATTCTCTATAGCGGATTTGAATTTTATGATGAGGGTGTGATGATTGGATCCAAGTCTAATGATGTATTTTCTCCTGTCGTTGGTGAGGTGGATGTGAAACCATGACAGAGTAGTCTTATCTTCGATTTTTAATCATTTCATCTTTCAACTATTTATGTTCTAGGTGATTTTGTAATCAATAATTATGGAGTTAAATTTGTTTCAGTTTTTTAAATTATTGGCAATTTTGTTTGTTACAAGTTTTGTAGGACAAAAATAAATGTTTTCTTATAATATGCATCTTCCAATTTCTTTTTCAATATTAATTGAGAAGCATATATTAAAAATATTACTAACCATAGAATACCATGAAAATCTACTCCGATGTATTTAAATTATAATCTACTTCATATTCATAAATTTAAAACTTGTTCATCGCAAAAAATTTGTTGCTGGGTCTGACCAACTCCCCTTGAATGTTCATGTCACTTCCTAAGCGTCTTAACTCGGATTCTCCAACTTGTGCTCCATGGATTAATTTCTGATACTTTATGTTGAGGAAGCATCGAAAGAGTTTGAAAAGAATATGAAAGGGTTTACACTGCATATATATGTTGTGTATATATATATTCTACATTCTATATGTCTTTTGTATAACTTGACACTATATTTTTTGTTTATGTGAATTTATAAATTCCAACTAATATTTTTTTGTCAACAAATTCCCACTAATATTATACGAACAAACATATATACTAAATCAACTTAGAACACGTGTATAAATAAACACAATGTGTATAGATAAACTAATACTCAAACTATACACCAAAGACTGTCTACAATATATATTTTTAGTGTGTAATAAACAAAGGCAATAATATTTTGCTTACTACAATTAAATTACTTAATATTTTACCTAATATATAATACACAACACACACACAAAAAACGTTCCCGCACTGAATGCGGGTCAAAAAATAGTTTATGTTTGTAAAATATAAACATTTCCTCATTACCAATTTAAAAAAAAATAAATATAAACAATTTAAAATATTATCCAATTACTATAACAAAAAAAAAATTCAAGATATGCCACTTTTCAAAAATATTACTGTCACTTTTACTAAATTTTTAAATCATTTATGTTTGGGTTAATTATGTTATATTAGAGTTTAGTTTTTTTGGTATAAAGTTTGTTAGGGATCAAAATATTTTTTTTAATTGAGACTTTTGAGATATAAGGTTTTTAAGTTGATTTATAAGTGGCATGTTGGTAAGAAAATAATTCAAGAATTATATATTTGAAAAGTGGCATGTCAAAAGTGGTATTTTTGTAAATGTGTCCCAAAAGAAATTTTAAAAAATAATAAACAAATAAATGGTAATATACTCCTATAAACCCACCTATAAATTAGGAAGTCACTCACCATAATTTCATATTTACACAAAGATTGTTTATACTAATATAACTATATTTGATTTTAAGTGATATTGGAAAGTAGTATTATAAATGTTTATGTGTAATTTAGGTAAGTCAGTGTCATGTCATAATAAAAATTTTGAAATTCATTTTAGAGATGATACATAAGCATTTTTGAAAGAATCACCTCTCTTATTATATACAGGGGATACTAATATATTTTTAATTAATGATAGCCGGGATAAATCTCCAACGGAAATTCGAACTAATCTTAAATGTTTTAAAAACCGAATAGGCTTGCAATTTAATGCGTTTAAGTGGTAACAAGGAGCAAAAATGATTTTGTAGATGGTGGAACTCGATCCCTCATCTTTGGCTCACAAGGCGAGACCTCTGCCAATTTGAAGATAATCATTGGGTGACATTTCTTGGTTAATTACATGTAGTTCTCCAACCACAAACAAAAATGACATGTAGTTTGGTATTTTTTTTGTTTCAGTTGCTTGATAACCAATTTAAAGCTCACCCATGGATACAATGATGGATAACCATCCATCTTTTTAAGTTCTAACTTAACTTAACTTCATTCATCAAAATAATCACCTCGCCAAAACCAATAGTTATATATAGACGTGGCCAGAAAGAGCAAGTTAAATATAGCCTGAAGCTATGGCATATATATATGACTCAAGTAATGATTTAAGAAACATCAAAAACAAAAAGAAGAATCTACCTTTTCGGACCTGATGGAGAAGAAGGTGGCTTTGGTGTTGACGTTGATGCTGCTTGTGTTGGGGTTGGTTTCGGCTCAGGAAGCAGACCCAACGATCGGACAGAGGATAGACTCAGCCACCACCGACGCCGCCAACTTCTTCAACAAACATGCTCGTCCTGCCGTCGATACCGTCAAATCTATCTACACCTGGTTTGAAGATAGAGCTAAGTATGTTTTCAAAACCGTTTTTGCTTTCTCTCATGTTTTCTAATTTACATTGTCCAACAGAAAATTTTATTGTTGTTACATTTTAACAAAGTTTACGGTTGGAAAACAAAGCATTGTAAAGAAACATATTTATCTATCTATTAACATTTTTTATTGTTTTGTAGGCAATTCGGCCTCTAAAGATCTGGCTACGACGAGCGAAGGGGTTGGAGACTTTAGATTGGAAACACATTTATGAATTAAAATTTGATCTTCATGTACAATACTTTATCCTAAAATTAATATCATAAGAAAAAGTTCAAAATTTTATGTTTGTTACACTACACACTGTATAAACTCGTTCTCCCTCGGTTCATTACCGTTCGAAATCCGATATTTCACATAGTGATAGTGTTCTCGTACCTAATAAGGTTGCATGCACATTTGAAATCAGTTGGATTCTGGCGATCCTAGTAAAAAAAAATACAACTACACTCATAAAATGGAAGCACGTGATAAAATCATTTAATTGCTGGTTCGATGAAGAAATTTTATATACCACCTATGAAAGGAGGCCATATATATATATATGTATCTGAATTATGCGTCAAAAAGAGGGAACGCTAAATATGAGGTCCAAGAATAGTGATTAGACCCA